>JAYDZF010000002.1:7519362-7532345 GCA_034509105.1 Microcambeva barbata
GGGCAGCCCTAGCCACAGCGCCCGGGGAGAAGTTAGAGGTTAGGTGCCTTGCTCAAGGGCACTTCAGTCATGACCTGGCAGCTCTGGGAATCGAACCAGCAACCCTCTGATCACAAGCCCAGTTCTCTAACCACCGGGCCACGGCTGCCTCATGGTGTATGGTGTAGTGACATCACTATGGTCTCCACCCAGTCAATTTAAAGTAAAAATATCTATTTGTTCTAAAATCAGCTCAAAGAAATAATCCATATACCGTAATGGCTCTTTAGACCTTTAAACACAAGCATCCAAACTTTTTCTCAGTCTTGTTAAGAGGAGACATTGCAGATCCATCCCAAGCATGTGTCAGACTGTAGGACAACAGAGTGGATTATTATGGATTAGGGGAAAGATCTCATCTGAATACGGACCGGTCCCATCTGGTTTGGGTTGCCTGCGCATGTCTGGGAGCGGCGGAGCATCTGGGTGCTCTAATGGAATAAAAGGGTTTGGTGCAGGGACAGGCGTAAGTAAGAGAAAGTGATAGCGGGATGATAGCGTGGATGCTAGGATTAGCTTCCAGAGTGAATATGAGGGCTCAGCTGGTGTCTGTCGTAGGTGCATCAGTAAAGCCTTACAGACTCGAAACGACCAAATGAAGCTAATAAACCTACACCAGAAGTCTGGGCTGTTTATGCTCTTTCATTAACCTCATGCAGATTGTACTCAGTAACGTGTGTGCAGTTTATTTTTATTTATGGATATAGTTTTATAGTGTCTGTTGGCACACCAGCTACTTAAATGCACCAAACTAGTTCATTGTAGTGCCAGTTCCAAGCCCGGATAAATAGGAGGCTTGCTCCAGGAAGTGCATCCCGCGCCAAATCATGTAGACCACGATCTTCTTTGACGATTCTAATGATTTGTGCATCATTGTGGATATGCACCTTTAGGACAATTCAGCATCTCCAAATAACCTGGCTGCATGTTTTTGGACTGCGTGGGGAAACCGAAGTTACCCAGAAAACCGTGTTCAGCTCGGTTGCCAGAGAAAATTAGCACTTAACAGTCTGTGAGAGCTCCGAGTGTCACGGATGGTTCTATCCACTGCTTCTGGTTGAAAAGTTTCCAGTACAGTTTTTTTCCACTGGTTTGTCCACTAGTCTGCATCATCCAGAGCATCCTGTAAGGCAGCCACTGATCCAGCGCTTCACCTCCCTCTGAAGCGGAACATCCGGTTTCATCCCCATTTTTTATACGTCAGAATGAAGAAAATGGCGGCCGACTTTCATCACATATCGACATAACAATGTTGTCTCATCTTATTTCTTTAAAACTCTCTATATTGCCCAGCTCTAATCTCTACACATGCATTGTACAGTACAGTGAATCTAATTTCTGGGTTCAGAGGGCAGGGTCAGCCATTGTACAGCACTCTGGAAGAGACAGGGTTAAATTCCTTGCTCAAGGGTCCTACAGTGGCTGCATAACAATGTCCATACTAACAGCCCAAAGCTCTACCAACTAGATTAAAGCTGTCCACTAATGATCGCCTAGGGTTGATGGAACAGCTTTTGGCTTGAAGCAGACACAGTTGCTCAAGGGCCCAACAGTAGACTTTAAAAGTCTTTGGTGTGACCCTAGTTTTGACTAGGTTATCACTCTAGTATTAAAAGGTTTCAGGCTCTCCCCAGGCTCTTTTATAGGTTTGCTATCTCCATGTGCAATACCAGTCAAAACAGCTGCTGAACTTTATTTTTATTATCTTACAAACCCGAAATGTCAAATCTGATGATGGGCACAACAGCCGGTGAATAACCGAGCGGCGGATGTGGGATTTCTCCAGAACAGAACTATTTTCGGGGGGCGTAATTAACAAGGTAGCAACAATCAGCGATTCTCTAATTTACTGAACAATACCAGCCAATTTGTCCTGCTGATTTTGAAACCTCAAATTTTGTGATGACTTGATCATGCAATCAGTCTGTCTGGACATTTTTTTTTCCTGAGGAAAACAGCCTGTGCTGCTGAGGGGGGGAGAGAAAAAAAAAAACAGCAATAGCTGAATGTCAATGTGGAAATGTCTGGTCTTGTTTGGGAGCTGATAATATTTCATTATTCTGAGCAATATTTAGAGCTGGCATTGAAACAGCTTCATAGTCGGTGTTGGCGAAGGGCGAGAAAGCACCGCTGATTAAGATGGATTCACCAATCCAGCATGGAGTATTAGAGCAGATTGGGAGCCCATCCCAGCCCCGTTCTGCTTTAACCCAGCACAGACTGACTGCTCTTTAGTCGCCTCGGAGGTCACGCAGATAGAATTCTAAACTCCTGAGATAACATGCAAAGAATGTCAGGAATACGATTTTGAAATACATGACAGGGTTTTTTAGTCCTTTTGTCCATTCTGTCGTATAGTGTCTTTGCTAGAGGACATTCAGGCTGAATGGAGTCCATTAAAGTGATCACTGTGCAATTGAGGGTTGGATGTTGTGTGATATATATATACATACATACATACAATCAGTACATTTGTACTATTTTAAGTAGGTGTACCAGACATTAATGTGGCTTGGTAGGTGGCATAATCTCCTCACAGCAAGATCCTGGGTTTGAATTCCAGATGGAGCAAGCCAGGTGCTTTCTGTGTGGTGTTTGCATGTTCTCCAGATTTATATTTTCAGCATTTAGTTTTAACTCAAGTGACTTACCATTACAACTGAACTCGATTTTGAGGGAGGGGCCTTGCTCAGTGGGGCTTGAACCAGCAACCTAACTAGCTCAGTACCTTAACTACTAAACCATCCCTATAGTGGTGTTCTCCACGTGCCTTCCGTCCTGGAGCACCGGGTTCCAAAGACCTACAAGTGAGGTGACCTGGAGACGCTCATCTTGATCTGATGGGACATTTGGTGTGGGATTTTGTATTACGCCTGTTTGTGTCATTCTTTTCCTACCGATAATTAGCATTCCTAAGTTATATAACCTAAACATAGCCCACATGCACAACCAAACCTGAAAATGTGTGGGTTTCCTTGTGAACCCTGACAGCGTAATGACAGTTTCAACTCGTCACCTGTCTAATGGCTTTAATTCTCAGTTAAAACCTTCATGGAACCCACTCATCCACACGGACGTGGACTCCCTCCCTCAGCGCGCCTCTCTGTTTAACGACAACCCATCACACTGGCCCTTCAGAACGGCTGGGATCTGTTAGTGCTGATAGGAGGTGCTTCGAGAGGGTAATTAGTAATATTAATTGCACACTAGTTGCCTTTGATATCTGCAACAGAGAACACGTCTGCTTTTCTTTTGAATGAATTGTTTGGCGTTTGAGATGCTAATATGCGTTTTCAGATCCCTTCACCTTTCAAACCGAGGAGATAAACAAGAATTCATCCATTTTGGATTCATTTCATTTATTTATGAAGACTTTAAAAATAAAAACAAATTTCCATCAACACTGACATCTTGAGATTTAAATCTGTCTCTGGCTTTAATCATGTGATTTGTAGTGTTTAAAAAAATTGTGCATTTTATCTCAGATTAGCCCGTTTATCTTCTGCTGCTTTGGGATCCCTGATTTTGCAGTTGTTGCGGTGCACCACTGTTCACGCTTCCGCTCACGTGTGTAGCCCTTGACCGACCCTTTTCCCCACACGGGTCGGCCCTCCATCTGCCGGTCAGGGTCCTTACACGGTGTTTGAAGACCCCACCCACAAAGTCCCATCATCCCATCCTTTAACAGAAACATGGTCTGTTTCAGGTCACTACCAATTCGACCCGCTACATAGAGCTCAACCGGCCAGTGATGACGCAGAGTTTCGAACCCAGGAGCTGGTGTGCTCGTAGAATTGTGTACTGATTACCTTGAGCTGGCATTAACCCCGGTTCTAAGAGACACATATAGTACACGTACTGTACTGAAATGTGGTATGTGTTGTTATATGAACAGTACAGTAATGATTTAATGAAAAATAAACCTGTATTTAAAGACTATGAGGAAGGTTAGGTAATGATATAGTTTGGGAGGTCTGGCATGGATTCATCCTATTTATCTTCTTTCTTATGGGGGGAAAATGATTTAACATGAACATTTTGACTTAATAGCCTTCAGAACCGATCAAGTTCATAAGCCAAGGTTTCACTGTAATTGAAAAGTGTGCATATGTATAGTCATTGAGCATTCAAGAAGATCTATAAATCTAAACGCTCATCACAGTGGTTTCATGACATTATAATAATAATAAGTTGAATTTATATCGAACTTTTCACCAAGCTCAAGGTCACTTGGTCTTTCACCTCATCTGTGCCAGAGTGATCTGTTTATTTTGCTTAGCTCTACCCCCCCCCTCCTGCTATTCCACTACAATGTGGAGGAGATGGAATTCCTACAACAGCTGGGACACATACGTGTGATCCAGACAGCAGTGATGGCGCTCATGTAAAAGCACTTCACAAACATCTGTCGTCACCATGCCATAAGCTTGATTTAAGTTTGGTAATAAATCTCACCCTACGTCACAGGTTACAGCCTCAAGTCTTTCCCCCACATGATCAAATGAACAAAATTACATGGTCGAGTCATTATTATGACCCCCAGTGACTATCCAGAGCATCTAGACGGGCTGGGAGTGACTCAATAAGGTCCTGGTAGGTGGTCACAGTTATCTGGAGTTGCTAGAGGGGCCGTGGAGGATGAACTATAGAGAAAAGACGACCATCAAGGTGGTCCCACAGATGCTCAATTAGGTTCAAGTCTGGAGAATTAAGGAGCCAGGGTAGTACTTGAAAGTCTTGATCATACTCCTCCATGCGATGCTGGGACATTTTTATTTCTAGACACGAGACCTGTTGCCTTGTCATACTAAAAGATCTCTTCAAGGACGATAATAATTGCTGAGTCTTCCAAGGAATGCCTTGGAATATGAGATGCAGCCAAACTGGAAAATAGGGAGTAGGGCTGCAGCAATACACTCTACCCATGATTCAATGTGATACACGATACAGCATTCACAAACAACATTTTATTACTTTACAAACAAAACTTGGCTAATGTAGATAATGAATCTCCCTTTATTTCTGATGTAGGTACAAACTATGTCAAACTATTTTAAATGATGTCCACTTTAAAATAGCGGCCTCTGCTGTTTAAATTGAATAAACTTGAATCATGAAATGAACTCTCTGGTGGTGCATCATTACATTTGCAGGATTATAGTACAACGGGAAACAAAAGCCAGGTTGGCCCTTTTCTGCTGTCTCTGGACCAAACAGGGTGTTAATCAAGGTCCCTACAGTGGCTGCATGGCAAAGCCTGAAGTCAAACCAACAATCTTCCAATTGATGGCCCACTAGGCTACCATTGTCCATTGTTTTGGTAATTTGATTGACTGTCATAACCATTTAACAGCTTTTTTGATTCGTTCAGTTACCAGACAGGTCAGAAGCAATGTGTGTGATTAGCTTCAGCTTTAGTTAATTAAATGCTAATTCCACACACAGATTGCACACACATCACCCAATGGCATCTTTCGTACATCTTCTTATTATTATTTTTTCCCCTTCACACAGCCTGTACGGTCCTGATGGGTCACACGGATTCTTCATCTATTTCATGTCTATGCTAGGCCGTGCATCCTCTCTCGGATGGATGCTGTACTGGAGTCAAACCCCCGCCAACCTCGGCGCCCATGCATGTGATGTCATAGCCGGAGGGAATCCACTCTTCTCTCCTCTCATGTGGCTGACAGCTCTTCAGACCGACCGTGTGAGCTGGAGCTCATGTCGGAGCTCTTTTTTTTATTATTTTGGTTGAGGGGCCCTAAGAGTGAGCTCTTTAGCTTTAACAGGTTCTCATTTGTCAGTGGCTGTCAGGGTTGTAACTGTCTCTATCTGGGAAAGGAGCTGTATGGTATTCATGCCTTCACTCGATTCACTTCACCCTCAGGGTTTCTCAAGAGCATGTGGACTCTTAAGTCACTTCTAATGCTCTCTCTCTCTCTCTCTCTCTCTCTCTCTCTCTCTCTCTCTCTCTCTGTGTGTGTGTGTTTTTTACATTCCATGTATCTCATCCCTTTTAGCTGCCAGCTCATTAAGGCTTTTGATCAGGTGTAAAGCATCTCGAGTGAGCAATTGAGGAGCTTTTATTTCCATGCTTCTGCTGTTCTATTCTCACTGTTGATTCACATTATGACCACATTCTACTTTAGGTTGCTGCAGCTTAAAGTGTGTGTGTGTGTGTGTGTGTGTGTGTGTGTGTGTGTTGTGTGAAAGAAATAAGAGACCACTTCAAAATACTCAATTTATTTTATTTTACAATTTTGAAGCATCAACATTCCGGTTACTATCTTTAATTCCACTGGTTCCTCTATTACAAATCTCCATGATCCCCTGATCCTCTCTGTCATACCAAGCCAGTATCGCCTCCAGCGGCACATGTAATGGATGTACGGGCCACTTTCATAACCCCCAGCATGCACTCCTGCACAACATATGTTATATAAGTCGCATAAGCAAGCTGGAAAGGGAAGCCGACATGACAAGCGCACCCTCCGATCATATGCAGAGAGAAATGGGGGTGTGAAAATATTCATTGGCAAGTCTACGGCGTGAAACTTCTCAAGTTTTCTCTCCCCGAAGCCACGCTCACACTGGCACTGAAGAACATCATGGGGGAAAGCCTGGTTCTAGTGTGTGTTCACTGAGCTTTTGTTTTCTTGCGGTAGCTTCATTGCAAGTTTGTTTGCAATTCCAGACCCACTGGGTTTGGCTTGAGCATGTCTGATGGGCTTCACCGACATATAGGGTGTGTTCAAAGACGTAGGGAGCTGCCCTCACTGTCTTTATCTACAAACTAGAGAGGGTTCTAATGAGTCAAGAAGGTTAGTCGAATGCACTACTTAGATGGGGATTACATCAGGTTTCGCTACTAAGCTAACACAGTTTGCATCATGTTATTTAAACCAATAGGACAACGTCAAAAAATGTCTCCATCCATCTACTGAAAACACTTGAGCCTCACTGACGAGCCTGAACCTGCAAATAAATACACTTGTACATCTTTATAGAGATTAAACATCACTAATATTGTATTAATTGTAGCTCAGTTGTTTGGTCATGTTTATCTTTTGTGAGTTCTCATTCTCCTATCTAGTCAGGATGCAGACTTGTTTTACACTGAATGTACTACTTTTATTTCAATATATCATACTAGTGAGGACATCTAGGATTACCAACAGCCTACTTCTTGGGAGCGCTCATAGGATGACGTGAAACACCACTATATAGAGATGAATATAATGCAACGTCTCTTCAGGTACTTCTGTATTATTCTATTGATCCATTTTATCCCCTTTCCTCCTAAATTTGAATGCATCCACTTATTCCCAAATAAGAACTCTTCACTGACGCTGAGCCCAGCTCAGATTGAGGAGAAAGCTATGCCACTCCCCCTCCGACACATGGATAGCACCCGTATTCGATTATACACTTGCATTTAGACAAGAGCGAATGTGAATCCAGATGGACACATCCTGAGAAATCTTTCCACATGGATTGTAGTGCCGGTCCTATGCCTGGACAAATAGGGAGGGCCTGTCGGTGCATAAGGATCCTAATAGGCTAGTGGTTGTGCTTATAGTAGATGTAACTTATAGTGCAAATGCCAAAGCATCATATCTCAAAAAAGATCTCAAAAGACTGATTAGTACCCACTAAACCACTTTTCAGAGGCTACAGACTGCTAATAAGTTGCTGGACAGCCATGCCTCATTGATCCCAACAGATTTGAAGTCTATGGCATGTGTTCCAACCCGCCAGAAGCTTTACATTGGCTGAAATTGCAGGTCATTTTAACACTACTGAGATGAATGAATGTGTCACAATACACCAATGGTGCATCAAACTCTTCTCTGAATGGGGCTGCATAGTCACAGACCACAGGCATTGGAACTGAACATCAGGGTAACGGATCAAGGTCGGACGGTCCGACTCATCATGTCGTAGTTCTTTCTCCTAATCAAATATTACAGGTGCTAATAATCTGCATATCAGGGCAGAACTGTGAGGTCAGATTTTCTGCCCTCATGTGTGAACCCCCCCCAACCTGAAGCCTACCAATTATCTCATAAGCTCTTTTTAAAAGCATCACTGTGACAAACGACTGCTCGGATTTTATTCGATAAGCACTAAAAGTCGTTTGTTTAATTAAAGCAGCCTGTCTTGTGCCGGTATGAGGGTCATTTAAAAAAAACAGTTCAAATTTAAGCAGGTAATTAAGGGGAAGGGGGTGCGATAAGGACCCCTGCACGGTGAAGAGCCACATCTGCTGACAGTATGACAAAATCGAATTTCTCCCTGGTGCAATCCCACAAGGTCACAGGCTTTATTAAAGTTTAGCCAATGACAGAGTGATAAAATATTTTATAGACTTGTTGGATGGTGGACCGTCTTTCCTGGATGAATAGATGCCTGTAGATGGAGGAGTCTCCGGTATGGAGGCAATTATATCATCACTTGTTATTGTGCCTTTGAGAACAGGAGAAGGACTTGTACAGCAACAGCCACCTTGACAGAGATATTTGTTTGGGCAATGGAGTGTAGCATTAATTATAAGAGGCCGTGATTAAATGGATGGTCCGGGAATGAGTGTCATTTGTCTTGCCGGCCTTTAGCGGGAGAACCGGGGAGGGTAATATTTGGGTTGGCACCACACACCGCTGCCATTTTTTTGACGCTCTCAGGTGTCTCGGGAAGTTGACTCGGTGCCCGGGTGTTTGGCTGCTTGTCTCGTGACTCCATCTCTGATTAAAAAGTTCAATGAGGTGAGAAATGCAGCGGCATCTGACAGGAAGATTTGAGCGGGGCCGTTCATCATAGTTCACTGAACTCTAATGATACTTTCTATCATTTACTATGATATGTGCCGTTCCATGTCTATCAGTAAAACTCCAGGTGCCTTGAACATAAAGATGTTCATTCGGCTCCCACATCGCATCCATTAAACCCATTGTGCTTCAAAATTAATATTACATGTAGCAACCCTTTTTTTTTCGAGCTTTCTGCAAGGCTAGCAGAAGGTTGTGTGTTCTAGCTCGTGGGGAAGTCATTGTAGTTGTACGACAAAACACCCCCAGTCAGAGTAACAAAAGTATACATATATTCAAATAGGGATGTCACAATAAACCACAATGATGCACCACGTGTGCCACGATTGACCTCGCCAGGTTGACGACGCTTCAAAAAGTTGCCAGGAAAGGCTTTTTCCAGTCAGGTTTATTTCTGGGATGAAACTTCATTTTTATTATTTGTTTACTAATTTAAATAATGTGGAATTTGTATTTGAATTAAATTTGGTTTTACGTGAGGGAAATGTGCAGCTTTATTTTACATGCTTTGTACCTATAACAGAACAAAATGTCATTTATTATTTATATATTAAAGGATTATCAATTTCAATAATCAATGTAACTGTGACATTTGTCTTCAGTTTCTTTCAGTTCATCATATCCTGAATCAGGGGTCATCATTGTGTTGCATCATGGGTAAAGTGTGTAGTTAAAACCCTAGTCAGGAATTAGAATGATATAATACAGAACAGAAATGAAGCAGCTGACCCAACCTGTGTTTTTCTAATTACAGAATCAATATAACACGTGCACTGTTTTTCCCTTCTTGCTCTCATGCTTCATTATTGGCTGTATTTTCATGTTACCCTGCTTTGTTTTGTTTTTTAATCGGCAGACAATGAAGCCTGGTTCCTCCGCTGGGAAAACTTATTAAGACTCCCGAGTCATAATGCTCCTCAAAATTATGACTCACAGTAATGAGAACATTCAAATAATTGATAATCACCACATCCTGGCTTCCAGTACCGATCGAGTGGAACTAGAACCTTTTTATCCACACAGGCCTTATCAGCAGAACACATGCACTTTTATTTAGCATTCACAGTTTTTACAGCGCGTTTGTGCTTTTCCCTCACACACTAATAATCGTTTACTTTCACGGTTCTGGCAGTTATATGATTATTAAAATCATTACGTGAACCGCTTACTCTAATTCCGGTCAGTTTGTAGGTAAAGAGTCAGCAGACGTTTTGAGGAAATTTCGTTTAGAGCATTTATACGCTGGAGAGCCAAAACATTAGAGGGATAATACATTAGAGGGATATATAATGTTCTACATCGATGCCTTTTTGTCATCTTGTGTACTCTTTAGGTGTTTCTACCCTCCTGTCATGATTTTAGAAACAACAATGATGTTCCCGGATCAATTTGGTCATGTTTAGTTATCCAAAAGCATCGGAAACTAAAACCCCAATAAACATTGCCAGCACTAGTCTCATCAAAGTGCAGTTTGGGAGACGGACAGCTTAAAAGACTCCTGATGATAAGATATCGGGTTGTGTGGTGTGAACTGTACAGCAACCTGAGTGCTCTGAAAGTGGTGTAGTGTGAACTTGGTATTAAGCCAAGGTACCACAGCTTTTATGTCATCAGACGTCAATGAGTATAAACAATTACTGTGTGAGAAACAAAAAAAACATCAGATTTTGGACCTTTCATTATCATGTCCTGATCTGTTTCTCTCAGCCCACTGCATTCATTCATTCATTCATTCATTATCTTTCCCTTTATCCTAATTAGGCTCGGGGAGGGGTGCTGGAGACTATCCCAGCTCTTCATTGGGTGCAAGACACAAGGTAACATCCAGGATGGGGCGCCAGTCCATCGCAGGTACCTACAGGACAATTCAGTGTCTCCAATCAACCTGGTAGCATGTCTTTGGACTGTGGGAGGAAATCGGAGTAGCCGGAGGAAACCCACGTGGACACGGGGAGAACATGCAAACTCCACACAGAAAGTACCCCATCCGGGGATCGAACCCAGGACCTTCTCGCTGTGAGGCGACAGTGCTACCCACTAAGCCACCGTGCCGCCCACCCACAGCATTCAACATTTCCTTATTCACTCAGCCACCACATTCCCCCGTCTTCTGCATTTATTCCCACTCCTATCTCTTACATTTCTCTTTTTCTTTTTCGTCTCTCTCTCTCTTTCTCACACTTTTTCTTTACTGCACTGAAATTTGGCACTGCGTCTTTTGTTGTGCACATAAATCATGAGAAGAGGACCTGCAGCTGAATTGGAAAAGGTCACTACAAATCTCAAATAAAATGGAGTGTGGCCCAGAAGGAGCCAACCTCAGAGTGCCACCACTGCACGAGTGTGTGTGGGCGGGCAGGGAAGGGCGGGGACTGAAACTCAAAATGGGCTGTAAGCATAGTGGAGTCAGTGTAAGCACGACTCTCCTGCACTATTGCCACTAAAGAAGAAAAGAGCCATGAGGTTCCATATTAGAATGTGAGAGGGGTGGTACAGAAGTGATTCTGAATGGGTTTGGTTTCTCTTTTCTCTAAAATAATACATTGTTCATTCTTTTGTCTGCATTTCATCTTCACTTGACAAGCAACATAAGCAGGGGGGAACTGATGTACATTAACATTTAACACGGGTGTTGAAGCTAGTTACATTATCTGTGTACAATCCACTTTTTGCATTTGATGTGTAGCTTCATAATCAGTGCTAGACTATCCTGCCTGCAGTCCAGATCTGTCATTAAAGCTAATGCCTGTTTCCATTCAAAACCTACATCACAATGAAAATGGCTTGATCCAAAACATTCCTTGATCCCCAACCCTAGTGTAGATCCTTCATTGTGATAGAACATTCAACATAATAATACAGTATTCCATTATAATCAAACAATAATAATACTATTAACAATATTATTACTATTACATCATATCATTATAATATTAGTTTTTGTTATAGCAGCACAACAACACACTGGTTTGTGAATTCTAGTGGCTTGTGTGTATATATATATATAATTTTTTTATTTTTTTTAATAGGTGCCACACTAGCCACTAAAAAGCACAAACCAGTGTGGTGTTGTGCCGGTTTCGAGCCCGACAAATAGAAGAGTGGGGTCAGGAAGGGCATCTGGTGTAAAAACGATGCCAAATCAATATAATAACACCGTATAGTAAAAAAAAGATAATAATAATGCAGTGTTTTATGCATCTCTGCAATCACGTGTCTGTCTGTGTGTGGTTGCCTTGTGATTGACTGGTGAATCAGGTCCACCGTGACCCTGAGCAGGATAATGCGGTGCTAAAACACACAATGCATGAATTCATTTGTAGGAATTGATAGACATTCTATTGCATCATTAGAAAGTGTGCTGTTTAGTGCAAGCTGTATTTTGTGCAGGTATTAAGCAGTTAAAAGAGCAGTAGGTGTGCTGTGTGAATATGTGGAGGAATTAGACTGGAGAGCTGCCAGTGTCCCAGCTCAGCATCTCTATCACTCTCTGATTTAAAGCTGGCCTTTCAAGGCCACGGATACAAATTCTTCCGCTTTCTTACTCGTCTTGGACAGAGAACGTTGAGGGGTGTGGGCGACAGGTGCTCAGCCTGACCCAGTACTGAAAGGTTTATAGAGCACAGGGTTTCAATCACGCCTCCGAGGACCAGTGCATCAATCACTAACATTTACACTCCCTCACTTATGTGTGCACAAATACACGTGCAAGTACTCAGACATCCCGGCATGCAAGCAATAATAAATCCACAGCTATACCCTGCTAGCAGGGCAGCACAGGGCTTCAGAGAGGAGTTCTGACAAGCAGCAAATGAAGAAAAAATGCTCACCGTACCAGGTCTGTGTTTAGCTGCCTTTTCCTTGACTGAAGAATGGTGCTCGTAAACTTTCTCCTCTTTGACGCTCCATTGTGCAGCGCTGTTTGTGGTTCTTTGTCACGGTAAGTGTTTAGCAGCAATGCAGAGGTTTACAAAAGGCCAAAGGACATCTAGCCACAGAGCCGCAAGCTGCCTGGTATATATAAACACAAAGTAAAGGACGGGATCCTGCTGTTGGACATCTGAGCACAAATTAAAATCTGATTGACAAAAAATAGGGTGAGACAGGCTGCATTTT
>JAYDZF010000002.1:7532445-7552851 GCA_034509105.1 Microcambeva barbata
TATACTGTGAGAGGTTATGTCTACTGTAAGAGTGTCATTGTAACACCACAAGGGGTCATTTTGATACTGTGAGAGGTCATTTCTACTGTAAGAGGTCATTGTAACACCCAGAGAGGTCATTTTACACCACAAGAGGTCATTTTTATACTGTGAGAGGTTATGTCTACTGTAAGAGTGTCATTGTAACACCACAAGGGGTCATTTTGATACTGTGAGAGGTTATATCTACTGTAAGAGGTCATTGTAACACCCAGAGAGGTCATTTAATACTGAGAGAGGTCATTTCTACTGTAAGAGGTCATTGTAACACCACAAGGGGTCATTTTGATACTGTGAGAGGTTATATCTACTGTAAGAGTGTCATTGTAACACCACAAGGGTTCATTTTGATACTGTGAGAGGTCATTTCTACTGTAAGAGGTCATTGCAACACCCAGAGAGGTCATTTAATACTGAGAGAGGTTATATCTACTGTAAGAGGTCATTGTAACACCCAGAGAGGTCATTTTATACTGAGAGGTCATTGTAACACCCAGAGAGGTCATTTAATACTGAGAGAGGTCATTTCTACTGTAAGAGGTCATTGTAACACCGAGAGGTCATTTTATACTGAGAGGTCATTTTTATACTGAGAGGTCATTGTTACACTGTAAGAGGTCATTTTTATACTGAGAGGTCATTTCTACTGTAAGAGGTCATTTTTACACTGTAAAAGGTCATTGCTTTACTGTGAAAGATCATTTCTACTGTAAGAGGCCATTGTTACACACTGAGAGGTCATTTATACTGTAAGAGGTCATTATTACATTGTAAGAGGCAATTTTTATACTGTGAGAGGTCATTTATACTGTAAGAGGTCATTGTTGCACTGTAAGAGGTCATTTTATACTGTGAGAGGTCATTTCTACTGTAAGAGGTCATTGTTACACCCAGAGAGGTCATTTTATACTGAGAGAGGTCATTTCTACTCTAAGAGGTCATTATTACACTGTGAGAGGTCATTTTTATACTGTGAGAGGTCATTTCTACTGTAAGAGGTCATTGAAATGTTTGTTCCAGTGTGAGAGATCATTGTTACACAATGTGAGATCATCATTTAGCTGTGAGAGGTCATGTTGCACAGCAAAGATTCCTTGTTACACTACGGTTGAGGTCATTTTACACTCTATGGTCATTATTTTGCTTTTCATTCATGTGTTTTAGGTTGAGAGGTCATTGGTACAGTGTGAAAAGTGTTCACTCTTATCTCTTAGCATTATTCCTTGTGCCAGTTCTTTTTAATTTCTTTAAATTCTCCTTTCTAATGCTAGCGTGCTTTACTCGGAGCATACTGGGGGCCTATTAAAGTGGAGCTGACCATATGAAAGGCTTCTATCTGTGCATGAGGGCCAGCACGTGGAGGCCGGGGCCTCGAGTTCATCTCTAAATACACTCGCTCACAGTATCAATCTCTCCATCTCCTCTAGACACAAATAAATAAGTGATATTTTCATTAATCCTACCTCAGCTTCAAAATAATTCAGTGGCAACTTCATAAAACATGGATGTCAATCTTCCATTATTCATTTTTCGCCGGTCCAGCTCCTTTTGTCGGAGAGAGGAAATGAGAGCTAGGGGGGAGGGGTCGGGGCACAACGCGAGAGAGCGGCTGGATGAAGGGATAACACGGTAGAGGACACGGCCGGGCGGGAGAGGCGGTTTTGCATTATGTGTTATCTCCGTGCTGCCTGAGTGCGATTTCCTGCCGGCACTGAGCACGCTCTTCAGACCCGAGTCTGAGCAGCCGAGTGTGGAGGAGAAACAAATAGCTTCCATATTTCATATCATCCCAAAGCTGAATCACATCTGACCACAGGTGGGACGCCACAACAGCACAGAGCAGCAATATCATTAGCTTCTATTAAATATAAAGAAATAAATTATTGACACAACCTGATATATAGAGATTTATTTTTTGTATTTAGTCTTTTTCAGGTCCCTTATTGCATTTTTCTCCTTCTAATGTGGCTCTCCTCTACTCCTGACCCCTCTGACATGTATGCAGTAGCCGACCGCCCAGGCCGAGTTCATATGGGGGATCAGTATCGCATAACAAGAACCGCATGCCAATTATATGCAGCCCTTATAAGGAATCCCCTCTGTCAATCACACCCAGTGGACTAGCCAATCATGTTTTCTTTATTATTATGGCTTCTTAGCCGGCCAGTAGCAGATTTGAGATTTGAGCACGCAGGTTTAAAATATCAGCTCTGATGTGCTATGGTATCCTTCTGAGCACATCTCCTACACACAGCTTGAAAACTGGACATGCAGTTTAACACACATGGTAAAAAGAGCCATAGCTGACCAATATTAATCCCATTGTTGGTGTGTGTGTGTCTTAAACACTTCAACATGCCTATATGAGCTTTCATGATTTAAAATATATCTAAAATACAGTAGATTTCTGGATACATTCCCCATTATCGGATGTTAACAGAACCTTTCATGTGATGGTGTGAAAAAAGCTTTTGGCTTCTTCAGAAAGTACAACACATCTTCTAACAGTTACACTTTATATTTTAATTGGAAGGGTAAGAATAGTAGTAGCTGGCCCGGTCTGAGAGAGCTTAAAGTCCAATGTAGTATCGTTTCCACTTTAAGCGAGGATGATGATGGAAGACGATTAATTGAGTTTAAAAAGTCAAGACACATTGAAGAACCCTCATACAGACAAATGGATGTGGTCCACATCCTAACTGTTCATAATGTTTACACTGGATGCTCTTCAGGATGCAAACCTCCGTATTTAATCTGGGCTTATAATAATAATAATCCACCCATCAGAGATTATAGAATAGACTGATGTTTTAGTTCAGCTCTCATTTGTATCATGTTTATTTTCCTGTTTCGACTGATGCATCCTGATACAATTACACACAGCACTTTGTGCATTTAAATGACTAAGTAGTGCAATGAAGCCAGTAAAAGGTCACTCGGTTTCCTACTTTCTATCGACCTATTTCCTTCATAAGGACTCATCATAAAAACAGTTCATTCTGCTCGGTGTGTTTCTCCGGGCCACACATCAGACTGTGGAGTAGTGTGGAAAACAATAATTATTTATCTGCTCTGAATTGATCATTTGTAACGGCGCCCTATCTGCCGCTCCTCGGAAGCGGTGGCCGATTGTGACGGATGGGGTGGGCGAAGGGGGCGTGGCCACGTGTGAAATAAATAGGGTTGCATGGGCTTTTAATAATGAGACCCAGTTTTGTAATGATCTTATATGACAAGGATGGCTGACTATCAATCAAGCTCTTTATTATTTTGCAGGGAAGGGGGAGAGTCAGGGTGCATTAGTGATGCTCGTGTGTGCATGTGTGTGTTATCTGGCACAACCAGCTCGATGCTGCACTTTTGAAGATGAAGGATCAGGCCCGGTTAATGAGACAGTGTAGTGAAAGGCTCGGAAATACTACTTATTTGCAATTAACTTTAACACGGGAGGTTTTTTTTCTGGCTCTCTGGAAGATTTATTTTTCTTGTATGCAGAACAGTTGGGGAAAACGGTGTAAAAAGAAAAATCTTTCATTTAACATATTAACAATCCAAAAGACCTCGGTACCGTTTCCTGTCATTTTGGCAAATGTTGATCAGTTTTTGAATATTTTTACTCTTTCATTCAATTACATTTGTAACAAAGTGATTATCATATTTTGTCGGATTGTGGACCAGTGAAGTGGATAAGACATTTAGTGTGTACTGAGTGAGGGTTCCAGAGTCTTGAGAGATTCTTGTTTTCAGTGCTTCACGTTCCAAAAAAATCTTTTTTAAACATCCATCCATCCAACACAATTTACCCATCCTTCATCCATCCATCCATCCATTCATGCATCTACCTGTCCATCTGTAACTCATCTGTTAGAATGTATAGGAACCTTCTCAATCATAAAATGCAACTGTCCAAAAACAGTGACTTGTTTTCCAGGGTGTGTGAAGATGCTAAACAGTCTAATGAATTTGTAAGCGTATACTATATATGTGTGAGATTTTATAACAATGTTGCATGATGAGCAATACATGTCTATTAATGAAATCAAACTCAACATCAGCTATCTGATCACTAGTCATCTTGTGAAAGAATGTTGAAAATATAAGTGTTGGGAGCAAACATAATGAAGGTCTTTTGTTGACTCACAGTGTAAATATATTCAGCGGTACCTAGAAAGTCATGTTTTCTTTTAGTTTTCAGCTGTTTTAATGATGTATGGGATGTATGGGAAACCTGTTCATGTGTTTGATGATACTGTAGAACTGCATGTCTCTTAGGCTAATGTGAAATAATGGGGTTAATTGTTACTCACACTAAAATAGTAATATAAAATAAAACCCAATAAGCAGACAACACCCCTCAGGTGAATCACCCTAACACTTAGCACCTTGTTAACATCACACTCTTCTTTCTTTTGCTGTGCAAAGCAGCCCAAGCTAGTCAAACAGGTTCTCCTGAGGTGCATGTTGAGTTTGAAGGTAACGTTGAGTTTAAGGGTACTCTGAGTGCTCCGGTTTCTTCTCACAATCCAAAAATGTGAAAATGAGGTGAACTAGAGATACAAAATTGTCCACGACTGTTTGATATAAAGTTTTTTATCATGAATCTAACCAATGTGTAGAACATGATTTTAAGATCTTAAGAAACATACAAGATACTGGAACAGAACGAGGACGACTGTTCCAACCTCACTACTGTCAGGTTGTCGCTGTGAGGCCCTTAACCCTCCGACTGTATGCTATAAAATGGAAATGGTGCTAACACCTGGATGCCTTCAAAGCCAGAGTGTCACACAACATCTAGGTTGAGTGTTTTCTTTTGGTCAATGTGTAATCCCTCGGCTGGTCCACATTTTTCAAATATGATCTCAAATGGTAAGCAAACATCTAAAGAACTTTTGGATCTTTGCGTCCAGTCGTGTTTCTTTCTCTTCATTTCAATCTCATCCTGCTGGGAGTGATGTATCGACCGACCGTTTGAAGCCTCAGTCTTGTACGGTTTGGTCCCAGCACCTCCAACAGCGTTCACATCAGAAACATGGCATGTAAGCCTGCAGGGAGCGTTCAATACAGCGAGAGCCTCGGCGCCGGTGCGTTTGATACACAGTCAGCAGTCATCAGTCACACTCACATATGTGCAGACCGTAAGGAATGACGCTGCCACCGCCAGCCTGCGTATGGAAATGCGGCAGGTTTAAACAGCTTCCTGCAACTCTGCCACTTTGAATGATTTACCTTAGCGGCATAAAACTGCGATTATCACTTCCTTTCCTATGTTTTTTTTTTTTTCACCCTCTCTTACTCGATCCACTGCAAAAGTTACTCGTCTCCCCTGTGAGCAGTCATCTGTCACTTCTCTGATAGAGGGATGAGAGAGACGCACCATTTTAATCTCGCCAACGGAAATTAAAGAGCACACAACAAGAACATCCTCCTCCTGCTGCTTCTCTCTAAACAAAATCTCAGCTGGAGTTCGCCCCATGAGAGAGCTGCCAGGAGTTTTTAGAGTTAGCATTTTCCCGCTTCCTCTACTTATTAGTCTAATTTCAAATGAAAGTGTAGGGTTGGAAGGCTTTTTATAGCGCACTGTGTTCGAGGATGGAAGAAAACACTGACAGACGAATCGTTCTGTTCTTGTGAATAAAATATGGATGTGTTCATTAAACGTATCTAGACGACTTGGGTTAAAACATCGGGTTTTTAAGACTGTTTATAGGTACTCAGTATCACATGGTGTGTTACTTAGACTAGGACACCTTTTGAAATATGTGTAATGGTTTGTAACAGACATTTTTTCAATGTAACAGATTTGTTTAGCTACTTTTGTGATCAGTTTTAAACACTTGCTGTGACTACATAGAGAATGGCTTTGTGTTCTTGTTCATTTTCATTTCCACTCACTTTGCCTTTTAGATAATCACTATCCTCATCATTCTGAAGTTTAAGTGCTACAATAATGATAATGTGAAGACATACTTCATAATTGATGAAACCAAATTGTACATGTTATTAAATGGCAACGAGCCTAAAATAATTATTTATATATTTATTGTATATATTCTCCCTGTTGGCTTGTAGCTAAGTATTGCTATTGGTGTGCAGGGATGTCGCAGTTTGGAGCCAAGCATTTTTGTTTATTTATTTATTTATTTATATATTTATTGTATATATTCTCCCTATGGGCATGTATTTCAGTTTGTTGATCGTTGAGTTTTTTCTTGTTTCTCTTCTTCATATTGATTTTTTTTTCTCAGTCTCTGGTAAATCTATAAATGTGATGTCCCGTTGATTCTCCATCGCTAACGTCCCTGCCTTCCATTAATTATTTGTGACTTTTTCTGCTCTGCAAACAGTACACAACTGATAAATCTATATCACCTGTTTCTTCATACTTCAGTGCGATGGCAAAAAAAAGATCTATAAAAACTTTTATATTACGCTAGTTGTAATATGGGGTAATATTGTCCTGGGTTTGATTTTGAGGTGGGCTAGTCTGGATCCTCTCTGTGTGGGTTTCGAGATCTCTGGGGTGCTCTCATACTTCAAATATATGCAAGTGAGGTGAATGGGAAATAAAGAATTGATTTAGGTGTCCATTTGTGTGTAAGTAAAGGTGTATGTGTGTTATGTCCTGGTAGACTGGT
Organism: Microcambeva barbata; assembly: GCA_034509105.1. Lineage (NCBI taxonomy): Eukaryota > Metazoa > Chordata > Actinopteri > Siluriformes > Trichomycteridae > Microcambeva > Microcambeva barbata. The sequence goes on from JAYDZF010000002.1 coordinate 7,539,123, forward strand.
GACCTATTCAGTCTTTCACCCAGTGAATATCCTCCATCACTTGAATGAATGTGTGTTAGAATAGAATATCGGGGTTTCACAGGGGTGTTAAACTCAAGGCCTGTTGTCCGAATTCGGTCATTTTATGGGGCCGGGGAAAACTTAAAAGACGTATGATTTTATATTTGCTAAGAAGCCATGTCACTTGTACATGTTCAAGGTTAAAGAATCTTGGGTAAAGTAGCCTAAACAGTACGCTAGTCATTGTTTCACAGTTCAATATTGAAGCATTACCTGTACGTGGTATATTATCCATCGCACCATAATTCTGTACAGGAAAACGCTTGTTACTGTTGCTATAGCAATTGATATTTTTACAACAATCTTCTTAAACTTAAGACGGGCATTGCCTTTGTCATACATACATGTATAGATGTACAGTACAATGAAATTCTTCCACACATCCGCTTGTTTGGAAGCCGGGGTCAGAGTGCCCGGGTCAGCCGTTGTTGAGCACCACTGAATCCAAAAGCTTTGAGGTCCTTACTCAAGGAAACCTTCCAAACAACATTCTGAATCTCTACCCACCAAGTCTCTGCTGTCTTTGGTTAAACAGATAATAATTATTGGTGATTAGTGGTGATTATAAATGTTTTTTGGGGTTTTTTTTGTCAACTTGGTGTTATGTGGCTGTGTGATTGGTGAAGAAACTTTAAATGTGGGTCTGTATGGAGAAGCAGGTATTGGCAGATTGGTCAGGCTATTGTTTTCAAGACTGTAATTGAGATGTGCTTTTCCAGAGTCTAAGTTTTGACATAAGGTGAGAGAGAGAGAGATGGATGGAGAGAGAGACAGAACGAAAGCTGCCTGTCTTGCCGGGACCTGCTGACTGCAGTCAACCTCAATAAGTGGTGTTCCACCTCTCTGGCACCCACGGCTCTCCCCGGTCCCTCTGTGAGCCTGTGGCCTGTGAGTTAATTGGCAGCATCTGCTGTCTGGGAGGCAAAGCACCCCTTCACCCCCCCCCCCCCCCCCACACACACACGCCACACATACTCGCCCCACTGGGTTCTGGAAACACCAGTCTGGCTACGGGCACTAAGCTAGTGTAGATTGAGAGCGGATGTGGGAGGTGGAGCGAGAGAGTAAACCTGCAGCTGGCAACGATGCCGGAGGGAATACGGTCAGACAGGTTGGTTTAATGCCAGCCGTGCCAGGCAGGATACCCCCAGGGGACTGATGGTTTATGGGAAAAGGAAAGTGAGCGAACGACCACACCCTACCAGATGTACACTCGATCTGCCTGGAGGCTTGGAGAACAGTGTGTAACATTCGGCGGTTTTCTGTTTTAGTCAGATATGCACTTGCACCACTCAGGTTTATTAATGCAGCTTCAGGGTATCAGGGTATCAGGGGTGTATACTTTGGGTTTAAACTATGGGCATTATTTTGACCACATCTAAAGTTAGCACATTTAAAGGACAGTGGGCGTCGGCCAGAGAAAATCAATGAGTTTTGAAACTTGACCTAAAAGCAAAGTGGAAGACTGTTGCATGGTTTTGGGGCTGCTATGGAAAACCTGTCACTCTGAACCTCATGTTAGAGCATGGAATAAATAAGAATAACAAGTTTGAGGAGTGCCAAGCTCGTGAGGTGGAATGTTTACTGTAATAAATGCTATATACTGTGATAAGTGTTCCTTATGTAATTACAGACATGTTAAACCAGGTATACTCCATTACATTTATTAATAAATGTCCCTGAAATTCAGACCTACAACACATTCCAAAGAAGTTGGGTCAGCAAAGCCTTTACCACATGAGAATGCCAAGCTGTAGTGTTTCTGATTTTATTTGGTGCCATTCTTCTGGCAAACATGTCTTAAGATTTGAAACAGGCTTGTCATGATCCCGTTATTTACTTCCAAATTCTCCACACATTCTTTCGTCAGGACATTTTAGGACTGCAGGCCGGACAGTCCAGAATCTTGTAGGCATGTCTTACTGTGTACAGCATGTGGCTTTGCATTGTCTTGTTGAATCCCTGGAAAACATTACAGGCAGCATATGTTGCTCTAAGTTGCTCAATATACATTTCTGCATAAGTGCTGTCATAACAGAAGTGTAAATGACCTTTACTGAGGGCACTGACATGGACCCCTGACTTTTTGACTTGCTGACTTCCTGACTTCTGATGAGTTTTCACTGTGTGATGGTCCATCCTAGATGCCACAGAGCCCAGAGAATTCGATGCCACTTCTAAACATGGTTAACATAATGGTTTATTTATTTGTTTTGTTGTACAGTAAAGTTTTAAATACCATCCGTTCATGCATTGTAGCTTGTCTATAGTTTGTCAAAGAAATCCTTTGCCCATTTTATTTTATAACAACAATAAGGTTTAAGGGGTTTTTGTCTCTTACAAATATGTCTGCCTAGATAACATTAATTTTTCACAACTCAAGTTGACTGAAACTTTTTTATAATTATTGTCCTAACTGTAGAGTAATAATAAGGTACGAAGACCAGAGAGAGTAAACATTCGGAAGTAAAATGCAAAACAAATAGTCAAGAACAGAATGAACCACTCCGCAATTATCTCCCACTCTCGGGATTTTGGTGACTATTTGCCTAGAGAAATGTGTTAATTTAACCAAAATACACTCCAAAATGTAAATGACAGGACTCAGTATAGTAAACAGGGTGGCCCGGTGGCTGTTAGGATCACTTCTATGTGGAGTTCACAAGTCATGTGACTTCAAATGTGTACATATAAATTTAAAGAACCTGAAGCCAAAAAAGCCAAACCAGAGACAAAATATAAATGAATAAATAGTATAGTATTAAAACAAAAACATATATATATATATATATATATATTTTTGGATCTTAAAATAAATTGTGTCCTGACCATTTAACATCAACATTTATATCTTTTCTGATTATGCAGCAGTTTGTATGCACTGTATAACACTAAGCAAAAATGTGGCACTGTCCCTTATATTTCACTATTAATGCTGCATTTGCACATATATATCGTTGTGTAGGTGCATAAGGGAAAGTGCAGTATTGTTAGGCAGTCTGGTGCCAACCTGTCTCATTGGGTCTATTCCACCCACTCTGATGCAGTCAGCCAACACATCTCTGTCCTCCCGAGACGGAGACGGAGAGAGATGACCCAGTGCACCGTCTCTTCTTTTCCATGTTTCCCATCATTTACTCAAACACTTTGTTTGAAACAGCCAAATGATGATGTTTTTTTTTTTTTTATAATGCACTTGTATTTTCAAAATTGGGTTTTGGGAGACTGTAGTAAATCACTTAACCAGGAATGCTAAGCTAAGCCGACACTCTGGCCTGTGGGTAGTAATGATATTTAGGCAGAGTGGTAAATGTAGCAACCACACAAACAAATTACACTTTTATATTTTTCTTTTTTTGGCTGCTCCCATTAGGGGTTGCATCGGTGTATTGTGATCTTCATTATTGATTTGGCATAGTTTTACCTCGGGTGCCTTTCCTGACACAACCCTCCATCCCATCATAGTGGCTCGATACCTACAGGACGATTCAGTGTCTCCGGTAACCTGGTTGCATGTCTCTGGATTGTCAGAGGAAAAGAGACCATGCAAACTCTACACAGAAAGCAGTCAGTGGATCGAACATGGACCTTCTTGCTGTGATGCGAACCAGAAGAACTTTTACGAGTAAACAAATTTGATATAAAAGATCACTGTCAGTTCACAGTAAGAAGATCTTGGGTTTGATTCCCAGGTGGAGTGATGTGAAGCCTTTTTTGTGGAGTTAGCATGTTCTCCGAGTGTCTGTGTGGGTTTCTCCATTTCAGTTTCCTCCCACAGTATATAAAGCAGGTATTATCTGTCCTATCTTTTATGTAACCAAAGTGTGTAAATGTTATAATTCCATTATTGTAGGAAATAAATAGTATTCAGAAAGATGTTTATGTAATTATTCTCCTGTATTAGTGGTGGTGATAGGTAGCACTATAGGCTTAAAGCAAAAAAGGTCACAGTCATTGCAAAACATCTAGATTTATTTTTTCCTTCCTTTTCTTTGGCTAACAGAGAAATCCTACATCTAGGATTGCTTCTTGTTGACGACCCTCCTTGGAAGGAAAAGACTCGTCTCACACTTATTAAACCCTTTGTCAATTCTTGTGTGTTTTTGTGGCAAGATGTAGTTTGGGAGACCAGACAGACTGGTTTGTGATTTGTCCTGGTGGTAGATCGTGTAGTGTGTGAACCACAATTGCGAATCAGTCATCACGGATGAAAACCACTATTATTTAAAGAAAAAGGTTCCACTTTATTATAAGACTCCTCTTATTAAGGTTTAGAAAGCAGTTCTAAAGCACATCTAGACTGTAAATCAGGACCTTTACTTGCAAAATAGTGATCCTACATCATTACCGAATAGTGAACAGGGAATGTTAAACTTCCGATCATGTCAGATACTTATCTTGCTTTATTTTTCTCCATCAGTCAGCATCAAACCTGTCATTAGGTGTTAATAACCTTCACCAGGTGAAAGGGTTAAACATGGTGGTTAAAAGGTTAAGGTTATTAACACCTATTGAAGCTGACGGGTTTGATCTGTAATCTGACTGATTACAAGAGATCAAGTCGTGTAGTGGGATGAATTCATCTGCAATGAACTTTTAATACGAGGGATCTTCAAAAAGTTTCAGCACTTCATCTTAGCCAAATAGGCTGGTTTAGCTGCATTTCATTTAAACATGTTTGAATGCTCAAAGAAGCTTTAAGGGGAAGAAGATTGTCATCCAGTGTACTGGAGCTGTTGTAATAGCTGAATTTCTTTTATGGAGATCAATTAAAAGGAATCTTATCTGATTACAATGTGACTGCTGGGAAAAATGCATCACACCAGAATATGACAGTATAGAGAAGTGATGGCCTTTTTATTCTTAATGAATACAGATTCAAAAGTGTGGAAATCTTTTAAAGAACCATTGTGATTAAACACATTTTGAGGCTCAGTATGGATCCGTAATGTCTTTAATATTTTTCAAAGCTTGATTACAGGTGATTGGCTCGGTTACAGAGATGTTTTTTATTCTGGATTCTTCATCACAAAACACTCGAATCAGTTAAGATGGAGAACATAATAGGAAGCGGTGCATCTGTAGATATGTTGATGATGGAGGTAGGTGCATATGTACCATTATTTATCTGCAGTAATATATTTTGGTTCTGAAATACGTAGTAATCCAAGAATGTGTGTGTGTGTGTGTGTGTGTAAGGGAGAGATACCCTATGCCCCATGAGGGGGCATGGCGCCACACTGGCTGGGTTAGGGGGCTCATCTGTTCCAGAATAATTATCCATTTTTCCCCTTGCACAGTGGTGCTTCTGGTTACCACAGCAGGGTCACACACACACACACACACACACACATTACAGTGCTGCAATAAACACACGGTCCTTGTCTGGACAAGGTGGGGCGACTTGCTGGAGCCTTAACCCTGGTATAACTCATACACAGGGGCTCGGTGCATCATACACACGGACCATTACGCCACCTGAGACACATGGGTGCTGTAAAGCGTTCTCCGGTGGACTGATGGAAGCGCAGTTGCACTAGAGATCAGGTGATCCGTCTGTGTGGAGACAAAGACCGGGTGGGGCCGTGTTTAATAATGATTAGGAATCTGCTCAGATATTCTTTCAGCTTTTTATTCGCATGGACCACGGCCATCTACTGGTCAGTCTGGGAGAAGACTTGCAGATGAACGAGCTGAGACGGAGGCCAACACACACACACTCACGCTGCTGAGTTTTACTGCAGTACTCTTTAATTTAAGCTATGTGATGGATGAATAGAATCGCTGACTGATTAAAATCTGCCATTTGCAGCACATTCTGCCAGCAGCACTTTTCTGAAGCGGTGTCTCTGGATGTACAGTGAAGGGGAAGAAATGTTTAACCATAAAGTTAAAGAGCTTTAACTATATAGCTTTAATATATGTATTATGTTGTTATGTTATAAAATAATATGAATAGAAACCAGACCTCACAAACTTCCCTAAAATGACATTTCATTTTCTTTTCTTTGTTTATTGAGGTGTAAAATCGACTTTACAATAAATGGTCAATTTGCATTACGGTAAACAAAAATAAACAAAACATTCAAAACATTGACCCCAAAACTGCTACCCACTACAAAGTGCGCACAGCCATTTTCAGATCTCTTTCTTTTCATTTCAGATCAAGGGCTCTGGCCGGGCCACTCGAGATCATTCAGAGTTGTCCTGAAGCCACTCCCGTGCGCTTAGGGTCGTTGTCTTGTTACAAGGTGAACATTTGTCCCATTCTGGGGTCCAGAGCACTCTAGAGCAGATTTTCTTTAAGGAACTCTCTGTACATTGCTGCATTCATCTTTCCCACAACCCTTACTAGTCTCTTGGTTGTCGCTGTCAGAAAACAACCCCAAAGCATGATGCTGCCACCACCATGCTTCACTGTAGAGATGGTATTTGCCATGTGACGAGTGGTGCCTGGTTTCCCCAAGAGTTTTCTATCTTTTCTATCTAAGTACTTTTGTTTCTCGGGGTCTGTGAGTCCTTTAGGAGCCTTTTGGCACATTCCAAATGGGCTGTTTTTACCTTTTACAGAGAAGAGGCCAATCAATATTTTAATTCATCATTATGGGGTATTGTGAGTAGAATTTTGAGGGGGAAATTTTGGAATCAGACTGAAACACATGAAGAAAAGCTAACTGAATCATGGACTCATCTGACATCACATGTTTTCTTTGTATTTAGGTCCATCTGAGATGGTCTAGAAAACTGGGAGGTGTTTCTTAAATATGCAATGAAATTATCAGTTATCACACATGATGCATCAGTAATAACTTTTTTATTTTTCTTAATTAAGTAGTTTAGTCACATCCTTCTTCTTTTCTTTGAAACAAAATTCCCCAAAACTGCAGTTCAAACACAAAATGTATTGTGAAAAATCCTTTCAAAGCAGGGGAAGACTCTCTCACTAAGTTTTCTCTATTGTTGCTTCACATAAGCATCAGATGTTAGGGTGCTATTAGGCCAGACTGACATGCTCTCTTGCTTTCTCTCTGGGTGGGGTTTATGATCTGGGCTCTAATGAGACTAATTTAGCAGCTAAGAGAGCCATTTGTCTAAGTGACTGACCTCTTAGAGCTCTAAACACTAAACATATCCCAGCTTGGGCTGGTCATATTTACCATAGGTCTCTCTTTGTTTCTGTCTGTCATTCTGTGTGGGTTTAAAGACTTTATTATTGCATGGACAGTACAGTGGCACATCTGTTTCACACAGCTCCAGGCTCCTAACTTCCCAAACAGTCAGTAGAATAGCTGGCTATTTTAACATGCCCCCTATGTGTGTGTGTGTGGTGCGCTGCAATGGGATGGATGCCTGTCCAGGGTTTAATGGTGTCTTGCTCCCAGTGCTTCCTTTGTGATGTTGAAACCACTACTGAAGAGCTAAAGGTATCTGGGACATAACCTATTTGGTGTACGGTGTATGATGGGCAGCAGCATTCAGGGTTTACATGGTGGTTTGAATATTATTTAAAGCACAATGGCACAGGGTTAATGGTCTTCCTTAAGGACCCAATAGTGGCTGCATAGCAGAACCTGGATTTGAACCAACAATAATCTGAATGATAGCTTAAAGCTTCACATTCTTCAGTTGGTGTGGGAAACCCATTTTATACATGTAGGAAACTCCATGCTGGTCATTTCTGATATAGGAATATTTTGTTATTAGATACTTAGGGGCTCAACAGCAGCCTGGAATCAAGTAACATTTACACATATCTGTGTTCAAACAGGTTTGTGTTAAGTTACTGACATACATGCAAACACCTTAGAAAATTCTTGGGATACTATGGAAGATTGCACATGTTGACTGGAATACCGTGATTCCATTCTGCCCCAGCGCGTTCTGATTTGGGGTTGCCATTCTATACACACACTTAAACAGTTTGGTCACTTTACATTATTAGTAAGGTCTTAGGATTACAATAATTTCGGCCATGGTCATATTCTGTGTCTAAAACTTTTATATGGTTGTATGTGTTTCAGATGATGAGTTTGTTGGACAATTTACTAGACCGTGCCAAAACCCAGGCCATTAATATACATAATTTGTATTAACACACTCCATTTCAGGCCTTGGAGACCTCCACACTCGGTGTTGTGTGTGGTTTAGGACAAGGCTAAGTAAAGATATATTATAACTTTTAAACTGCTAAAGGCTGATGGACCATGTGGTGGACTTATTTAGGGGTGTAGTTTAACACCATCGAATAATTTAATAGGTACAGATGGTGCATGCGCATCCCCCAGTGCCTATTTTAATTCCTACTTTTTTTTTAAATGTGTGTTCTCAGTGCTTGATTATATCATATAATCATGCAGATGTCCAATTATATGTGATTAAACAGTTCAGATTAAATACACAGCATGCAGCACAGCTGATGCTTTGGAGAGAAAAAAAAAGTGATCCATTGTGGGGCTACATCCTCACTAAACCGGTATACACTCGCTGTCCTGAGGGTTTATTTGAAATTTTAGCACCTGTCTGAATCATTACAGGCTGGGCTCATTATTACAGTACGGTGGACACTGAATAGTAATTCATCAGTGTTTATAGCTGCACAGTTCAGCCATGCTTTTATATTCCACTCATTTGTTAGAAATGTCTAGTCAAATTACACTAAATGCTCACAAGTATGTGGACACTCCTTTTATTAGTGGGGTTTATTATTGCAGGCACATGGAATCAAATACAGTCATCAGCACAAACAACTCCGTCATGATGATGTGGGCAGATGATAAATAGGTTTTAATGTTTTAAACTGCATTTCAAGGCTAAATTAGCTCCAAACACTTTGTTGATAATTTCATGTTTTTGGGATTGTTAGTTTTGAGATGTTAAACCAGCCAAAATGTCTGTGTTCAGAAAATTCTTGAGATTTACTCATCACTGTTGAGCTTAGAATGTGCTGAAGATTGATGAATAATGCTTCTCCATCCAGCTGGCTAATAAAATGGAGGTGGGGGGGGGGGGGGTGAACACCTGGCGACAATAGCTTTAGGTGTACACCCGCACTTACCGTGTTAAATAGCTGAACCCAGTCACACAAGATTTCATGCTTTTGTCAGGGTTGGTAAGATGCCAGGAATACTCATATACTGACCCCGGGCTGTGCCGACCATCAGGTAACTTAAACAAGGAATGGGTCAATACACAGCAAGGTCAAATACTGATACAATACAATGGCTCAACTACACACACATGTTGATATTTACGTGTAGAATATAAAGTGTTTTATTATAGGATTGTAAACTTCATACTGCTGTAATTGCATCTGATAGCTAACCCTGCATCTAATGCTATAGTTAATAGTTTTTTACATTTATTTTTATTTTAATTACACTGTTTACTCTACTGAAGCTGCTGTAGCACTATTCTTTCCCCAGGGGGATCAATAAAGTTTCTAAGCTTATGGAATTTACAGGTTCCCCTTTTTGTCCCCCCAATCTACACAGAACCTCTACTTCAACCCTATCCGGCTCTTTTTAACTACATTAGACTACCGACTATGAGCCAGGCCTTATTACCTAACATCAATGCTCAATAAATGCTAATATTAAATATTTACAGAATAGTAAGGGCTTTTAGAAGAACAATGTGATGACCATGTAGTGAATCATTGACAAGAGAAACCAAACCATCACTTCCTTTGAAACAGAAAGGCCGTGCACTGAAAAAGATGGACATTCATTGTTGTACTCTGCATTTTCTTTGATGCTGCAGCAAGAGAGGAGTTAAATAGACGTTATAAAATCCCTGCCTGCGTTCTCTTGTGTGGAAAAAGCCATTTTCCCTTTGAAGCTGACTTTTTTTCACAAGGTGCCCTAGCATTTTCAAATATCACCAAACTGCTTATTTAGTGTGTGTCACAAACACACTCGGTTTCTCTCTCTTTCGTTGCGCCCCACCTGCTGGGAAGTGAGCTCTCCACGCCGCTGCTCTGCAGTTACCTGCTTAGTTTTAGTCTTCTCTCTTAGATCCCACAGACGCATTTGATGCTCTTAGGCATTCAGTCGCACTGCCAGTTCAAATACCATCAATAATACCAGCAATTCAAATACCCAGAATGAGGTCTGGAGTTTTGGATCCAGGGAACAAAAAGATGACAGATAATTCACAACTCGCCACCACCTACCATCACCACAATCAAAATCATTTCAAAAATGCCCCTGCGTGTGGCTGGCCAGGCGACAAAACAAGTGGGGTTGCTTAGTAACCACACCGTCCCGCTCTGCTTCCTCCTACTCTTAACGTTACACAGGGATGCTGGGATTGTTTTATGAAAACATAGGACGTCTGGCTGTATATGAAATATCAAGAAAATTAATCTGGACGTGGAAGAAGATGAAAAGGTGGACTACATTTGAAAATAAAGAGGACATGAGCTTTTATTTGTGATGACAGACGAGGTGCAGCTCAACCATGAGCACCACACACACATCCCCAAAACATTGTTGGGTTAGCACGGTTACCTAACAGCAAGAGAGTCCTGGGTTTGAACCCTGGGAGGGGCAGTGCAGATCTCCCGGCTCCGGTGTCTGTGTGGGTTTCTTCTAAAAGATTCAGCTTGGGATTGATTGGCCATCCAGTGTGTTTCTGAGTGCCTTGTGCATCCATTAAAAAGCCAGAATAGGCTCTATGTGACTCTGCAAATTGGACATAAAAAGTGTCATTGAATGACTTGTTTGATATTTGAATTTCTGAACTGATCTTGTAGCTATAATTTCTGTCCTGAATGTAATGAGTGTAAATCATGATTCCCAACCATCAGGCTGAGAGACGTTTGGTACCAAGCCACACAAAAAGAATAAATAATTAGAGCCACTCCATCCATAGTGAAACTACTTTTTTTACGGGTGTTATAGTCACCACTCTCACCTAGCAAGAGCAGCAGCTTGCTGCATAAAAAAACACTACCTTCTGCCAAAAATAGTTCCATAACGAACGAGTTTTGCGGTACGGATAGAGCCATCTAGCTGTCCAAGTATCAAGTTCAGCTCTGGTAAAGCACGGCGGAGCTCATCTTGTTTGCCAAATTGTAATGTGTTCATTTCTCACCACTTCTTCTGACGGAGCAGCTGACCGTACAGTTTAGACAATCAGAATGATGTCCGTTTGCTGTCACTCTTCTTCAGAGTCTGACCAAACAGGCAGGTCCAATGTTATCTGAAAGTTATCAATTCATTCATTTCTCATATTGTATAAGCACAATTACAACTCAAATAGTGGTGTCTGAGTATAAACATTGCTTTCCCTTGCAACGCATCACTCTTGGTAATGTTTCAGGGGAGTAATACACTTGGTGTCAACATGTGTTATCAAAAATATCGGCACAGTTAAAAGGCTTGTCAACCGATCAGGTCGGAACTACTTGTTGTTCAAAAATCGATGGTAACTATTGTCAGTGTTAGGATGGGAGAAATGTACAGGCTTCAGAGTTTGTTTTAAAAAAAAACAGACAGAGATATTCGGACACCATGTTCATTTTCTGTGATTATCACAAACTCTTAACAGTTCAGGTTCTCACCCTGAACTATTAAAATGTTTGGCACAGATGAGTGGAAAGAGGACTTTATTACTAAAAGAGCACATTTTAAAAAATCCTTTAACCTTCAGCACATTAAAAAGATGACAGGAAATATTGTGAATAAAGATGAGGAAAGGCGAGGGAGAGATTAAAAAGAGAGAGGTGTCTGTGATGACCTCTACGCTTGATTGATTTGAGAATATAGACATGGACCCACTCTGAATGAAAGCTAGTAATTTTCTACCTCGTCAGGGTGATTTCTTGGGGAAGCGGGCTCAGTCTAAAAGCTTATTTTGGATCAGAGAACATGTCATGTTATGGCAGTTAATGATTTCTGCGTATGTTTGAAGGTTAAGGTATTCGAACCCAACAACATTGTATCTGCTTTCAAGTATGGGGTGGAGTAAATATATACTGGACCTAAGGCAATTTTGGAATGGCTGATTAAGGCTGAGACAACACTTTTGGAATGGCCTCCACATTATAGAATTCTCTGTGCATAATGCAGTTTCAGCTTTTGTTGATGCAGTGGTGGATTGTCACGTGGCAACATTTTTATTTTTTTTGAAGTACTACTAAAAAGTTAGTACTTAAAGGTTCCACACAGTAAACAGGGTTTTTTTTTTTTTTGTCTTTCCCGATACCGACATTCCTTCAGATATTCCTTTAAACTGTTCACAATATTATGGACAGTAGATCCATTTTTCCTTTTGACATGTTCTTTTGAACTGACTGGCAGCTCATAAAGGAAGTCAGGGTTAATGAGCTGGTTTGGTGGGTATATAAAGAGTTGAGGGTTTGATACCAGCTGGGATCTTCCAGCAAGACAATGCAACCTTTGGCCCCACTATTCCCAATACTTGGGCCCAGCTTAGTCATCACGTTTGCTCTGTGTGTTTTCCCCCCATGCTCCTTCCAGCAGTTGTGGGATGCACTGCTGTCCGCATGGCTATAGATACATGTTACAACCTACCAGTGCATTTTTGAGTCTTTCTCAGCTTATCTAGATGCTGTATGTGGTGCACACACCGGTTAGTCTGAAGATCATAATAATGACTTGACCGTGTGCAGACCTTTCACTAATATCTAACCGCTATTATGTTGCAGTCATTTTTAATTTGTCTATTATTTATTAAATTAATCAGAAAAGCAAGTCATGCTTCATGAATTCCATTTAATATGTGCAGTATTTAGCAAACCCCTTCATCTAAGTGATCCAAGTGACTTACATTGTAGATACAGTCAGAGCAATCAATGGTTAAATACATGTCCAAAAGAAGGAACATGTTAAATAGTTATATATCCTTAATCTGGTTATTTCTTCAAAAAAGATTCTTCTCCCATGTCACCACCCATGAAACTGGACCTTCATCCTGGATAAGTCACCAATCAAACACATAGCATCAATCAATCACCAATTTAGAATTCAGTAAAGCCATGCCACCTTTATAAAGCTTCTGGTGCCTCATTGACCCACTAATTCATCCATTCACTCTTCCATCTGTACAGTTTGTGTTTTTAAAAAAGCAAAAAGAACTGTAGGTACCTGGAGTCCATCTGAACTGCGAGAACACTCGTTCTTTGAGACGAACATCAATTCTGTTTCCTGACACTCCCTCCGCACTCCTGTACACTGTGTCTGGAGTTACAAATCATATTCATAAATACAGCTGTGCTTCATGACACATGAAGCAAATCTGCACTTTAGATCTATGATCTTCACTGATGGTGCGACCTTGATATCTGCAGTCCTGCAAATGATGTATCAGTGGGCCCTTGCACAAGTGTTAGCAGTTCTGGAGATTGTTCTGGAGATTTTATTATGAACACTCTGACACAGACTAATACAAATCTTCCTGAAAACTAAAGCTTTGTACCAAATAGTGAATTACACCAAGTCATGGGCCACCATCATTTAGATCAAATAAACTACCATCATGCACAGCAGGCTGCGAAAAGGGAGTGAGAGAAGCGGAGCGCAAAAGAGATGCTATTGAGAAACTTGTCTGCTTCAAGCTCTCTTGCTTCCCTCTCTCTCTCTCTCTCTCTCTCTCTCTCTCTCTCTCTCTCTCTCTCTCTCTCTCTCTCTCTCTGTGTGTGTGTGTG
>JAYDZF010000002.1:7571004-7583525 GCA_034509105.1 Microcambeva barbata
TATATACACACACACTACTGATGTGTTAACAATTTTATTGAATACAAACACATTCATCTCAAAGATCTCAAATTGTTTAGAATCAGAAACTTCTCATACACTCCCGTAGCATCAATGCATTTGCACATTACTTCATCCTAGCGAGACGTTTTTCACTCTTTTAAATTTTGGTTGGAAGAGGTGAGGGTAGGAGGAGTTGGTTATGTCTTTATGGTCCACATTTACTGTCATCTGATTTCACTGTGCCTGCTCAAAGAAGCTTTAGGTCAAATATGAGCATAGTACTAATAAACATTCTGATAATCCAGTGTAGTGAAATACATCTTTTACATGTCATTAAAACATCATTTTCATGAGTAAATTATGTTCTTAAGTTCACCGGGTCTTCCAACAGAAAGGAGTTCTAAGAAAGGCTACCCTGGTTTGTGTGTGTGTGTGTGTACCTTCCTCTACATGAGTGTGCTCTCATGGTGTCACACATAAGCAGTCTTTTTCATTTGCACCCTGCTGTGTAAAGGCCATTCCTTATTCCTTTCCGATTCCAGATTGGACTGTGACCCGAGTCTGACTGCCAGCCACTTATTTCACATTAGGGACAGCTAGGAGGGGTTTGATCTGACCCTGTTCTCTTCAGCTGGCTCTTTATCAGGACCAATAGGCCCTTCAGGAGACCATCCAGATGCTTTAATGTACATGAAAAGTCCTGTATCAGCAGCAAGACTATAATCTAGATTGTACAGAGAGCCGTAATGAGGAGGAGATATAGATATAGAATAGGGAGGCCTGGGAAATTAAACCGAGAAAATGTAGACGTTACACAGACGATGATGACGGAAAGGCCATGTGTGTTCAGCACCTGCGTTTCAATTATCTCCGTGCTTTCTGTCCAGACTTTGTCTCTTTGTCTCTTCTGTCCACCCTGTGTCTAAAATATTAAGCGGGTCCTCATTGTAATGCATGCTGACGTCTGGCAGCTTTGCTAACAGAGATAATATTTATTTTTCTGAAATTGAAATGGCTCACACTTGAGGGCTGAGCACTGTTCTAATATTTTGGGAGCTCTACACCGTCTGTCTGCTATTCCTCGGGTCTCAGATGGAACAAGACAGTTGAGGGAGCGTTATTGACGGGACACGATCATGAATTTTGACATCTAGACCGCTTAGCATTGCCTGCCTGTAGGACTAATGCGCTCACTCGGACATTCCCGGGTCCTTTCAGGTCAGTCAGGAACGCATAAAGGGGCTAATTTATTCTGGACATGGCTGCATAATGTGTCTGGAGAAATACATAAAGGGCCGGGGGGACTAGTTACACCCTGGCCAGGGTTCCAGTTCATTTAACTCATAACTTGAGCATATAAAAGTTGCCGGTTCACCTACTGGCACATCTTTGGAACATAAAATTCAATTAAGCCCTAAAAAGTGTGTGTGTTCATTGGAAGACAGGGAGCCTGGCTCACAGAAACCAAAATCTGTAATCTCATGAGCATGAGCTCCTGACAGATGTAGAAAGTCATCTTTTGTTACTGATGTTCAACATCTCATCCCATTTATTCTTTATTTTCTTTCATTTGTCACCCGCCTGTACATTGTAATTGCTTTGTGTGAAAATTAAACCAGAAAGGGGAAAATAAATAAATGTGAAAAATAAGAACGATGCATACAGTACATAATTTGCCAGGCGAGGACAATGTGAAGGAATGAAAGTGCGTTAATGTAACTCCAAAAGCAGCCGAGCTTGAAATTCACTTTGAAGGGAAAGTTAATTTGTTGTAAATGGGGGAAACATATTTAGGTGGGGTGCACGCAACCAGAGAGCGAGTCAAAGTGAAAGGGGTGAGAGAGAGAATGAATAAGAGAAGGGATGGTAGATGGTAGAACAGGCGGGTAGAGCTGTGAATAGCTCATCTGAGAGCAGAAATCAACATCTAGCTGGCCTTTCTATCCTGACACATTATTATATTGAAACCTTTTCCATTTCTCATAGGTTCTCCAGACCTTCATCTCCTTTAAAAGGACAAAGGGGAATTCAGATGAGGGATTTATTTATTTATGACTAAGGGCTGATTTTGATAACCAAGCTTACAAATACAACCTATTACTCACTCTGTTCATTTTTCAGCTTTAGTTTCTATACCTTACTGAGCGGATTTTTCTCTTTCTTCTCATTTCTTACTGTCCCTGTTTGGATGTACCTGATTCCCTGCTGTACTCTACTGACATGACACACCAAGAGTGGAGATTGTAAAAGCCTAGTGAGAGAGGTTGTTGTTTCTGCCTACATAGGCATGGATTTCTCACTTGCTTGCACCGCTAACCTCATGCTTTTCAAACCAATGGGATGAAGTGGCTCAACGTGCTAGCATTTCAAATTTAAATAATGTGGCCTTTTTGTGATCTTTTTATCCAAACCAACTCATTATTTGGATCAGACATTTTACAGGACTGCAGGAATTGGTATCTATATCTGTTTTATGGCATTAAGCAGATGTGACTTCCAGTAAACATTTTCCAACTACAGTTTAAGTAGACAAGTCAAAGGACACTGTATTTAACTTTCTAAAAATATATATGTATGGCCAGTCGTTCCTAGTTGTCAAAGTGGGATTTTCCTCTAGCACACCAGCACCAAGATTCCAAACTCCTCACTTTGAAAATCATTAGCAATCATTAGCTCAAGAACTGCTTAATTAGATTGATGTGTCTATTCCAAGTGCAGGGAGTTTGGAAGAACTGCACACACGAGCAGTATACCCTCCTTGAATGCAATCAGGGATCCCCCAGCAGAAGAAGACACATTGACTATGATTAATTATGTCTAGAAAACCTCCATTGATATTCCAGTTTATTTCAAAGCTGTTCAGTGGGGGCTGAGGTCAGGACTTCTTTCTTCACAGACCTTGCCATTGTGCTCATGCAAGAAAAGTCCTTTTTAAACTGTTGTTGCATGGCTGTAAGGATGTAATTCTCCTAATATACTTTAATATTAAACTAGCTAAGCCATTGCCATGGATGAAAGACGTACATGTAACAATTAGAAGTCCTAAAACTTTTGTTCATGCAGTTGTGATTGAAAAGCACAGGTAGATTTTTTACTGTTGTTCTTAAGGTAATGTAATATAGACCCTTGGGAGTCACCAGGACATTACACGAGCTAGAACAAGCAGGGCGGTGTCACTTTTGTCCTTATCACTTTGTTACAGCATATCGTTTTTTATTGTCTGTCATTTCATTTCAGTGTAAGTTAGGATGGTGCAGTGAGGCAGTGCTGGATGAGCTGTCAGTGTTGGACTCGTATCAGTCAGATAGCATACCTGGGTGGAACCGTCACCTGTCAATCAGACGTCTGCATTAGTGCTGAAGACGAGGTTTAATTAAAGACAGTTGGAGCTGTCTCATCGACTTCTTTGGGATTTTAACAACAATTATGCTTCTCCTTTAGGCTGCAGTAAAGCTGCAATGTCAACGTGAACCGATTTATCAACCGCATGGCAATGGATGCAGCTAATTTGGCCAGGACTTAATATATAACAAGGACGAGAAGTTGTGTGGTCCACACCCGAGACCTCCCATTCGATTTGATTTGAAATGATAATTCATTGATTCATTAATTGCTTTGTCCTGTTCAGAGTCGCAGCAAACAATTCACCGAATGAAAGGTAGCAGACGCCCCTCAAGGGCCAGCAGTCAGTCACAGGCCAAGCACACAGAGTGATTTTTGTAGCTCCCATTACGCGTGGACAGGTCCACAGGTCCTCAGTCCATCACTGGGCAAACACACACACACATGCTTGACAAACACATGTGACATTGTTATCCTCAGAGTCAGTGCCAGAAATGATTATTGTGTGAAATTTGTATAGAAACTAATATAAGGGCCATGAGCCGATTGGGTTGTACTTAGTTACTTTAGTTACTCAGTGTTGGCTGAATTATACTTAGGTATCATAAAATAAACAAACTAAACTAACTAAATGTAAGGAGAAATACTCTGAGATTTGAACTTTGAAGTGGTAATAAGTACACAAAATCAATTGTTTCTGTGGCTTTAAGTTTAAAATACATTAAGTTATCAAGGTGTTTTTTTTTTCTATTACTATATATGGGAAACTTGTGCTTTATGGGACCTGTGGTACTGCATATATTTTAGGCTCCAAAAACCTTTAAAAACTGTTAACAATAAAGAATAACATTTTATATATTGTTTCATTATGTGTATTTATGCTTTATTTTATCAAGCCATAGCCCAGGAACTGGATTAGTAATCAGAGAGTCACCGGTTTAAACCCCACCACTGCCAGGTTGCTGCTGTCTGGCCCTTGAGCAAGGCCTTTAACCCTCTGTTGGCCAATCTGTATACTGTAAAGAAAGTCGCTTTGGATAAAGGTGTCTGCTGAAAATGTAAATGTCCTGCATCTTTTTTGTGGATATCTTGGAATACCGCATTCCTTAGCAGTTAGGGCACATTCACTAGAGTCACTGAGCTCTGTGCACAATTTTGTGCTCGCCAGAGTGCTCATGTGAACGCCCCCTAATGTTTACCACTTACTCACATGAGTCCACTTCTTGAGTGCACATTGAGTTTAAGTAGAATGTTGAGTTTAAGGATACAAATCTAATTAAATTTGCTCGATTGTGTGTGTGAGTGTGTGTGAGTGTGTGTGAGTGTGTGAGTGAGGGCAACAGGGGTTAGTGGTAAACAAGTGAGGTTCCTGAAGCAGAGCATCCCTGGATCTTGTTCCTCCCACCTCGGCCACACTTCACGTCCTCTACCCTTAACTCCTGCCCCCTCTCGGCTCACCCAGCCGATACACACCGCTGCTGCAGACCTCTGATAACACCACCTTCACAAGCACCTGCCCACACACACATACAAACACCTCCCTGTGCTCAAGCAACCTTTTATCCTTCTCCAACAAACTGTCAGTCCTGCTTATTCTAGCCATACTCCCCCTCCACCTCAATGTGGTTTTTTTTTTACCTTCACCAGAAACCACAAGGATTCCAGAAGTTTTTTTTTTTCTTTGATTCTATTCTATTCCCTTTTTAATCCACCAACCTTCTTTCCCCACCTGGACCCATGAAAAGTCTCTGGTCACACACACAGGCATAGAGAGACAGAGAGATGGATGCAGGCATGCTTTGTGTCTAAAGGCACAATGTCTTTGGTCTGCACCATGCCCACACCTGTATATTGTGATGTAGTGGCTCTATTCAGCCAGTCGATTGCCAGGGCCGGCTGGCAGAATTAAAAGCAATGGCTGGCCTGCATTTCATTAGGAGCAGAAACAGGTTTTGGATGCTGCACAGGCCCAGATGTGAGGCATGAGACCCCCACGCTGCAAAGGGGAGGGTTACTCACATTGATTCGAGGACAAGGCACCTGGTCATGTGAGCAGGTGGACTTCCATATTGCACTCCTCCTTCCAGGGCTTTCACACAAACACACACAGACAGCATACACACTGCTATTTGTCTGTGTCATCACTCTCCTCTGAAGAAAGGGCTTTTCATTAGGAATGGTCATTAATCTTGTTATTTTTTCAGAAAGACTTCATACTTATGGGAAATATATAATGAGGAAGAAATATGCTTGTGCAGTCCTTTCCATACTCATTGGCACCTAAATATGAGTATGTTTAAGTTTCAGTTTACCTTGGATTCATTCAACCATTTATTGAAGTAAAAAGCACAGTGGCTCGTCTCACAGCAATTAGGTCCTGGGTTTGATTCTCATGTGGAGAGGCCCAGGTCCTTACTATGGGGATTTTGGCATGTTTCCCCCGTGTCTGATTCTTGTGTAATCAGGGATGTCAGTTGTAGTCTAGTGGTGAAAGTGCTGGACTAGTAATCATCAAGTCCCATCACTGCCCTTAATCCTTAATTGTTTATATAATATATTGTAAGGCATCATGGTGCACATTAAAATCCCAAGAAATAACCACACATGCTTATTGGCCAATAATATTCTTATGAACTGAAACTTTAGCATTGTTGGTCAGAGCATCTAAGAACCTTCTAGCAGTAATCCATGACTTCCTCTTTCAGTGGTGATGTATGTGAGGTGACAGAGTTCAAATTCACAGTCGTTCTTCACTGTGGGAGAAACGAGAATGGCTTTAAATTCTCCACTCTGTATTCTCCAACCTTCTCCATGAAGACAAAGTGTGGTTTTATTAGCAGAGATTGTTCAACAAATTAAATGCACAGGGGAGCGATACATTTTTGCTTCAATTAAAGGTTGAATGTAGCTTATTTTTATTGAGAGATGAAGCTTGTTCACTAAAATTGTGTTTCATTCCGTACCAATTTTTTTAGAAGGCTTTACGCAGTCGTCCAAAGCACTTCCATCAGCATATTGTTTATCTTCATTTATTCCAGTTTGAAAAAAATGTAATGTTCTTTTTTTGGTCGATTCCTGTTTACCATCCTCTTATCTACAGCGTGTGAACAAATGACTGTGTCACACTAGGCCACACCCACCACACGCTGATGGAAGTGTACAGGATGGAAAGACCAGCAGTTTGTTATTGCTAAGGTAAATTCTGAAGACATCCAATGTATGAAGGAACACTGTAAAATAGTAAAGAAATATTGTTAAACTAACAGGTTTAAACAAATGTCAATCATTTGGCTTTGCCATTCGGTCAGGTAGCTTCATAAGGATGGAATGGGCTTCCGACGGCCTTGAAAGCATTCCCAGAGGTGCTGAGCACCTCCAGCTCATCCCAAATCATCTCATTTTGGTTTAGGTCAGAGTATTATGGCAGCCAGCACTTACTTGATCAAATAGCCCCTACACTGTACAGTGTAGAAAATAAATAACAGCAAGGGGGGAAAAACATTCAATGAGGGTGTGGACAAATTTATATATGGGTACTGTATAACTACAAAGTTTGGTGACTTTTTAATATACCTTTATTGACCTGATTAAAGAAATGTCAGACAAAACACACCACTGAAGATATTTGTACAACTTCTGAAAACTGGACTGTGGAAACCTTCATCCCTTTGTGACCTTCTTAAGGCAAAGAAACAAACAAACTCAGCAGGTGCAAGATCCCTCCTGTAAACTTCCATCAGTATTTTGTTTATCTTCATTTATCCCAGTTTGAAATAAAATGTATGTTCGGTGTGTGGTCGAATCCTGTCTGACAGCACCTTATCTACAGTCTGCTATCAAAGGACTGTATCACAATAGGCCACACCCACCACACACAAGGATGTCTCTCCTAGACATATCTCTGGCATGTCTCATTCAGCGTATGTATTCAGCATACTTTATATCCGCACCTATACAACAACAGTTTCCTAGTCATTAACAAATCATAATTCATGGATGTAAACAATGTAACCAAGTGTGTTCTTGTTTTATATATTCCTTTTTTGCATGTCAGTTTGTTTCTCCTTCAGTCTCTTAGTGACATTTCCTTGTGGTTCAGCTTTCTGCTTGCAATCCCTACAAACATGCATGCAGAGCTCTCCTCTGAGTATCATCATAAAATCTAAGTGCATTAAGTCTGTCCCATATAACTGGATTACGCCAAAATAAATTACCAGTGTCAGACTCACGGTCGGCCTGCGTCACCAAACCCGGGCCTGTCGTTTGCAATAAAGTTTACGCCAGTCCAGAGAGCTGACTTTAAATAATGGGGATTAGCCAACGAGGGATGGCGACGTTCCTTTGGCAGACCTGTCCCTGGTTTCTATGGCAACTTTGCAGAGACTTAAAGGTTTAAGCTTTCTGTCAGTTTGTGTTTTCGTAATGAAATGCGGATGTTTAAATTTTGCCCGTAAGGACCTTTTTAGGAGATCAGTCTAAATGTTTTCCCTCGTTACCACCAAGAAGAGGAAAACACAAGGCTTATGCATGAATGTTCTCTGTAATACTCTGTGTCTGTAGAAGAGTATGTGTGTGTACTGTATATCTCACGTTGTGTGTGTGTGTGTATTTATATGACTTTGGAGTGTATTGTCGAGCCCACTTGAAAAGGTAATGCCAGGTGTCAGATCTTGCCTCCCATCGCTGTCTATTGTGAAGCCGTCAACCTGCCACCTTGTGATTTGAAACCTTCCCCTCATGGACACAAAGGACACCTTTTCTTCTATCCAGCCACCTTGCTTCCCCTTTTAACCACACTCTTGAGCGTTCACGAGCTGCCCTTCCTTTCGAGTCATACGATCAATAGCTGGTTTTGTCTCTTGGCTTTTAGTGGCAGAACTGCTCTTAAATAAGATTCGATGCAGCACTGTATAAACACTGTAGAATATAAAGTGTGAAGGCTTTAGAAGGCCTCAGTTCTCACTTTCACTTGTCCTTTTCTATCATTCTTAGAAGAATGAGAGAAGCCGTGTTAGCTGGGGGAGTTCTACAACACTTACTGGACTGTGTTTACATACACAACATAGTCAGATTACTGGGAGAAATCAGATTATGAATATTAAGAACTGTAAACTATTAGGTTATTAAATGCTGGGTTTGGGTTGCATTTTGGTTAAGTATTAGTTCATTGGTGCTGGGGTCAGAGTATTGTACCCCACCCCTGAAGCCATAAGCCACAAAAACCTGGATTAAAAACCTCAACCTTTCATCTGATAGCCCAAAACTCTACCCACACTGTCCTCAAATTCATGTCTAAACAACTTATTATTATAAGCTTCACGTTCATCCATTTTGTTAACTGTCTTTACATCATAGGCATGGAGGCTAAGTGGGTAGTGAGTTTTTTTTTTCTGTGTAGAGTTTGTATGTTCTCATATTTTTGGGTCAAATCAAACTAATCATTCAGGTGCAACTGAGTGTTACATGCTACAGAAATGCCCTGTGCAGACATGTCCCAAGTCTAGTCACAGATCAGGGTGAAAATCAGCCACATTCCCAAAATGAGTCCGTGACAGTCAGCACAGGCTAAAAGCGTAGAGCGAAGATACTCCGTTAAAAGAGAGTTCATGACATCCAAGCCCCAAAAGGAGATCAGATGGTCAACAGTCATAATTAAAATCTCATCCTAACAAGGTTTTGGAATGGTTTCAAAGTGAATCAGAGAAAGTTGTTTCTAAGCTGCCAGATTGAATCTCTTCTTGGTTTTCTTTATCTCTGTCTGTCTGTCTCTCACTCTCTGTGAATTGATCTTAATCAGGGTTATCTGAAATGGCTGATAGCACATCCCTGCCCTTCTCCCATCTAAAAGTCACAATGTTATGTAATTCAATTTACTTGAAAAACAGCCTTGTGCACACACACACACACACACACACACACACACACACACAGTGTTTGGGTGTGGTGGGTGGGTCATGTGGACAACTTCCTATAAGCATCACACCAGCACACAGATTCGAAACTTTTTCATTGTTTTTTTTTGGCAGACATCTAGGCGCCACCTAGCTGACGTAATTGGCAGTGCCTGTTACAGTGACTAATTGACTGTAAATGGGCCGGATAATTCCATACTGTGTGGGTATGGTCTTGTGCAAGGACCCAGGTCGTCAGATAAAAAGGTGGGTTTCACATTGGTGGCGTGAACAGCAAATAAATATGTAAAGTAGGGCTAGAATGTAAAATAACCATGCTACCTGGTTGATTGGAGAATTGTCCTGTAGGGACCTGTGATGGACTGGCGCCCCATCCAGGGTGTTACCTTGTGCTTTGCGCCCGTTGAAGAGCTGGGATAGGCTCCCTTCCCTGACCCTAATCAGGATAAGACACTGAACTGAACTTTCTAGCCAATGTATAATTTCTCATGTGTTTCAATGTTTATTTAGAACACTAAAAGTCAAATTCATAATTTCTGGATAATAATTTTATTGTCCTGGATACGTGTATACTGTATATACTTTCCTTAAAGGAACAAGTGGATTGAACGCTTCAGTCACAACAGACCCAGACTCAAGCATTTAGGCCTGTTCCGTTCTCTTGATGTATTCCACACATGCCCTTGTTCACATTCCACCAAATAACTGTTTCTGTCTTTGGAGACGTTTCTATGTTCTGCACCAGTGTCAGTTGTGTCATTTCCTCTTGCTCTTTTGAAACAAAATTCAGATCAGCTGAGCCGATTATAATTTCTAATTATATCAGAGCAGTTTCTCCACTCGTGCATGTACACATAAGTGCACGGCTGTTTCCAAAACAGACTTTCATCCGTATTAAGACATTAGCTATTAGCCTAATGGAAGCACCAAGGTAAAGATGACTCTGATTTCCACAGCACCAGTGCCACTTTCTCTCACCTGTGCATTCCAATTAGCACTGAAATGGCTAATTATTGTTGCTGCTTTCAAAACAGTTGCTCAATTTCTCATTCTAATTGGTCAAGGTCTGTTCTGTTTTATTTTTCTTCCACCTCATTAAACCCATGCAATTACCTTCCTATAGTAAGCCATATCCTAACGACAATAGAAAACAGATGCTCTATTGTCACCATGGATTGTTCTGTGTGATATTTCACAAAAGCACAAAATAACTCTGCTGATATCAGCAAGTAACACTACTTCTGCTTGTACATCTCTTATGGTAACCACACAAGCTATTGTTTTAATAAGTTTGCATTTTTTAGCCACTCTGAGTACAAGTAATACCTTCACAAGTATATCAATGACCTTATACACTGCCTGACCAAGAAAAAAAAGTCCCATACGTTAATATTTCACTGGACCACCTTTAGCTTTGATTACAGCTTGCATTTGCTGTGACATTTCAATAGTAACCTTATTCAACTCCACAAAATTTGATTCTGTACAGAGTTGCATTAATTTGGGACTGAGATCTGCAAAACATACAATATCTGCTATACAAGTTGAACCATTCCATAATGTCCAGAATGTCTCCACTACTTTTAATGGGACACCTCTCAGTTCAAATGTCTGCTTTGTCACTGGTCGGCTGGGCACCATCAAACGAGCACGATCAGCAGGGCGGGGGGACCGGACCGTTCCTGTGGGTTGATTGGCAGTTAGAGAGGCATCTGTGCAGACTGCATGGGTGTCCACTAAGGACTATTGGCTTAAATTGTTAAAGAACATTGAGAGGCTAGACCTGAGATGAAAACACTACCTTCTGAGCCTGGTACAGTGGAACTCTTCATGATAGGTTCATGAATGTATCAGTACCAATGTTTCATGGCCATACAGGGAATTATCATCCTAATGATACATAAATAATCACGCATCTTTGGTTATATAGAAAAAATAAAGCACACTTCTCAACACCTGCATGTAGTGCACTTGTGAACGTTAACATTATCCATCTCTGTGGGGGGTGTGGGGGGTGCTTCTGTTACACCATTCACACTTTCTGCTTTAAATGTATTTAATTTGCAGCTTTAAATTCCAGCCCTGAAGTGCTAATTATAAGGGAAAAGACAAAAACAGCCTCTAATTAGCGGTGGTTCATGCCGATGAGCCTTGCAGGTAAAGCTAGTCTTGTGTAGGCGTTGGTGATAAAGCCAAAATTCTTTTTAACATTATATATACATTTCGATTTTATTATACATTGTATATGCGGTCAAAATGTTGTTATTGTTGGCTTTAAACTCTAAACTTTATTTATGTGCTGATTCTGATGAATTGTCTAGTTAAAAAAATAAAATGTATGTTGTTAATCATTTTATTTTTTTCTCACTGAACATATTTATTACTCTAAAGCAGGGGTGTCGAACTGGACCCATAAAGGGCCGTGTGGCTGTTGGTTTTTGTTCCTAGCAACCCAGGAAGTCACATGATCAGCTGTCTAACTGAGACCGTCCTCACAGCTGCAGTGTGGCTGCTGGATTTTAGTCCGATCAGAGCACACCTGATCTCAACAGTTTAATTAGCTGGTCTGAGTTAGACAGCTGATGTGTAGTTTGGGAGTTCAGCTTTTGGATTACTTTGCTTACTTCCTGATCCTGATCTCACCTTTTCTTCTGCTGTCCGGTGAAGGTAGAGCTGGACTGTTGGTGTAGATTCATCTGGGTTTTATCACTAATAGTAGCACTAGTAATTAGCAGTGTAATCACCTTGCTAATTTAAACATTGCTCACTGTGTCACGCCCTTCCGCTCTCCAGCAAGGACGAGCAGTCTCTGCAGCATTTTAACTTCTCACTGCTGAATTACTCAGCATCATTTTATTTACTCTTCTCCTTTTATAGCTCTCCCCTTCAGCCCAGTTTAGCTCCATTTTCCACTCCTCTTGTCTTCTTCTCTTTTCTTCCCCTCTCTCTTTTCACTTCTTTTTTTTCCTCTTTGATCCTAACTCTCGTCTTCTCTTTTTCTCTTCTTTGACCCTTTGATTATTCATCCTAAACTTTTCACTTACAATGTATATTTCCTTCTGTTCTGTATTGTTCCTTCTATTTACTTGACTTCATGTTGCCTCCCTTCTCGTTTGTCTCTCATCGTTTCTCCTCACTTTCCCTCTTCTCTACTTTTTCATTTTCCTTCAGCTCCCAGCTTTGAATTATTTACATTTACATTTACATTTACATTTATGGCATTTAGCAGACGCTCTTATCCAGAGCGACTTACAAATGATGTAC
>JAYDZF010000002.1:7583625-7614490 GCA_034509105.1 Microcambeva barbata
TAGCAGAGCCGGGATTTGAACCGCCAATCTCTGGTTGATAGTCCAAAGCTCTACCCACTAGGCTACCACCGTCCTATTATCATCTTTTCTGTTTTTATTTTTTATTTTAGCCTTTCTACCTTCTTAACATTTCTCTTTCATCTCCTTTCTTTTAATCATCTCCTCTTTTAGACTTCTTCTCTTTTATGCAACTCTATTTTTCCCTCACTTCTCGACGCTTATCCCCTCTTTTGTCTTGCCTGTCTTTTTTTCTTCTACCTTTGCATGACCTTTTACCTCTTTTCCCTTTCTTTTCTTGTTTCATCTCTTCCTTCCTTTAATTTCCTCCTTTATTTATTTTATCCCACTCTGCTTTTTCTCCCCATGTATCTTCTCTTTCACCATTTAATTTCCTCTTTTTTACTCATATCCACTTCTTTATCTTTGTCTATATATTCTTCATCTTCTGTTTATTTTTTTCCTTTTTTTTCTTATTTTCCTTTTCTGGCATCACTTTCCTTTCTCTTATCTTTTCCTCGCTCCCCTATCCTACACTTCCCCTGTACCATCTCATTTCCGCATCTTTTCTCTTTTACTTCTTCTTCTTCTTCTTAATGTTCTTCTTTATGGTCCCTCCCTTGTGCTTTTCTACATCTTGCTCTGTAAGCATCCCATCAAGCTTGGTGAAATCCAGTTGTATAACATCTGATCTCCTTAGCAGGAAGGAAAAGATTGTAAGAGCTGTTCAAAGATGTATGCATAATGTCATGCAATCTATGCAAAATGAAGCTGTTGGAAGGATAATCGCACACGCTGAGGCTAAAAAAAAAAGCCAATAAGCTGACTCCTGCACAGGGTTATCGGCTACTGGGGAGGAAAGCATGCGTTGTGAAAAACTAATTTTACCCCGGAGAGAACGCAGTTCTTTTAATCTAGCCAATTCAACTTCACAGTCCATTTGTAATACTGCATGCCAAATCGCCTCCTTCTGTACAGGCTTTATTTGCTCTACAGCTAAAAGAAGACGTTTTGGATGCTCTTTTTATTTTGATTTCTTTCAAGATGTGAGGCCTTGCTTGTAAGATGAGACCTGGCTTGTAATTTACCATGACCTACATTCTATTGATAAGCAAGCACCATATCAACATTTTTATTTGTCATATATACACTGTAAGCTCTGATTAGGTCAGTTTACTTAAAAAAGTTAGAAAAACATTTGCCTTAAAAAAGTTATGTGTAAGGAAAACTTGAGTTAACATATCCTAAAGCATTAAGGTGTGACACCTAAAAGGCAAATTGATTGATTGTTATTACACTGTAATACTTGCTTTACCTTGCAATCTAATTTATAAACAACAGTTATAAAGAAATAAGAGTATTAATATCAAAATGCACACAATTAATTTCAGAAAAAAATTAAATGTCAACAAAATTTTCTTCTTTGTGTGAAGGCTAGCATGTAGCCTAGAATGCATTTGGTTACATGTAAGATTGTGCTATACAGATAAACCTTTCATACACAGTGACAATCCAGTGTTTCCCATAAAAATAGAAATAAAAGCATTAAAACATTCTTGAGATCTAGAAACTGGAAAAGCTTCTTGCAAACATTAAACTTACAATGGGCCTAAATTAAGCTGTTTATTTATTGTCAATGGTAATATTTCCTTTTTTTTAAATAAAGAAATAATGTATTTGAAACACAATAATTAAGTACACCACAGCACACAATGTGACTGGAGTTAATAGATGAAAACCCTGTTAGACTGGTGTAAATGGTACTCAAAACAGCAACAGGTGAAATGTCTGACAGTCATAACAGCTTCACATTAACAAAAGAAATGACCCAAAAAGGGTGACCATCTAAAACAAGTGGCTACCTGAACACAAGAACATCCTTTTGCCTGATTTACCGACAAGCAAAAAATAAAAAAGATTAATTGTTGTTTTTCTGTTTCACCTTTAAGCTTAAGCTAATATAATAGAAAATGATTCTTTTCTTATTACATTTATATCTTCAAATCAGTATAATGTGCTTTTTAAATATGTTCTAAAATGTTTGTCTGGATATAAAATTGTACGGCACCACTGGAGCAGACCGGGTTAAGGGCCTTGCTCAAGAGCCCAACAGTGGCTGATTAGCAGAGCCTGGGATTAATTAAACTCTCAACCTCCCGGTGTACCAGCCACACTGTATCATTGGTAAGAAACAGCAAAAATGATTTGATGTACATTGGCATTTTAATTTTGCCCCACAGGAGGTATAGGTTTAGACGAGTAGCTGTAATTTCACTGCTCATCTGTAGGCACTAAAGAGCTGAGAACAAAATTACAGCTTTCTTACTTCAACAGAGCTAGATATGATCATTAAAACAGAAGAAGCTTGAAAATGATCTCAACCATAATAAACTTACAATATTTGTTACATATGTAAATGTCACTCACAAATCAGTACTGATTGTAAGTAAAGGTGAGTTTGTTGTTCTTTAGTAAAAGTCTTATGTCTTAGATTAACATTAGAATTAAACTAGTAAAGCGACAATTTTCAAATGTCCATATTATTACAAAATGTGACCTGCAGAGACTGAAATGCAATAAAAACAAGAATCTGTAATTTGCTCATCATTTTAAATCCTTAGTTAACTGACACAACAATGTTTTTCAGTGTTTTCACTGTTATCTCTCTACAGTATACAAACAATATACAAGAATTCACAGATAACATACATATTGAACACACTAGACAGAATTAATTTAGTTTAAATTTATTTTAGTTACAATTCAGTTACACATAACAGCAGTTACTCATTAAACAAGATTCATCACTTCATAAAATCATATCAAACACAACCATGCGTTGTGTTGTTTTTCACGTGCATGTTCCAAGAGGAAACCCATAGAGATATGGGAAGAACATGCAAACTCTACAGAGAAATGACCTAGACCACCCTACCTATTGAAACCCAGGACCTTCTTGTAGGAGTCTGTGCCTCGCCTTTGACCTAAGGGATTGAGAAAACACACACACACACACACACAATGTGGCAGCTTGGCACACTGTGCTTCTGTTCTCAGCCTGTAATGTGATTTGTCCTGGCTATTGATACGCACAATCCCTCTCCCATTCCCCCTGTTTTCCTCACCCCACCTTCCCAATTTCCACACTAACACAATTAGCATCTTGTCAATAATGCTCAGCATTTCATTTTGCTGCTTTAATTAACAAATTCAATTTGCACAAACCGCTGTGAAAACAAATTAAAAGCATGCAAAACGAAGCTCTGAGGATGAGGCTAAGGTGATTACAAATGTGTCGGGTGACTTTTCTGTGTCTTTTGTCATGAGAAGGAAATATCCTGACGGTTTTGGTATGGCTACATGTAAAGCGCTGCCCAATTTAGTGCCTGTGGTCATTTTCTTGGCCCGCCTCTCTAGATCAGTATCTGTGGGGTTTATTTCAACAGGTCTTTAAAGATAGCTAGCTGATCACAATTTTACATGAGATAATGGACAGGAGAGGGGGCGCTGTGGAGCTCCTGTAAGCAGGGATCAAGTAATCTATAATGACACAAGTTAGGCACAGTGTTGCCAGATTTTGTGGTTTTCTGCCTAATTGGGCAAATTCTGATGCCTGATTGGCCGAGGGGAAATGCTTTGTCGATTAGACAAAAAAAAATAAAAAATGATTGCTTTATAAAGCAGCTGCAATATTTTGGATTTTTTTTTTTATAAAATATCAGAATATTGATCATTTTTAACTTTTTAAATAGAATGATATTTGTTTGTAATGGTGATTTAACTGGTGTATTACCTTTCTAATTCTAAACATCATGTGCTTATTTTGTTTTATCAATTTCGTTTTACTTTGTTAAAGATGGTTTTGCTGGAAACCGCAGTTGCAATCTGGCAACCCTGGTGAGGTTATGAGGGAGCATCATACGCATAAACTAAAATTTTAAAACTGTTGCTTTACTTTTCTGTTTACCTCTAAATATCATCTCTCAGAAATAATCTTTTGCTTTGCATGTTTTTCTTTACTAATTGTTGTCTCTGCTCTTAAAAAGGAAGGGATATATCATCAGTTGAAATTTATATTAACACTGTTTAAACTCAACTGTATTTTATTTCATTTAATGCAGTATTAAAACAACATCACAGCACCTCTGTTTTAAATCTTTTCTGTTCACGTTTAGCACTATTCAGGTGCTATAGTATTCTTACTACCCATCGTTTAGTCTGCGGTCTCTAGTGTATGTACCACCAAATCTCTGAATGTAGCTGTGCCTTTCATTAGCAGTCAAACTCCTGCTGGCATTAAGCCATGTTAGCTTTCAATATATATTATTTGTGCAGACACGGTGGGCTATTGGAGCCGAGTTTTCTACTGAGGGCTGTTGTGGTAGCAAGATATCATTCTCTGCCATCTGTGCACTCAGTTGTGGATTCTTACATAAAGGCATACAGCAGTAGGAATAATTAAGCAATTTTACACATGTCTGTTTTTCTTCCAAATCATGACACCCCCCCTCTCCAGAGCAGGACTCGTTTTTCAGAGAGAAAGGGAGGATGTCATAAAACTTACATATGATAGAATACAACACACCTGATTTCACAAGGTCTGCTAGGCTCTAACAAATTCTGACTTTCATATCTACATGTACTGTTCTATTCTAATATAGAAAAAGAACACGTGTTTTCAGAGGTATATGAAAAATACCTCAACAGTAAGTGACTATACATATGTTAACATGTTATTTTGTTATCACACACAATTCTTCAACATTCCGACTTCAGTAGATCTAATCTTGTGTTTATTCACTAACAAATAGTCAATAACACCACCTGATAGTGGGTGGGATATATTAGGCAGCATCTTTTCCAAATATTGATGGATAGTTGACTGGTTTGTTAGACCGGTGACATGGTCATGGACAGCCAAGCTCACTGATGCGCATGGAGAGTGATGGCAGGCCTGTTTAGCCCCATCCCTCAGATGAACTACTGTAGCTGGAATTCCTGACGTTTGATGCTGGTTCCATTAGAAAGGGGTCAGAATACACTGTGCATCACAGCTTATTGTTTTATGGGGCTGCAAAAGGGGGGCTGATACAATATTAGGAAAGTGGCCATGATGTTATGATAGGTACTAGTTCCAGGAAGGCATTAATGGAACTTTCCAAAGTCTGAGACTCTATGAATGATGATAATTATGTAGCAAACAAGTCAGCTAGATGTCTAGATGCATAACTACCCAACAAAAGAGTTTATTAGAAATTTAAGTTCTATTAGCTTGAGCCAAAAAAAAAAGGCATCATAATTTTTATTATTATTATTGTGAGCTTAGGTCCAGAAAATAAGGCATTATTCTATTTCATTTAATTTGCATTTTATTTCATTTATTATTCCTTATTTGTTTTAATATTTATTAGTTTTTATGAGTTTGGGCCCAGACAATAAGGCATTTCTTAATTCATTTTTTTTTCTTTTCTTTATTTGAATGCAATCCCCATTTTCTTGACCGTTTGACGTTTTATTTAACTGACAAAAGTTAACGACTTTTTTAAATGTATAAACGTTTGAATTTAGAACACAATTCACATTACACTTCAGCACAGAACAAGAAGTAAGAAATGGTGGAGCAAAGTCACCACATTGGAGCTCAAAATGGAGAAGAGTTAAGTAGTACGTAGAGCCAGTAATTCAGACGAAGACACAGAGACCCACAGCACCTCGGAGGAGGGTCTGTTCTGTGCTGCTGTGGGACTGAGCCAGAAATATGCTATATGAGCTGGAACTTCTGCTGTCAAATCACTTCTGTAAGAAACAAAGGCAATCAGTGCAGTGCACAATTTAAACCGCATGCTAATTAAACCAGATAATGTAAATGAAATGATGCATCAGAAGGGCAGGAAAGTCAAAACAGAACTTGTCCAAACAGGAACCAGATGTCTCACGGTACTTTAAAAATAGTAGTATAAAGAGATTTTTGTGGTGTATAATCTTTGTTCAAACTAATTAAAAGAAACATTTGTTTTATTATTTTATTTATATATAACATGGCCCAATAGTCTTCCACTGATGAAGACCCCAGTCACATCCAAGAGGGGTATATTCTTTCTGTGTGGAGTTTGCATGTTCACCTGTGTGTTGGTGTGTAAAAGAAGCTAAAATAGGGCTGGGGTTTGACTAGAATCCTTTTTTTCTAGTTACGTTTATATTAATGTCTGAAAAGATTTACTGTACACTAACAGGTTTTAAAAGAAACAAACAGACCGGTGCTCCTGTATTTACAAATCTAAATGTACCTTTACAATGGTTGACGCTCAATACTAAATACAAACATTTTGAAGTATCCCTAGAAAGGTAACTTATTAAAAGAAGTGTGCTTCATAGTATTTGAACACGCTTCTGCTCCAGGATCAGCCACTGATTGGTTGATCATTCCATAATCTATTTTACTGAACAGAGTGTCAGTGGGTGGGCACAATACACTGCAGTAGCGACTGAAATGGCTGCATATTTGGGTTTTCAATGATTTAAAATGGGCAGTTATAGGCATTTATTCATTATCCATGGCTGGTCATGGAACGGAACTCCCACAAATTTAAGGGGTTTACTGTATATGGTTTGAGAAATTGTGGGTTAATAACTAAAAGTGTTGCTAACCCAGTCCCTAAGTACCATTAGGTAAAATAGTGCCACATGTTGGGGGCAGTATAACGAGAATATTACAGCTGGGAAAATTAATGTTAGATTAGTGGCCAGCACAAAAAGAGACCTCCGCATTTATTGTGAAATAATAAAGTCTTGGTGACTTTGTTTATAGTAGCAAGCCATTATTTTTGCTACATAACATTTTTAAGCTGTGCTACAGGGAGCGCATTGTAACAAGTCATTATCCTTAACAACATTGGCTGGATTTATGCTGACACGATTTGACTTATCAGCGTTCGCCTCTGGCTAGCAAAAGAAAATTCTAGCTGTGTAAAAGAAAAACTGATGAATGTGACAAAAGCGTCTGGTTGAAAAAGGCTGAAAGGATTAAAGCGCGATAGCCCTTGGTGAGAAAGCAAAGGAAAAACAGCTTAGTATTTTGTGTTATATTTCTATAAGTTGTAGATAGTTCAGTTATGAACAGTGCACTAGAGACCTGTAGTGAGCAATGTTTTGGAAGAATTCTGATTTAGGGCTGAGACATTAAAGACACGAGATCTCAACTTTGGTGACGTAAGTATTTTAGCTAACATATAACTGCCGCTCTTTGATACCACTGAGACTGCTACTATGTGACTTTCTGCTACTAGCATGTACAGTATGGATACACTAGACTAAGCATTGATTCACATCCTGAGCAGCACGGCATGAAATTCAACATGCCTCATTTAATAATGTGCAATTTAGCTATTTGCACTGTTTGGAATTATTCTGAACCACTATAAACCAAGTTTTGGAAGGGGGTGTGTTTGTAAATGTCTATTTTATCTTCAAGTTAGAGTTTTGCCAGCTCTTAAGTTCAACCAACCTTTGACCAACAAAAGTTGGGGATGATGGTAGCCTAGTTGGTAGAGAGAGCAAGTTTGTTGATTCAAACCCATGCTTAACCATGCAGTCACTATTGCGAGGTCCTTGAACTATGCCCGTTACTCTGTAGGCTGCGGGGTCTCTATGCAGTGGTTTAACATCGTTGATGGGTAGCACTTTCACTTCACAGCAACTTTTTGTAATGAATTACAGTTTTCTATCATGGCTGTAACCAAAGTGTGAGTACTTTACAAATTACAGTACCCTGTGTTTAACTGTTGAATTCTTACAGCATACATTGTGCTAAGTGGGGACAGTGGTAGCCTAGTGGATAGAACAAAAGATTGAAGTCTTGCTCTGATATGCAGCTTTTGTTGGGTTCCCGAGCAAAGCCCTTTACCCTTTGGGCTCCAGGGGCACTGTACAATGGCACTGTGCTCTGACCTCAGCTTTTAAAACAAGCTTGGAGGATATCATTGTGTTGCACACAGGTGTACAAATATATGACAAATAAAGGTGTTCTATTCTAATATAAACTATGTCAGCAATAATAATAACTCCTATTGTGCCTTGTCACCTTGGTATTTCCAGCCCTGTGTATTTTCATTCAAACAGGCCAAACCTGGCAGGCTCATAATTACAGTTTTCATAATTCAGCTGGTTTTCTATTTCTCACTCATCCTTCCATCTTTGTTTATTCTATTAGCCAGTGTGCATGAGACAGGTCGCCTTTTTTAGAAAACACATTATCATCTCTGCTAAACTTCCAAACCGATTCATTCTGCTGCAGTGCTTTAAATGACTGCAGAGTTTAAGGGACTGTGTAATTTAAAAAGAGGAAGCTTGTGAACGTAGCAAAGGTGAGCTGAAAGTGGAGCACTGAAAGAACACCGAGTACTGAGTCTAAGCTGAGAGGTAAAAAAGGGGCCAGAGTCCTGCTTTATGTCTTCCCCTTGTCATAGTCCTACAATTCGTTACGATCGATGGTAAAGCTGGGCTGGATGTACATCAAGTCTATAATTAGCCTTACTAAGCAACACCACTGCCGAGGCCTACCCAGCACTGCCTACTATCTAAGCTCTTCCTGTGGAGGATGTGATATCAAGTGTTTTACCAAAAGGAGTGCAGACAAGATGTAAGTCAGTTTTAGTTGTGCTTTGTCACTTTCATGTCAAAGCCTCGTGGCTCTCTTTGTGATGGTCATTGACCACTCATTTTCATAACCAACCTAAACACTGCCACATCACCCCACTGCTGCCTTCTCTTCACTGGCTTTTTTTTTAGCCACACTCATGCAGTTTCAAACCTGGATGCTCACCTACAAAGCCAAAAATTGGGCAGCCACAAGGTACCTTTGAGGTCTAATCAAACCCCACTGTACTATTCAATCTCTGTTCCACTGGTACTAACTACTCTTGTCTGTCCAGTGAATTTAAAACTTAAACTGACTTTACTTATCAACCAACATTTCTTGCAGCCAAAAAAAATGGTTCAACAGGGTTTCAGCAAATGAATGTTCTTGGACTATTGTCTAGTTAGACTAGAGTAAGGTACCGTTTCTTCATAAGAACTTCCGAAAGTCACTCTAGATAAGAGATATCTGCTAAATGCTGAAAATATAAATGTAATCCTTTTGAATATAACTTTTGGTTTCCACAGTAAGTGTGCCTCCTTTCCTGACAAATCATCTCCTCAACGTCGGGGAGACACCCCCTCATTTCGACCTTGTTTTGTTAATAACACCATTGAGTGGTCCATCCTGTAATTCTTACAGTACTGTGAGTCGTTAAATGTTAATCTCATCAGCAGAACAGCGTAACAGCATACCTGCTGCTAAATGGACAATGTTCTTAAGCACAAAGATGTCATTTCCTTCTGTCCTCACTTTAAGCTTCTCCACTTCGAGCTCATAAAACTGGAAAAGAACTTGTTTGCATCAGTTCCCATTTTTTGTCAAACTACAATCTTCCACCAGATCCTCTAGAGTTTAATCATGTCGGAGAAAAAAATCTCTGCCGCCCTGTGAGATGACTTGTTGTGAAAGTCGGTGAACATTATTAAATCATATTCACTTCTTTTCAATCCATCATTCATGCAAATGTCAACAAAAGAAAGCACCTGCTCAGAAAGTCATGCTTTTTTTACTTCAATCATTACTCTTGCTTTTACATTACCATGTTGTTTTCCATCTTGCTGTTGTGACTACTGAATTGCAAAAGAGCACAAATTAAAATGTCAGAATGATGGCTAATCAGTTTTCTGATAAGAGTAACAACCTACCAAAAGAAATACAAGATTTGTTTTTGTCAGTATTATAGTAGCACTATGTAATGTTCATATACAAGTTGTGGGTGATTCACTACAGGAGGTCTGTGAGAACCAGCTGCTGACAGGTGAAAAGAATCAGTCGGCACACATGTCAGAGGGGGGTAAAATGTAGCCCGTTGTTCTGCAACATACAGTAGAGAGTGTTGCATTAAGAAGGGCATCCGACGTGTCTGGGGCTTCATCTGAGTAATCTGATTTTCCTCCACAGACCCAAAAACATGCAGTCAGGTTATCAAGAGACTATTAAAAGTCCTCCCAGGTATGATATTAGTTTGCTTACAGATTGGGTTAAAATGCGGAGGACAAATTCCACTGCACAGTGGTGAAAATTATACAATCAATTATATTAATTAAATAAGATGTATTTACTTTCAGATTTGTGGCAGCAGTTTGAAAAAGTCTCTTATCTGTTCCTGCAGGACAGGTCCCAGCTCAAAAGGTGGCGTCTTTAAAGACATATTACACGTTCTATGGACTGTTAAGTCAAACATTCAGATGTCTCTGGTCAATAGGTCATCGACTGAAATCAGTGCACTATGCTAATGCAACGCTGTGCTTTGCGTTTTGTCCCACAGTGCATTGCTGTTCTGCATCTGACTCAGCAGTGTGTCTCGGCTCAGACCGGAGTAAGCAGAAGGTCATTGAGCTGTGCCTCACGTAAATATTGGGTCAGTCCTTCAGTACCGCATCAGTGACAGGTCCCTTCTGAGGGCAGGTGGGGGGTGCTGATCCGTAAACTACCCCGCCTGTTAAATGATTGATTGATTTTTTTTAAGTCATCGTGTGAGGCATTGATTTTCAGTTCAGGTCACTCAGGAGGGGCTTTGGGTTACTGTTATGACAGGCTCCACAGCTGTGCCGTTTGCTTGTAATGTGCTTTCCCAGTGGGCCGATCTATAGCGTGTGATGAACTCAAAGCTAAAACAAATACTCCCTATTCAGGGCCAGAACGTAGCGGCTCTGCTCTGGATATTGGAGAATAGAGTTGAGGATAAAGATTTGTATATACTTGCGAGTGGTATGTACAAAAACATAGTGTGCTACCTTGCTACTAATTAGAAAAGTTTCTTATAAGAGGTTATTTAGTATAGGTTATTTAGTCACAGTAAGTATGTTATTACAGTCTAAATTTTCACTGACATGCCCTGAATGTGCAAATATATTATATTTGTGCACCTTCATAGAAATGAAAAATCAACAATAATTAATTTACATTTGAAAATAACTTTGTTCTTTGCTTCACATTTAAACACCATTTTTATTTATTCTATTTATTTTTTGCATTTTTCCCCCCAAATTGTTGCGTTTGTCACTTTGCTTTTGGCACATTGCATTAGAATAGGGTGTATTTCTTATTCCAAGCTGACCGGTAGCAGAGCTTTCAACTGAGGGTGTCCCTTTGTACCACCTGTTTGCCTATATTTGTAGAATTCTTGTAAGAAAAGTTGTGCCTCACTGAATGCTGGGATTGCCTTCACTACTAAAGAAGAATCTAATGGGCTCTTGTTATTCAGTCAAAATACCATTTAAGTTTATGGTACCTTATACCAGGGAGCATTGTAAGATGTCTAAGAATTCAGATTGGCGTCTTTTCTCTAGCATGTAGGATGATGTACATTACTGTCTGTAGAGAGGTCACTAGTATTTTGGACAGACCCTGAAGCAAACAGACTTAAAATCCCTTTTTCCCCTCATACCATCAGACTGTACAACTCTGGTGGAGAGTATGGCAAGTATTCAAGGGGAAAAAGCACTTGTCTCACCCCAACACATATTTCACACTTTTATATTTCACTATTTATATTGATTTACTTATTTTTTACATTGGTATCTTATTATTCAATTTCTAGTTTCTCTATTTTATGTGTGTCCTATAAAGATGATGCTACTGGAACCTTAATTTCCCAGAGGGAACCCTCTTAAAAGGATTCATAAATGTTCTATCTATCTATCTTTTTATCCATCCGTCTGTCCATCTTAACTATCCATCTTATCTGTCCATGCATACCCATCTATACATACACACTATTTTCTGGATACCTTTGTAATTAGTGAGTTCAGGTATTTGGGCCACACAGTTGTATTAAATGAATTATATACCTCCAACTTTAAGACATCAGAGTAGTGAATGACTATGTGTGAAGGGGAACATGAGCATCATTTAAATAAGTAAATATTCCCTTTGTAAGTGTCAGTAAGAAGTAAAGTGTGTAGAGAAGCGACTCATAGAGAAACTGAACAGAGCAGATCAAAACAACCGAGATTTATTTTGCCCCTCCCAGTGACATGTGTGCGACAGTCTGAAATAAAGAGGTTCTCGCTGCCAGCCAGAGCTGCCCTTCTAATTGGCCTTTATGAATATTTAATAAAATCAAGATGAAATTCAATCATGGCTTTTAGGTGCTGACTGGGGGAGATGCAGCGTTGGCTGTGGGGTTATTAGTTTCTTTGTTGTAAAGCTGCCGAGCCGGACCAGGTCTGCTGCCCCACGCAGGTGGTCTGGATATGCTTCGGGCCTTAGGGGAGCTGTATTTTTAAACCAGGGCTTCTCTGGTAATGCATCACGGCTCTTTCATAAAACCTTTGTATAACCTTTTATAACAACTTAGCTGCGTTCACAAGGACATTTTTGGCATCCGTTGGAAATTGCATTAGTATGTATTGCTGGTTTGTCATTGATGTATCTCCCCGTGTGACCAGTAAGCATGGAATTGAGAAACACATACATGGCTGCTCATAAATAAATAGACCTGTGTACACAGCGATATTGCACCAAGGTTCACCATAAGTTTACCTTGTAGATTTATAGCACTGAACTGTGCACATCTTCCACATCTCTTAACATTGACACAAATGACTAAACCCTTTCCCCGGGGAATCATTTCTGATTCAAATAATCGTTTAATTTTAGCTTTTTGCTTCTCATTAATATGACTGGGTTTGTCTCCAATTAATCTGCCGGCATGTTTTCGAACTGTGGGAGGAAACCGGAGCACCTGGAGGAAACCCACACATTTACATTTTCAGTATTTAGCAGATGCCTTTATCCAAAGAGACTGACGGTACAGTTACAGTATACAGTCTGAGCAGTTGAGGATTAAGGGCCTTGCTCGAGGACCCAACAGCAGCAGCAGCAGCCTAGCAGTGGTGGGGCTGGAACCAGCTTCCTTCAGATTACTAGTCCTGTACCTTAACCACTAGGCTACAGATTACCTTACAGAGATGGGGAGAACATGCACACAGATCTTGCTGTGAGGCGACAGTGCTACCCATCTAGCCTACATATTGAAATGCTTTAGTTAAAATTTTTTGAGCTCTCCACACAGATGAGGAAGGAACAAATAACTTTTTTCTAACTTATAATTTGTGTTGGCTGCAGTCAGAAAATAATGAAATATATAGAGAATAAGTTCAATAAATAAATAATCAGTTAATCAGAGCACCAACAAAAAAGACATTATGTAGGATTTTTCCGTCTGTGTTAATTATTAATATTTCTTTGCTCAGGGTTATTTTGAGCTGAATTATAGATAGGGGATGAGGGTGGGCACAGGAGGCTTTCGGTAAGGGCTATGTAAAATAATAAACCCAAGAGGGCATGATCTCAGAATGAGCTCATCCTACAGACCACTCTCATCTCACAGGGGAGAATGACATCACCTAATAGGTAAAAACTGGAAATTAGGAGGGGTGTGGAGGAGAGGGGGAAAGGTGTGGGTGATGTGTTTCGGGTGTTATATCGCTCTCACAGGGGTGCTTCCTTCCTTAAAATGATTTGGCTCATGTTGTTGACTCAACTCCCTGGGGTCTCTGGGGGACTGCTGCTGTCAGACAGGGGTCCTGGGAGGGCACTGACACAGACATGAAGTCATAGTGCTAGAACAGAGGCAAACAAGCTAAATAGCCACTATTTCTTTCCATTAGTGCTTAGATTGTGTTGATGATTGTGTGTCCGGTTAAAAATCGTGTAATTCCGGGGTCAAAAACGTGTTTTCTTTGTCTTGGTTGTCTGCACCATTCCAGCATCCCAGTCAATTCCTTTGTAACAACCTGCTACCATCAATATTTTAAATGGAAAGCTGGTCTGAAATAACTCGGGTTAATCTATTAATACTGACCTTAAGGGGATGTGAAATGAGACACCGAATTGTACGGTGGATCATAAATAAACTCGTTCTTCATTTGCACACATGCATGATAATCATCAGCAAATATGAAAAGTACATTTCATAGAAAATATTGCAACTGGGCTTTGGCTAGACTGTGCATGAATATTTCATTCACTCATAAGGAATGAGGTTTAGTCAAAGTACGATGCTGGTGTTGGGTTTTTCCCCTCCTCTATCTGCCGAGCAGTTGTCTTAATTACAGTCGTGCCGGGCTGTGGCCAGCCCAGATTATGCTTCTATTGGGAAGGTGCGCATCAGTCTGATAAGATTAATAGTATTTTAGGGCATGTCTGGCCTTTTTGGGGGTTTGGAATGAATTTAGGCCAGCAGAAGTAATAAAAATAAGTTTCACTAGTATCTCTTTGTAAGAATCTGAATTTCAGGATTTACACTGGCACTCACTGTCCTATAATCATATGCATATTAATAACCACTTAAATGTATACTGAATAATGAGGTAAATGGTCAAAATAATAGGTTTAATACTTACAGGTCAATTACTTAGGCAATGCACTGTCTACGAGTGTTCCTCAGAAAGTTTAAATTATTATTTATTAATAATTTCACATCATTCTAAAAAGGAAACCAGATGGTGCTAAATCCAGACTATAAGCTCTCTGACATGATCAATTACCACTACACTTACACGTGTTTCCAACCTAAAGATGAAAGTGCTGAAACTTTTTAAAGATCACTCGTATATTTGTGCTGATTATTTGAATCAGCAGAACAGTCCATCAGCCTGGTTTTTACCATAACACCACTTAAGCTCACTAAGCTCATCCTGGTACTTTGATATCAAGTCAAATGTATTTGTGTAATGCATTTTATACTTAATATTGTCTCAAAGCAGCATCTAGGACCAACAGAACAAAAACATGTCTTCCCAATGATAAACATGCACAGTGCACCCAGTGTTTTGAAGACATTTTGAAATTTAACGAGAAAAGGTGTACTGAAAATCACTACATGAAAAAGTAAACCTCAGACTCTGATATACCAGTATCCAGTATACATAAGAGACCACTTACAAGATTTACAATTTGACCAAAATGAGAAGTATTTTATTATAATTCTTATTCTAGCTAATAGAATAAAACAACTGCTCATTTTGGTCAAACACACCCAGCAAAAGTAAAAAATGGAATTTATTTGAAGTGGTCTCTTATTTCTTCCCCACAATGTATGTGTTGTGGTGTCTTATGTAAATGGCTGTACCTAGGGAAGATGAAGTCTTTAAGTAGCAGTCATCCTGGAACAAGCTCCTGATTCCCTGACAGGTCATGATTTGAGAGATTATAAAAATCCTATTTCCATGCTGCCTGTGATTGTCATTCTTGTGCCTCTCTGTGTATCTGTGTGATTGTGGGAAACACTAAGCACCTAATTCGTGCAGGCTGTGGAGTGACAGTTTGAATAAGAGAGAAGAGCACGGTGCTTTAATTATCCATTATCACAGGAAGAGGATCGGTGTTTACTCCAAGCTTCAGTGTCTCGCTAAGTGGTAATGAAACCTGCTCCTTTTTTCAACCTTTCCCCCCATCTGTTTTCACATGCTCCATAACTAATTCAAATCAAACAATAATATAAATAATACCGAGTAAAATATAAATAATACAGATTTATTGTGTATGTTTGGGTTCACCATTATGTTAATACCACAATAGTGAATTTAATTATCTTATAAAGCTCTAAGATTCCATGAAACACTTTTTTTCACTGCTTTCTTTTGCATTTCCCCCTCATTTTAGTAGTCGTATCCTAACTCTACTGGTGTTTATTCTTACTGTTGAGAGCAGTGAATACACCCCCCCCCTCCAACTGGTGCATTACCGACTGCATCTTTTCACCTACATGAGACGAGTTCAAACGTCGATGGCTTTGTGTATGGAGAGCTGCACCCTGATTAACACATTATCCCTTGATCATGAGTGGAGCTGTCAATCAGCCAGCTATGATGAACTATCAGCCAGATATCTAATAAGTTTAAAATATGTTCAAAAATCAAGAATCAGATGTGAAAGTCCCACTTGTTTTTATGTTACATTGATCATCAAACTAGTCTGCCAGCTGTGCACTAGCACTAAAACTACATGAGTCCGGCTAGGCTCAGCAGCCACATGAACAACAATTGATATATTTTTTTTATTTAAGGGTGGGGTATTAAGGTAGGGACTCCTTGTAATTGATGCAATCTCTGCTGCCTGATTGGTGGTGTCTGCACAGAAGAAGTGTGTTGATTAGGGTGTGTCTCTTCATATACAGAGCTGATCCACATTGTACCTGTGAAGTGTAGTGTAGCTTTTTTAATCGTAGTGGTGGTCGTCATTAAGTGGAGAGAAAGCATGATGCAATCCAGCCGTTAGACATGTTAAGTGTGTGGAGAGAAAAGGGGGAGAAAATGCATTTTAAAAAATCTTTCTATGGTATTAAGGGTGAAACGAAAAATTTATGCAGATTTTCCAGATCATAGGGGTTCACAATGTGGAAGGGATGACTGTACAGCAAGACTAATTACTGGGCTTTGCTGTGTTCTTGGCTACTAGACTTAGATGAAATTGGATTTGTGACCTTTAGTTACACAGCATGCTTTACTAAGCTAGTTGCTAAGTTAATGGAATCAAGTGTACTGTGTGAACTCTGAGTACCGCCCCCCACACACACAGCTATAAATCTATTTTTTTACTTAAACTATTCAAAGAGTCTGGCCAGATCAAGTCAAATTCTGGGTTTATGTGACTTTCATGCTTCACCATTCCGGCATCCCAGTCAATTCATTCTTAGCAACCTGCTACCATTGATATTTTAAATGGAAAGCTTGTCTGCAATGACTCGGGTTATTAATACTGACCTTATGAGGATATAAATTAAAACGTATGTAAGGTGGATTTTAAATAACCTTGTTCCTTATTTGTCCCCACAGTGCACATTCTGCAGTACCTGATACCTCCCAAATCTAAGAGTAGTCTCCTACTCCCCTTCCTAATTTCCAGTTCTTTTAGTATTTGTCTGTATGGTATAGTCCTCAATGCAACACACTATTTCTTGCAGTTCTGATGAAGTGACTAATAATAGTCATCGGTGTGCCTCAGATTGCTCATTTATCTACCAATCCTGAATTTTCCATTAAACCCTTCCACAGTGTCTCACAGCTCTTCCCCAGTGGACATGGTAATATATTGCACCCTCGTCATACTCCCTTTCTTAACCCGAACCATGCCTCTGTGTGATTGACTGTCCTGACAGCAGCAAGTTGTTGGTTTTACAAACTTCTTAGAAGTTTGATCAGATGTGAAGGGAAGCCCATCTCAAGTAAGGCTTGACGTGAAAGACAGAGGCTTGTTTACTACTGTGTTACATCAGAGGTGTGTTTGCCACTTTGTTACATCATCTTTCCTATTAATCACACTTTTTAATTGATTTCACAAGTGGATTTTGTTCCCACTCTGGCTTGATACGAGGCTTCAGATGCTCAACAGTCCGTGCTCGGCGTTGTCAGATCCCCCTCTTCATGATGAGCCGTACATTTTCACCGGGAGACAGATCTGTCTGTCAAACACACACACAAGCCTCGCTTGTTGTAGTACAGGCAGAATGAGGCCTGGCATTTTCTTATATAACCAGGGACTTCCCATGGAAAGATCTGGCCTCTGGTTGTGAGTGTTTCACAAAAATCCAAAATATACCATTACTAGTACCAGAGTCTGAAATGTTGAAAAAATTTAAATCAATAGGAAAAATTGCTGCTTGCCCGTCCTGCTCTGGACTCCTGTCTCACTAAGAGAACGCATTGAGGAAATGAAGACGGAGGTCAGGCGAGTCAAGAAAATAGCATAAACCATGACAAACGGCTCACTTTAAGTCTAATGGTCTGTCATACAATCAATCACATGGAAGGCTTCTGAGCTGTTAGTTCAAGTGACATTTAATGCTTCTGAAGCTATTTTTAACATGTCCCGCATGTGTACTTGTTCTGGTGATGGGTCTTAATATGTTTAATAATGTCCCATAACTGTACATAGCCAAGTGTGATCAAGTGTGAAGTGTGTTGGTTTTGGCAGAGATTAATGTGTATTAGGTGCAGAATTTAGCGCGACCAGCAGGGGGAGCCACAGTAATGACACGCTCAGAGATCTGATCCAAACCTAATTGACAGCAAAGATTGATGTTAAATTTGAATTATATGCACAAGTAAGTCGAGTTAAAATCACAGGCATTTACTCCTTTAAGTTTTTCAGATCCTCACCCAACAGGCCTTGAAGATGACAATTAAATGAGGAGTGCAGTTGAAAGCTAACTTCAAAAAAGACTGCAATTTGAATCTATGTTAAAATAAAATTATAATCATTAAAATTTCACAGTCTGCCAGGTCAGTGTGAATTGTCTGTACATGTAGAACATGTAGAACATGTATAACATTATGTACTATACCTTTTTCATGGGTCACACATTCCACAATAAGTAAAATAAATAACTTTTTATTAAACTTTTAAATCTACCATACATACAAACATGCAAAGAATCCATAGTAACCCCTGCCTGTA
The DNA here is from genome assembly GCA_034509105.1 of Microcambeva barbata. Classification (NCBI taxonomy): domain Eukaryota; kingdom Metazoa; phylum Chordata; class Actinopteri; order Siluriformes; family Trichomycteridae; genus Microcambeva; species Microcambeva barbata. Next base: position 7,602,167 of record JAYDZF010000002.1, read on the forward strand.
AAACAAGGCGAACAACAACTGTTGAATGTGTCATGTTTGAGCTTTTTGAAAGGGATTTCTCTCTGTGGTTCAGGTATGTAACCTTTGACACAGTCCACCGCTGCATTACACAAAGCAACCTGAAACTCTGTCATACAAAGACTGAATCATAAACCATGTATATACATGTGATGTTTTTTTTTGTTGATTCTTAAGTTATTTAATGTTTACTGTTGCACCTTGGGACTCGGAGTAATGCAATTTTCTTCAGTATGTCTTGTACATATTATGGTAGTGAAAATAACAAAGACGCTTCCAAGCTTCTCTCAGATGGACCAAATAACAGTGGAAATGTTTTAGCTTGTTTTCACGCCATAGACAAAAGGGACCATCCAGACTGTTATCACTGAATGGTTGCTAAGGCACATACATGTACATTGGAATATTCTAGACACAGATACCATCAGACTGGTGTGTGTGTGAGTGCGCACATGATATCAGTCTACAGTCTCTTCCACACTTTCTCTGAGTGGAACCACTTATGGTGAAGGACCTGCAGTGATGTCAGCTTTCAAGTGCAGATTTTGAGTGGTGTGTGTGCGTGTATGCGTACGTGTACGCATACTCTCCAGGCCACAGCATGTCAACGAGGGTGGTGTTAGCCTTTGATTGGACACTTATTGAATTGGAGTATGACTTGTGTGAATTGCTGAAGCCCTTGTCACACATTCACCCAAGAATCTACCCTCACAACCTGCCACGCATAAATAGAAATGTATCACACACACACACACACACACACACACACACACACACACACACACACACACACACACACACAGAGAGAGCTCGATTTATTCAAAATCAGATCTTCAAGTAGCTTCCATAAACAAAATTCTGAAAGTGTCCTTAGACCAGGTCAGGTAAAATGATGAACAGGTTATTGTATAAAAGATCAACATTTCAACCTTCATTTCCAAGTGTTTACATCTGGTTGCAATACATAGTTCACAAGAAGGCACCTTTTGCCTAAACACTTTATTTTACTTGAGAGCGAAAGTATTAGAACAGATAAACCTGAAATCAATTGAATACGTTTGAAGTGACTAAGACATGTTTAGTTTCAAACCCTTTTCGTATAATAACTGCATCCTGTGATATCCCACTGGCATCACTAAACTTTTGCATTCTACTATTGTGATGCTTTTCCAGGCTTTCACTGCAGCCTGAATTATATTCCCAACCCCCTGGAGAAGAGTCTGTTAAGTGCCTTGCTCAAGGGCCCAACAGTCCAACAGGGCCCAATTATAGCCCAGAGCTATAATTCAAAATCTTAACCTATCAAGTGATAACCTAAAGCTGCCAACTAGTCTACGAACTAGACCACTACAGTCTTCATCAGTGCCTGACCTCACAAATGTGCTTTTGACTGGATAGGTGTCCACAGCTGTTTTCACAGACACAAATATTGCTGTGGGGGAGGTAGCAACACTAAATGACTGGCAACTCTAAAATGCCCCAGGAAATTTTTTTTACTCACTGTGTACATTCCTTACTTAATCTAACATCTGTGCAATTTATTTTTTACTTAACGTATATTTTTAGATGATGCCTGTTGATGCTCTAGCTCTTGTCTAGGGTGTATTCCTACCATGTACTCACTGTTGAAGGTGACATTGGATTGACTGAAGTTCTGCATAAGGCCCACTGTCTTTTATTTTTTGGCCGGTCTAGCTTAATTCAAGTCTGTCTACTTTGGTCAGAAGATCAAAATCAACAGGTGTTTCAACCGGTGTTTGATCATCTATAACTTAAGCTGCAAATCCTTAACTGAACACAATTTCAAATGAGAAACTAAATAGGAGAGGGTAATAAACAAGCAATATGATAAAGAAAAAGTAGCAAAAAACGGCGGGTTCCCATAATTACACAGGGTGAACATGCAAACTCTACACAGAAAATACCGCCCCACCTGGGGGGTCAAACCCAGAACATTCTTGGTGTAGCAGCAGTGCTACCCACTTTACCCCAATTAACATGAAAGAATGAAAATACACATATAAACATTTTCTGATACACATTATAGCAGTATGCAGCTTGTGACACAGCATCTGGGTTATACGATGTGCTTACTCTCTCTTGTCCGGCCCACCTTTCCAACCATCTTAATGCATAGGAAAACTTTTTTGGATAGATGTGTAAACGAGGTTTTCCTCTCAAGCAGTCTCACTTCTTGGCACATGAGAGACACACTGAGTAAAGCATAGAGAGAGAGGGAGAGTGTTAGTATGAGTGTTAAAGAGGATGAAGAGAAAGGTGTTGATTAATGTCACTCTGATCAGCCTCCAGCTCGATTGCAAAGCTGAAATCGAAGAGTGAGAGCTATAGCTGAAGTAAGAGCGAGAGAGAGAACAGTGAATGTCAGAGAGAGTAAGGTCACACCTCCGGTAGCCTCTACTTTCTGTTCCATAAAAAGAAAAGGCGAGGTGTGAAAGTGGGTAACCTCTTACACCCTTCATCACTCCATCTGAAAGCAGACACACAGCCCTTGACATTGTAGAAGAAGATGGTAAAATAGATAGTACGTGGATAAAGCTCAGTCGGGGAGTGCACTAGCATATACATAATATTAGATAATGGCAAGAAATCTGATTTTAGCCATTATCTGATCCCCATGTTTACATGCACATTACTAATCAGATAAGATGGAATGGAAAGTCAGTCTTGGAGGTAGCCTCTGGTGAGGTGGTGATATTGCGGTTTTGTTTTTTAATCAAGCAGCTGATAATTAAAATATTTTAAATCAGAGTAGTAAATAATGTTTTATTTTAATATATGTCGTGAATTACAGCACTGGCATAATTATGATGTTTTAGCTGTGATTAATTATCTTATGAACATTCACAAAAGATCATTTGTCTTTCCTGAGAACATTATTCCACTCTTATTTTTGTAGTAAATATTACAGTCATGAGACATTTATGACAAACAGCCATTAATCAACATACACATCAATAAAAATGTCTAATGAATACTGTTAAATTTTACAAACAGCAGTAACATTGACAGTGAATATATATTCTATAGAAACTTAAAGCAAATGTTATTGTTAAACTATGAAGGACTCCATTTTTATTCCCCATAGTACAAACACATGCAAGTGAGGTAAATAGGAAATAAAAATCTGTTGACTGTGTTTGATATTAAAAACCTTTTAAGGCTTACTATGTACTTTTGTTTAGCTGTTGGCTAACCAAGGCAAATACCTCATCAAAATAGTGATCTAATTAGACGAAGACTGAACAGTTATGGCCTAGTAATTAAGGTACTGGACTAGTAATCACATGACTGTAAGTTGTTTTGGATAAAGTCTGATAAAAGCTAAAAGTGTACATGAAACATGGTGTCGGCAGCATCGTCACGGAGACTGGAAACAACTGAGGGACAGATTAAGCCAAAGAATTCAGCCAAATACCGGAACATATTGTAGTCAAAAGCTGAGACTGGGTGATTCACAGCAGTTCACAGATGGCTGGCATTCAGTCTGGTGATGCTTGATAGGATCTTGCTTAAAGAATGATGTAAACTGTCCAAATCCATGTGTGAAGAGTGTGCAGAGATGTATTAAAGAAGACCTGAAACTGTAATGACTTTTTAAGGAGCTCTAGCATTGTGTGTTGACTAAAATAAAGAGATTTCCTAGTGGACACTTTATTTTTTACAAAGCTGTATGGATATACAGTAACAAAGCTTTCATTCTACAGTTCTACTCATACAATTTTACTTTGTTTTGTTTTCAGCAACAACGAAGACTAGACCTGCTTACCATCACTAACCCGGGTGAGTACATGGCGTGTGCATACGTTAGCATGTTCTCGTTTATGTATGTTTATGCATGTATTGTTGCTTGTGATCATGCATAGAGGAACTACCAGATCTCTTTTACAATTTTCATTGGTATGGTACCACTGATCTTTGTCTCCATTCGTCATGTCATCCATGTGCGTTTCTTTGGTACCTCTAGTGTTCTTAATTCAGACAGGATGATGGCAGCCAGTGCAGTCCGAGCACACAAAGATAAACATGTTTTATATGGTATCTGTCTCCACAAACCTGAATGAAAATGTACACAATACTGACATGGATGGGTGGCTAAGTTCAGTTCTTCTTGCTTAGTTATTATAGTCTGGAAATGTGGATGCTTATAGTCCTATAAAATACATCTGGTATTGTCACATTAGGAGAGTCATTGACATGTTTTACATAACCATATGTGTTACTGCTAGACCAGAGCCTAAGACTCATTCTTCCTCTATATTCTTATATACTCATATAGTGACTGTGTTCGCGATTTGATAAAAAACTTGAAGGGAATCAAATCTAATGCTTGGGCGTGGTGGATTAATCAAGGTTGCTGGACAAACAGATTACCGCCACATGTTTTGGGGCAGCTACAAGCTAAAACATGCTAACTGCTATCATGCAAGGTTTAAATGATTTTAAGTATTGATTCAAGATAAGATTACTCCAGGCAACCCTTAAATTGAAGTTTTTAGTTATAGAAAGCATGAGATCAGTATCACATCAGTAAGTAAAGTAAAAAAACAAAACAAAAAGAATATGGTGTAAATAAGACAGATGAGCATTGCAGTGTTTTTAACATGGATGTCAATGCTTTTTGTGGAATAACTGACAAGAAATGACCAAAATTATCTCATTCAGGTGGCACTAATGTTTCCTGGGCTTTATGATTACAAAATAATGCCTGACCTTGAGTCTTGGTATGTTTCTAAATATGTAAGCGGCATTGTTGGTTTGAAATATGTCAGTCACTTGTGGGTTTCTGTGTTCAGTATCATTTTGGGGAGTTTTTCTTTGACAGGTGAGATATACTGAATACTTTGAAATCTCTAAAACTTCCTATATACATGCTCATTTGAATACAAGGTCAGAGAATGAGTTTGTGCCTGTGATCCTCCTTGACCTGCTTTATCCAGTCAAGGAAAGCTTGTTTTCTTGCATTAAGGAAAACAGCTGGTGCCCTGAGATGGCTCATGCAGATAAAACAGCGACGCAGAGGACGTGCTGACCTTCCATCTTCATGAGAGAAACTCTCCTGCCGTGTACGTTCATGTGTGGCCGTGTACAGTGTATATGTGAGGGATTTGTAGAGATTAAGCGATGTAGTGGTGCTTGTTTTTTGAAAGTCTTTGGGGTCTTCAGCACACTCTGTCTTGTTTGGCTCTAACCTCTCCTTCTTCTGCTCTGATTGGGGAGCTCAGCAGTGAGGGGGCTTCTAGACCCTGGCCTCTCATTAGCTCTTCCATGTGAAGTGCACTTCACCCCCCAGCCCCTGTCGGCCCTCGTTTAATTGGACACTTGAGCGGCACAATGTGCATCTAGCTCGATTGAAGCCTGACATTTCAAACTGCTGACCTTTCTAGCACCCAACACAGCTAAATAATGATTAGTCCCCGTGTATTGTTCCCCCTCAAAGCTGGACCTGAACGAAATGCTCTGCACCAGCCAGAAACAAAAACAACCCGGAACTAAAGGAAACATTTAAATAGTTTTGGCCTAAATAGAGGTTTAAAAGTTCTTTGAGTCTGTGATTGACAAGTAAGAAGGCTTTGCTGGACACAATCTGAAAATAGAGTTCAACAATCTTTTCAGAAGCTGTTCAGAGGCTATTGTCGAGCTATTGATTTAAATGCCCTTTTCATATCAGCAGATACCACAGCAATACGATGATGCTGTAAAATTAACTCCGTTTGGTTTGTTATTTCTCTTTTTAGACCATTCAAACTCAACCCTTACAGAAAAAGGTCAATTACATTCATGACTTGTTGAGAAATGTGTGAACCTCTTGGCAAGAGCGATAACAGACAACATTTATATCTTCAATAATGTCTCTTTACCTTTCACAACCCAGAACATTCCACAGTACCAGGACTGAGTACAGTATTGATAGCAGTATTACCAAGTGTCTAGAAGAAGCTATTCTACTCAAGAGGAAAACGTACTGTTTAAGTGATGGACAAACTTGAAATGCTGCAACATTATAACCACCACAAGAACCTCACTGGGGATCTAAGCAATATTGATAATAAAAAGAGTAAGATGGCTGGTCAAGTCAACCTTCACCGTTTTTACTACATCTGATGGAAACCAAAAAGGGCTTTTATCCTACAAAGTCTACTGTTCATTATGTTAGATTTATAATGGAATGGGCAAAAATAAAAATCAATAAATATAGATTGCTCAAACATCCCTTTATGAATTGTTATAATTACTGTAAGTTGCTTTGAATAAAGGCAACTCAATTCTACACATTTGTAAATTCAGACCTTAATGCCCATATTTGCCCTGTTAGTGAAAAGGATTTAAAGTCTTTTATGTGCTCATTACAAAACTTAATTCCAAGACAAAACTGGCTTAAATGTGGTCTTGGCTCTCTTGCTATAGGATGGTATTGTATACTTATACAGTCATGGTAAAGGTTTTACAATTTCTTGGTTTGTGTTTAACCAAATTGATTATTCTAATTCTAGCTTGTAGAATAAACATTGCTCATTTTGGTCAAACTATTATCTATGAATTGTAACACTAAGAACCTCCACTTTGAAGTGGTGTCTTATTTTATTTCACGACTGTATACCCTTGAATATATAAATCCCCATGTTTCTTTATACTGAGCTTGAAAACCTCAGTGTATTTGAGCTTTCTTTAGTTTTTTCTCTCCAGTGGATGATTTCACACTTGGCATGGCTTGAAGCGAAATTCTCTTCCTAAACACATTTAACTAAATGTCTCTTTGTTTTCATTTTGCCTCATTTCATGAAGTCTCAGCAAATGTTTCCAGGCATCATCGTTTTCTCTCATTCTGTGTGGCATCATCAGGATTTTGGCCTGAGGCTGAGAGGAGTGTATCATGAATCCCTGCAGTTTGTTTAGCTTAGCTGCTTTTGCACCATGACCTGCAGTTCCACGCTGGGTAATATTGGTAGATCAGTGAATTTTGGAGTGGAATACATAGACAACATTTAAAGATTAAATATAGGGCCCAGGTTATTACAATATGAATGAAGCTAAATCCAGGACAAAAGATTTGACCATAAAAATTAAGAATAATAAATGTTAAATAATAATATTAGTTTGAGTTAATGTTATTTAATAGAATTCCTGTTATTTATCTTTTTTTTTTTGCGCTTCCTCTTTTGACTGCTCCCATTAGGGCTCACCACAGCACATTGTGATTCAAATTATTTATATGGCATAGATGCCCTTTCTGACACAATTCTCCCTATTTATCCAGGCCTTGTACCAGCACTACAATACTGTTATCTTCATCATTTTTGGTCAATCATGTTGATTACTTTGAATGAGTCTCGTTCAACTAGATCGAGATTTAGGTATTGTGCAGAGAACCATAGTATGTGGAGAGAACATTCAAAACTTCACTCAAAAAGGACCTGAACTGGCAAGTCTGGTCATGAGGCTTTATTTATCCAGAAGGAGCACCCAGGAAAAGCATTAGGATTTTCCGCTCAAAGCTAGGAGTTGCCACCTGTCAGCAGAGGGCTGTGTAGGGAAGGGCAATCAGCTTCAACACTATGTCAAATCAATAATGGGGATCTGCTGTGGCGACACCTAAAGACAGCAGCTGGAAGGATACACATCTATTTAAAAACCTTTTTTATTAAATTATTGATGTGATTGTACATTTTTGATGTTAGACGTTCATTCAAGCAAGTAAAATTCATCTGCTATCACAAGCAAACATTTTCAAAAAGATACCTAGAGATTACTGGAAAATGTTGTAATACGATCATTTACATTCATAAGTGCTCATTACTTTGAAGAAAACATGAGAATACTATTCTTAGCCTTAGCTACAGACAGTTAGCCCCCTAATAGACAGTTAGATGTCTACCATGTTAAGTAAACGCAACATATTTATAATTGCATGCTACTGTTTAGCTCACCAAATATCAGAGTAATCTGATTCCTAAGCATTATGTGAAATAGTTAGAGAAAGATAGATGGCTGATGTAAAATCATAAACAGGCTGACACGACGTCATTTATAAAGCCTTATCAGCCCAGCTGGGATGTGATGGAAATGCTATAATTGGCCAGATTATACCCTTTCCACATGACTTAGCATAGTTTGTATTCTGAATTCATCGTTGCGGACTTAATCACGCTCATGGAAGATTATGATTTGGAGATGCCGCCTAGAGAGAATCATCTGGAATGAGGGGGGGGGACCAGACCAAGCAATGGAAACAAAGCGTGCAGCTAAGCCACCAGCGAGTCGAATGTTTTCCAGCAGATTTTTCAAAGCACACACTGAGAAGCATGTTGAACGGAGTGTGAGCGCGTTAATGAAGAGAAGCTCAACGCTCCGACGCAGCTGGTTCGGAGACGGGGTGCGTGAGTGCTAGCGTGTGCGAATGTGTGTGCGTGCATGGCGCGGAAGAGCTTCGGGGTGTGCCTAAAAAAAATATGTGTCATTAAAGTGTTATTTAAAACATGTCTGGATCCCAGGCCCTGAAGATTTTCGATGACTGCTGCCTCCGGTTTATACCCCAGCCTTGCAAATAACACAATTTCACGCCATCTTCACATAATCAGCCATGAGCTTTTCATTTGCTGTGTGAAAAGCAAAACAACAAACACTCTAAAGACGCTAAATGAAAATGCATTGTGTTGCCGCTATTAACTTGTCTTTCTCCTTTCAAGAACGAGAAGCTGCTGGGGAGAGCAGGAGGGAGAGGAAAATATGCGAGGAAATGTAAACAGCATTTTAAGGGCCTCTCTAGCATGACAGGCGAGACGGCAGTGACATTTTTTTTTGTATGTGTGTGTATGTTATTTATTTTGTGTGTGTGTGTCAACGGGGGCGACTGCAGCTGCTACCGCACATGGCAGATCCAGAAGAAAAGTAACATCAGGTTGATGGGCCTTTTGTTATTTCCTGCTTAAGTGTGTGTAATGGTGGTAGGTGCTGAGGGGGCTTTGTAGTCGATTGAGTTAGAGGATGTGTCAGAGCATGGGCGAGCTGGAAGAGAAAAAGCAGGCGCCTATTGCCTGTGAGACTTCAGACACTAGCGCCATGCCATCCTCTGTTCATTCTCTCGGTGCGATGCCCGTTCTCAGCCTCTGGCTTCGTTAAAGTGCTGATACGGTTACCTAGTTACCAGCCGTTCTTGTTTGCAGGGTCACTTCATTAGCTCGTTGCTCCCTCTGCTCCAGAACGACGAATGTTGGCTCAACAAAAGATTTTTTTTCTTCACATGGTGTTTTGATGATGAGCGTTGTCTAACACCCCAGTCAAAAATTTCCCATAGACCGCTGAAGGACTGAAGTGTATAATGATCACTGCGATGCTCAGGATCATTTACTAACCCTTCAAGCCCCGTCAGTGTGGATAACACTATTCCCATCACGATATAAATCCTAGCGAATCCTAACTGGTGACCAGTCAGAATAGCTGTATTTATTTGCATTGACCATTTCTTCAAGAAGACCCAAGTTGGTCCTGTAAAATGGAGTTAGTAAGGGTATGTACCAGTCATGCACGTGTCAATTTTCTGCTGTTTCAAAGCTGTATTCATTGGCTTTGTTTGAAAACCTAGGCGCTCTTTGCATATACGCATTTACAATAAGCCCAACCTACACCACAGAAGTAGGTTGCCTAAAATCTAATATGATACCTAGTAAGGTACCTTAAATCGGAACAAAATGTTAAAGAAGATGCTCCCAAGCTTTCATAATGGCAGAGACAATCTGAGCATTCAACTTTTAACACACAAGGAACACAGTAATTATTGCAGTGGTAAAACATGCTAGCACACCAGAGAAGGGATTACGATTACTTTATTTCAATCACTTCTTCCAACTGGCTGTTGTTTATTCAGGGTGGAAAACTGAACTAGGTTTTCTAGGTAATTAGCTAGATTCAAGGTTCAAGGTAAAATGGGTTAGCCATGGTGTGGGTCTCCATAGATAAAGCTGATTCGCATAGTTACTAGTGTCATGAAGCTGAAAAGATGAAGTCAGTACTGCACACAGGTCTGAGGGGCCATGTCTCAGTCACCATTGGGGGATAGTTTGGGTAGAAGGGAAGCGTAATGCAATCAGGATAATTAAAGTTCAGAGAACTGGGTGAAAAAAACATTAAATAATTATTGATTTGTATCAATCAGTACAAGTGTATTTATTTACAACTACTTGTAAACTGTCCATTTGTGCTTTTGCATACTATGCTAAAACTATAACTGACTCACTATAGACTCTATAACTAGGTTTTTGAACAAAAAAGAGCAGATCTTTCTATGCAAAGCACTAATCGCTGAGGAGATTGCAACACCAACCTCAAATGATAGCACTGAACATCATTAAAAGCCATGTGACACTACATGGTTCAGTGACTCTATCAACTCAAAACTGGCTGAAATTTGAAATCGGACTGTGATTTTTTTTTTCCCTAGACGCACACGTTTTTTCATTACAAGCAAAAACCCGTTACAAATCAATAAGGCTTTAATATAAATGAATGATGTGGACCCCAGGCTTATCAGTCATTGTGTGTTCCTATTTCACCCAGTCAATTATTCATCCCCATCCTCTCTATAGCCCTAATGCTAAGTCAGTTGATGTTTCAGAAAAATAAATACTGCCTGAAAATCCCATATTGCAAAGTGTTTTTACGACCACCTTTTAATCACAGATATACTGCAGACCCAATATTTTTACTCACAGCAATCAAACATGTGTGGCTTGTTGTCTGCTGCCGATGAGAATAAATGAAGTGTCCTCGCTTTGCAGACTTGCCACCGTCTCAGCTTGGTAAAAAAATGCTCAGGCATGTCTTTCATCCTAACGTGCCTCAGAAATCATATTTAGACGGTTAGTGGGTGGCGGTGGGAGGCGTTGTTCCCAGATCCAGTCGGATCGATAGCTCGAGCCCTGGTGTGAGAGTGATCCTAACGAAGCACGCCGAATAAGACTGGAGTTTCGGTGCAAGTTCAGCGCTGCTCATTTGTCCATTTAAAAGATCAATGCACCCCCACGGTGTCACACACCGTACACTGTAGGATGGCACGACCCCTCAGAATAATTGATGAGCGGTTGGGGGGGCCCGATATAGTATTGCAGCTGCTGCCCATGTCAGTTCCGCAGAACGACCCGGGGTGGCTCACATTAGTAATCGATGGTGCTCCGCCGTAGCCTGTTCAGAGGCCAACGTTCATTTCACGGCCGATCACTTTTTTTATTACGCTGCTGATGCTTTCACGGCCAATTAATTATTTACGATGTGCAAATTCAAGGACAAAATAAAGTAATGCAATTAAGAACAGTTCAATTAAACAAGATGATCTGTGCCTGCTAAGTTGTTTATCAATATAATATTCGTGCCACAACCATTTCTATTCTCGCACGACACTGACTGTCCCTGCTCACCCAACGTCCTGGATTCTTTATTTTGCAGCATATTTGTAATGTTTTCTAAATGATCCTGCCATCCCCAGCATACTTCAGTGAGTCTGGCAAAGGCTGCAGGATACTGAGTACGCCAGCCGTTTGGCTTTATACTCACACAAAATCCCGGCCACCGCTACACACTGGCACCTGTGCAAGCATCTGTCCTTCTCCCAAACTGGCACAGGTGCTGCATTTTGATTGGCCATGTACTAATGTCTAATATGTTTGCAGCTAATGCTGGTGTCACAGCTCCTCACATTGATCTCTGTCATAATCATCTTCCTCTGGCAAGCGACGTAGGCATACTTGCATCAACTCGACCAACATGGGACAAGGCTTTTAAATTCCAGTCACAGAGCTGCCATTCTTCTCAGAGTCCAGCTCCATCAACCACATCATTATGGGGATTATTCCATGTCTTTATATTAAATGGTGTTTAATATCTCACTAATAGAGATGAATGAGGAATACTAAGAGACTATATTGAGCGACATGGCATTTGAGTTTGTGGCAGCAACTATGTCGACATTGCCAAAGTCTTTGAGTCACCATTTTAGGCCTTTTTGTTTGGATACAAAGTGCTTTACAAACAGATGCTCATATACTTATTTGATATGTGTGGAGTTTTGACAGTTCAGAATGTGCATTAGCTAGAACAAAAATAGAGTTTTCTTGTTCTCTAAATAGATTGTGCTGGCATTTGTTGGCCCATCACTTTATTTTCTTACTGTTGTAGGCCATTTGTGTGTTGAATAGTGCAACAAAGAACATTTCTAATCAATTTCAGTTGACCTAAATTGTTCTTTTTGTAGACACTTGATCTGACTTGTCTTTTTGTCTCCATTTGACTTTAAAT
>JAYDZF010000002.1:7624883-7672040 GCA_034509105.1 Microcambeva barbata
GTATGTGTGTGTTTCACTGCACGGATTGGGTTAAAATGCGGAGAACGAATTTCACTGCAAAGTGATGAAAAAAGTATAAATCTATAAATCTAAATCTATCTATTGTCCATTCCAATTGCAGAAGTTGGGGTTGGTTGAAGGTGAGGCTGTAAAGTATTCCCCATGAATCCCCGGATGCCAAGTAAAAAAAAATCGCTGTGGCAACTTCTGAATGATGCAATGTTTTGGACGGATTTTCTGTATTTGACTATTTTGTATGTGTGTAGAAAATTCCATTCAGTTGTCTTATTGTAGTGCTGATTTTCTTTGCCAGGTAACAATCCGGGCTTGGGGCCCGGATAAATAGGTTGTGTCAGGAAAGGCATCCGCCATAAAAACTGTGCCAAAATCAATTGAAACCACATCAAAATGTGGGATTTTGGACAAAAAAACAACAACTGACTGCATTTCAAAAGAGGCATGATCAGTCAGAGCGACTTTAAAGTGATTTACGGTAAACCGAGTAAAACTTTTGTCAGAAAAGTGCCCTTGTGGTCCTCACCAACTTTTAACTCAAAGCCACGACCTTAAATCTGGTTAGGGCTCAAATCTGATTTATCCGAGTTGTCTTTTTGACGCCAACACACCGGGTCCGTCAGGCTTCAGTTTTGATTAGTCGAGTCTAAGTGCCAGGGGGCGCTGTGCAGCAGGCAGAAGTAGTGGATCTCCGAGGCAGCACTCTTTGTGTTTATATTTTGAATAGTTTTAGAGGGAAACTGTAGAATCTCCTCAGCGCTGGAGTAAGGAGAAAGAATGTACGCGTTAGTGAGGTTCCTGGAGGACGATTCGTGCTTTGCCGTACCTGTCTCCAGCGTGAGGGATTTCAGACCTGTACACAGGACAGATTTTGATGAGCAGAAGGTGTATGTGGTGTTGAGAGGAGAGCAGAATGGTACAGGCCAGCCGGCACCAGCAGCGCACATCCTCGCTCTTGCAGGTAAGACTTCCACTCCATTGGTCTAATTCTATATTTATTTTCTTAACTATTTTTTGTAGGTTTATTAGACAGGGAGGTTGTTGAAGTATTAAATAGCATGGCGCTGTCGCTGGGTGCTCAAAACACTCCAGGGACGTGGCTGCTCATCAGCTGTTTATTGCATGTTTTCTCTTTTCTCTTGAATAATTCGTAAACGCCGCGTTTGTCTGTTTCTGACCAGATGATTCACATTCTGCGCTAACATCAGCGCTGAAATATACATTTCACTTTTAGTCTCAGAACGCGAGGAAGGATGTTAGCTCGGTGAGCTAGGTGTTTTGTACGGTAGCCAGCTAATGTGCTAGGTAGCTACATAGCTGGGATGCTAACGTTAGCTACATTGAAAACACTACCGTTTACGTCAAGGGTTCCGATCTGATCCATAAAGGGCCGGTGTGGGTGCAGGTTTTAACACCTGATTGTTTATTGAAAGCCAAGACTGATTAATTAAGCAGGTGGAATCAGGTGCATGCACACACACCGGCCCTTTCTGGATAAGATTGGACACCCCTGGTTTACGTTGTCACAGATCTGACTCCGCTTTGCTGGTTGCTTTAATTAATTACGTGTGTCCTGACTGAGATATAAAGAGCAGGTCGATACTAAACAAACACCGCGATATTAACTTTGATGGTATTCTCAGAGTAAATAAGTTATTCATGAACGTCAGGTTAAAGTTGCATTAAAAAGTTTACGAAAGTTTTTTATTTAATTATTTTTCATGCAATGATATGATTGGAACACAAATGTTTTGGGGACAGTAATATCTCATCGATGTGTTACGTTGTTAGTGTACAGAGTTAGTTAGTTTGGTTTGGCATGTTAACCCCTTTTATTAATATACTGTGTTTTACAACTGATCAACAAATCAGTTAGTCACACAATTCACAGTGGAGACCCCCCAAAGAAGCTTTAAAGGGAAAAGATTTTCATATGATGTGAAAGTCTCAGTGGTTATGCACAACCAAAAACATTTATTGCTAATGGCATTAAAATGGCAAAAAGTGATTTCATATGGTTTTGAAGTATTTCAAGTCTCATAACCCTCTTTTTTAAACAAAGATTAAATAATTTGGCCACGGTGTAAAATGGGCCCTATTAAAACCCAACAACACTACAGTATTGTTATGCTTTAGGATTTTTAGGACTGATATCTGGCACATTAAATAATTTAGATCACTTTAACTACCTCTGAATTCGGAATCCTGAATGCAATCAGGGTTTTTTTTCTAGCAGATTGACAAATTAAAACCCTACAATCAATGTAATATAATATTAATTTATCTGACTTATTTACATGGTACTTGTGATTTCGCAAGTAGGGCAAAACAGTAAATGAGCACGTCAGTTTTATCCACGTCAAACGATTTGAAACATGTTTGATGTAAAAAGTTACAAAAGCTGTCAAAGTTACAAAAAGTTTATTTTTATATTGATGGCCTGTAAGTATATTTAAATACTTGATTTATAAGTTTTATTTATATTGTTTTATCTTACATGTAGAGGTGGTAAGGTTGATGCTAACATATTTCTTACTCTATTTTTAGATAGCATTGAGGAATTTAACCACAGTATTATGCAAAAGAAGATGAAAATTCCAAAAATGACTACCCGGAATTCAGGACATGCCACAGAACATTACCACAATGATGAAAGAATGCCACTCAGACATAAAAAGGTACAGTAAGCTTCCAGTAGCTCACAAATACCTTAGATCAAAATGAACACATTTTTAAAAATGCAGTGTGGAGAATGTGTTGTGTGTTTTGCACTACGCCTTCCTGTTCATTAGTAGGCTAGTTCAGACAGATAGCTTACTGATGCGTGACAAAGTTTGCCTTAATTTTCAGTAGTATGATTCACTATAAAAACATTTGAAGCACTCTATATTTTTGCACTTTAGAATTGGATTTTTCTGGAGTCTGTTAGATTTCTGTTACCTTGAACTGTCCTAGAGACACCATTGTGAGTAGTGTTTAGGTCGTAGCAATTGCTGGGACATGTTCTGTTACTGCAAAATACTTACAATATATTCTGATGAAGGTTTAGACTTCATGACTGGATCCCAGAATGCATGACCAGTAATCAGTGAAGGGGGAAATGTATAGGCCTGCAGAGTTCTGAGATACAGCTGGAACTGCTGCACTGTATGGATAACTGTTTTTTGGCATGAGAAAGGTAAAGCTTATAACCAGAGACCTGGGATACAGAACGGGTTTTGGAGTGGAGTCTTCAGATTTAAATCCAGCAGACAATATTTGATCAGAATCAATAAAAGCTGTTGCAGTACATCGGCCTCAATGTACTTAAAGCCATCAAACCTTTTTGCAGGAGAGCAGTGGGTAGTAATCCCACAAGAGAGGTGTCAGAAGCTTGTTAGCACTTAATGAAATCGCTTATTAGGGTTTATTAAGGCAAAAGGATGAGTTTCGGGATCAAATAATAGTACACGTGGCAATTTGTGAAAATAACTAGATGTTTGTCATTAAACTCAAAATTATGCCACAGTAATTTATCATAATCTACGTATCACTAGGGAACATTTGCTAAGTCACTTTTTCTTGTTGCTGTTCTGTAGTTTTGAGTCTGATAATCTGTCGATGACATCCTAAAAGTAACCAGCCTGACTCTCTGAGCATAAAGCACACATCTTTCATAACCTTCATGCAGTGTGAACTGTGTCTGTATGTTAGTCAAAATTAAACACATTACAACATTGAATATTCCATAGGAAATGTGCACAGAATTAGATGTGTCTTCTAAGCAAAAAGGCTTAATCAGGGGGCTCGTCAAATCTTTACTATTATAAACTGAAGGATCTTACATGTACATTTACAGCATTTAGCCTGACCCCTTTATCCAAAGTGACTTACGGTACCGTTACAGTATGCAGTCTGAGCAATGAGAGTTTAGGGCCTTGCTCAAAAGCCCAACAGCAGCACCCTAGCAGTGGTGGAGTTTGAACCGGCATGCTTAGGATTACTAGTCCTGTACCCTAACCACTAGGCAGTACGTGCAGTGAAACACATACACACTCGTGAGCAGTTAAAGCCCTTGCTCAAGGGCCTTGCTCATGAGCACTTCAGTTGTGACCTGTCAGTTCTGGGAATCAAACCATCAACCTTCTGATCAACTAGCTCAATTCTCTAACCACCAAGCTGATTCTCTTTGTTGAGTTTTAGCTGTAATAGAAGAGCTTATGGAAATATGAAATAGTATGCCATTGTGTTGTGAAACAACATTGTAGAGTATGGTGGTGATTTTTTAAGTTTGGGGTTTTTTTTTTTACTTCTTTGGAGACGGGCACCTGCATAGAATCAACTACACCCTGACAAATGAGAAGTACCACTTAATTCTTCAGAGACCGGATCATAGTGGAGAAGGAATCCAATTTCAGCTAGATAATGACCCATAACATACTTCAGAGCTTTGTAATAACTACTGAAAGACTTTGAGATTGTCAAGGAGTGCTTACCATCAAGGACTTTCGTTCACTACCACCCTAGCTAAAGCACACTGAGCAATTATGGGGACACTCTGAGAAAGCCCAGTATTCAGTACTTCCACAAGATGCACATTGTATTAATGTGGGAAAAGCATGTTTGTGTTGAAGTGTGTTATCATAATTTGCACAACCTTTAGCAAGGGATTTAACTGTTTACTAAAATATAAAAAAATATTTCAATGGAGACACAGCTATAAGTGTAACATTGTTGTAAACTCTAACCGCAGAAGGACATTTAGAGACCTTGTGAAGAACATGCCTTGGAGTTTTTGACAGCATATTATCATCAAACCATTTAATCTCACCATTGCAGCACTGAGGTTTTAAATCATTAAGTCTGCACACCTGTCTGCTCCAGGGGCGCCATACATTGGCTGACCCTGTGTTCTGACCCCATCTTCCAAACAAGTTGTGATATGCAAAGAAAGTGCTTCTTTCTGGCCCTAACCCTCTACTTAGATCTGTTTAACATTTGGTTAGTATGCACAACAAGGTTCACTATTTTGGAAGGGATGAGGGATTTTTGTGTTTTATATATCTATACATATACTTTATATATATATAGCATAGCGCACAAGGCAGCTTTACACCCTGGAGAGTGTAGAAATAGCCCACAACGACCCTTACACTTACTCTCGCATACCTAGAGGGAATAAAACAACCAGTAAACTTTGGCTTAGTGGGTAGCTCTGTCCCCTCACAGCAAAAAGTTCCTTGGATCGATTCCTTGGAGTGGGTTGGGTCCGGTCTTTCTCGAGTTTGCATGTTCTCCCTGTGTCTGCATGGATTTCAAATCCAAAATAAATGCAATTGAGGTGAATTGGAGACTTAATATTGTCCATGACTGGGTTTCATGGTAAAGACCTGAACTGAAACATTCTGTTCATCATGTAATTGGCATAGTTATTACACCGCATGCCCTTCCTGGCACAGTCTTCCATATTTGGGACCTGCATTACTCTTGTTTGTGCATCCTAGTGGCTGCATGTTGAACTGGCTGCATGTTTTGGGGAAACCTTGCAAAATCCCAACAGAAAGTACCTGGATCGTCCCATTTGGGGATCGAACCCAGGATCTTCTTCAATTAAATTTCACTAAAGCTTTGATCAACTGTTCTATGAACATGTTGTTGCCTTCTCATTCACATAACATATTTGATATTTGCATTAGCCAGACTTTTGGCTAATAATTACTGTACTGATATCCAGATCCGACTGGAAATACAGCCTCATTACACTCAGATCTTGAGCAATTCTCTTTTGAATAGAAATCTGCTGTGTGTACAGTAGCATTGAGTAGATCTGTGTGTCTGGCAGGTGCACTGTCTGGAGCAGCATCGAGCCTCCTCAAACTCCTCCAAGAGCCTGGCGGCAGTGGTGGCCCGGTTAGAGAGGAACGCGGTGAACTCCTACACCGAAGGCGAGGAGCTGCGTGAGGAGGAGGAGCAGGAGGAAGCGGTTGTGCCACGCGTCCTCTATGAGGAGCTGGTACACAGTTACAGGCAGCAGGAGGAGGAGGTGCGACGACTGCAGCAGGAACTGGAGAGGACGCGTAGGCAGCTGCTGCAACAGGCCAAGAAGCTCAAAGAGCACAGTAGCCTGCTGACCGAGGTTAAAGAACTACGCGACTTTAACCGCCGCCTGCAGGATGTGCTGCTTATGAGGCTGGGCAGTGGTGAGACACACACACACACAGAGCAACATCTAGGTCAGGGGTCCCCAATTATTTTCTCAAGGGTGACATTCAATGATCATAGCAAAGGCAAGGTCCGGTTAGTAGTGGTTATTATGTAATTATGAAGACCTAATTGCAGTTAACTGATCTTACCATTGAGTTTGAGAAGTGACATCAGTAAGTTGAAACTACAGACCAGAAATCTTAGCATCATATGTCTGTCATATTTGTAATTTTTTTGTGAGAATGCTGCAATGAATTCTTGTTATTCAACCCAAGTACTGCACAAATAAGGCGCCTTACTAAAAAGCATTTTAAGCCATTTACGATGCCGATTTTTGAAGTCGTGGACTCAGCAGCATCTATAAATGGCTTTCTTCACTCTTTTTGTCTTAACTGACATCAGTTTCCTCATGCTCTCTTTCTTAATATTATGTACCATAGATTATTTTCAATCTTGCAAGTGGGCTGTTCTTTTACAAACTTTGCACACAACGATGGGCCATGGCTCACCTCTTTGAGCTAAAGAGTGATACTTTGCTTGATCCTTTTTAAATATTCTATCATGCTTCCGTCAGCTCTTACCAGCTCGAACCAGTATAACCTTTACAACACTTTTTAGTGTTACAGCCACTACCTTCTACATTTTTTGGTTTGTGTGTGAGTGTATTTGCAGTAGGTTAGTGATGTATATTGGGGGTTTCTAGGATGAGAATTCACCTGTGCTCCAATGCCTTCATGCTTACAGAGCCAATGCATGACAATGGCACTCAGACAATCAAACCAGAGGTGGTGGAGCCTATCCAGGAACCTCAAGAAGTGTGCAGAGAGGAAGCCAACACAAGTTCTACCCACTCACCTTCTCCAAGGACTGTCTATACATTCAGTGATGGAAAAGTAAGTGTAGGAAAGATTTCTTATTCGCTACAGTAGATGGTCTTATTATTTGGGGTTCTTTAACGGTACCAGTAGGTTTTAAAATTGTACAATGAAATTAATCTGTTTATTTTTGACTTAATTATTCTAAAGAAATCAGTT
The DNA here is from genome assembly GCA_034509105.1 of Microcambeva barbata. Classification (NCBI taxonomy): domain Eukaryota; kingdom Metazoa; phylum Chordata; class Actinopteri; order Siluriformes; family Trichomycteridae; genus Microcambeva; species Microcambeva barbata. Next base: position 7,632,116 of record JAYDZF010000002.1, read on the forward strand.
TGGAAATGTGTTTAATATTTAGGCAGCATGGTTGCTTAGTGGGTAGCAATGTCTCCTCACAGCAAAACGGTCCTGGGTTTGTTTCCTCGGGTGGAGCGGTCCCATCTGTGGTCTTTGTATGTTCGGCCAGGGTCTGAATGATTTTGAGCTGTGGGGTGAAAGCTGATGAGCTCGAGGAAAACCCACTCATGCAGGTTTATGGAAGACACTGAATTGCCCTACAGTTGAGTGTGTGTGCGCCTCTCTTCTGTGATGGACTGACACCCCATTCAGGGTTCTGCTTTACACCATTGAAAAGTATTTTAGAAATTATTTCTAGTCTTTGCTAAAACCATGACCCCTGACCCCATGATGTTTTAGACCAAGTTTTTTGAATTACTTTTTTTACTATAATCTGCAGTAGTGTCTGATCTGCATTGCTTTAGCTGTATCTTAACCAAACACATTCCCAAGGACACATAAATAATATTGAGTAACAATGATATCACTTGTACTGACCTTTTCGTCCAGTATCAGCATTTTTGGTTAGTCAAACTTAACAGTTAATGCTTCCGTTAAAACATTTCTTTAACTTTAATAACAGAAAATAAAGTGTTACAATGTAGTGAGATTTGGTGTAAAGTGTTCTCTTAATGATTCACACACAAAAAAGCCCCAAATGGCAATAAAAAAGAGTAAGGAAGTAAAAAGGACCCTTGATGTTGCATCCCCACTGGAGCTGATTACACATTTGGAGTACAGTTCTTACTTTGAGTCTGTGTAGTCTTTTGTCCAGGCCTTTTAGTTTTCTCTAATTGGCTATGAATTCACTCGTCCCAGTGGGCATATTAACCAAAGCATTTGCTGGGCTATTTCTCAGCCATATTAGCAGACAGTGGACCTGTGTTCACTGTGTTCTTCCCCTCTTTTTCTCTTGACAAGGGGGAATTTGTTTTACACTCTAAAAGGGTTCTCAGATCAAGCGTGTAAAACAAAGCAAATTAGGTCTTACACACCCTCGCATCGCCCATATTAATTATTGCTACCGTATGAGCAGTTTTGAGTGACAGTAAGCCAGAGAACACAAATCCCCTGTAAGAACAGGAAAAAGCATGTCTGCTGGCCGCCGGCCTAGAGCTTCTGGGGGAAGGTGGAGAGGCTTCTCAGGATGGCAATCTACCTGATGGCTTGTTTGGCATCGACTTGATTTGAAAATTAACATTCTAGCTTGGTGTCTGTCAGAACATGATACAATGATCCGTCGGCTGCAAAATAAACGATTAAAACCTCAGTCACAGTTTTATCTCTGAATTGGCATTCAGGAAAGGAAGAGTTAAACCATACTTTTATTAAATATTGAGAAACACAGCAGTCTGACAGAAAAGACTCACAAGGGAGCACACCTCAGTGACATTGTTTTGATCTGGGAATGTCTATTAATTCTGAGCTAATATTAAACTTCATAATAGTAGGTATAACTAGGCTAGGTAATTACAATGGGGCTGGCTGAGTGTTGTTTTGCTATTCAGTAATGCTTAAAGTGTTTTTTCTTAATTAAAATGCAGTAGTTTTCTTGACATTTTAATGAGTGTCTGAGTACTCTGATATTGGCTAAATGAATTTGGATGCAAATTTGCATTCCCAATTTTAAAAGGAAGACTATATTGACCTAATGGTATTAATATAATATATTATAATAAATTAATATAAGTATTAATATATTCCTTAAACTGTCCAACAACCTTTAAGTACTTACTTATATTTAGTATATTTATATTAATAATGGATCAGCAGGTACTGGCACCACTTTTACTTTTCTCTTTAAATAAATTCACTGTCTGCCCTAATAAAAAAAGAATAATGATGGAATCATGAGATTACACTTAGGAATCCCTTCCTGACACAATGCTCCCTATTGGGACCGGCTCTACACTGCACTGGTTTATGCAATTTAATGCCTAGTTTACCTATAGGACAATTCAGTGTCTACAATTAATCTGGTGTCATGTTTTTGGACTGTGGCATGATGCAGACACTCAGAGAGCATGCAAAAGAATAAAAAAAACAACTCCACTCGTTAATGCTATTGGCAGAAAATGTTTTGAGCATGTACCCTCTGATGTTTTGCTAGTTAGCAAATATCTGCTTGTGTTTTATATCCTCATGGTGTGCCTTCTTTTGTAGGTCCATTTAGGTGGAGGGATCTGGGTGGATGAAGAGAAGTGGCATCAGCTGCAGCGTACGCAGGGTGACTCCAAATTTACCAAAAACCTGGCTGTCATGATCTGGGGAACAGAAACGCTTAAGAACCGCAGTGTTACAGGAGTCGCTACCAAAAAGAAAAAAGATGCCCTGCCTAAACCTCCACTGTCTCCCAGCAAGCTCAAAATCGTACGAGGTACATTTGCACCCCTTACATGGCTGTAGATTTCAGACACTTTTAAAATAGTCATTATTGCAAAAAAAGTCAATTAAGATCACTAAGCACTTGTGATGCAACCACCTACTTAAGTTAATATTTTTGTTGTTTCATGGTGGTGGCATATTTGAAGTAAATGCTGTAGAAATGAGGATTGTTTAGCTTACCCTGCATTCTGTCTTTTTGGGTTGGAGTCTATCCAGCCGCATGGCACATCTTGGTAATCTTTGCCCACTCTACAATGCAAAAGTGCTCCAAATCTGTCAGACTGAGAAAGCATCTCGTGTGTACTGTTCTTTTCAGGTCAGCTCTTAGCTATTCAATTGGATTTAGTTTTTAGATTAGATTTTTGCTCTGGCATGGACATTCAGACCCTGATATTCCTCTGGTGAAGAAATTCCTTTGTGAATGTGAAAATATTATTAAATTACATTTAAAACTGCTAGCATAACTTAAACAGTAGCGGCCAGGTGGAGAAGCAAGATTTTCCACTAGCACACTGGCACAGAGAGTTTAAAACTCGTAGCTACCATTCGGCTGGGTGCTAACCTAGCCACCCAGAAAATGGAGGAGGGACATCCAGCATAGAAACTATGCCAAATCAGTTATGTGAATCACAGTGTTTAATCTAATATTATTTATTTAAACAAATAGTTTGGTAGTTAATAATAAGTTAGGCACTTATCTGTAAAATTACTTAATGTATATTTCTTACTAAAAAGTATTTTAGTTCGAGCACTTGGTTCAAGTCTAGTGGTTAAGGTACTGAATAGTTCAGTACCTTAACCACTAGACTTGAACCAATCAAATTACTGGTCAGAGTCCAGTCACTGTTAGGTGGCTGCGGTTGGGTCCTTGAGCGAGGCCCTTAACCCTTAATTGCTTTGACTGTATACTGTCACTACTGTAAGTTGTTTTGAATGAAGATGCTAAATGCTGAAAAGGTGCAAAATGATGCTTTTTCTTGCAAATACTAAATGAACACACGACCTGTTCCTCCTTACAATCCATCTATACATTCTAATGCAAGCCCTTTTCCAGTACATCCTAGCCTAATCCAAGTTTTCTTTCCAGAGTGTCTCTATGACCGTGTCTCTCAGGAAACGGCGGACAGTGCTGAGATCACCCAGCGGTTATCCAAAGTGAACAAATACATCTGTGAAAAAATCATGGATATAAACAAGTCTATCAAAAACGAGGAGAGGAGAGAGTCGAAGCTCCTGATCCGGCAGACGGTGAAAATGGAGAACTACTATGATGGTGTGTAGGGTCTGCAGTTATTACCATAGTCCATCCTGCTCTTTATAGACTGCTGCAGGAAGACGAGGCTTCAAGTTATCACCTGTGCCATGACATCATTTCAGATTCTCACAAAGACGCCCCCACAGAGGCCTTTTTACCCTTATCACCCCATTCCATCTCGCAGCATGTTAGACAGCTTTACCCACAAACCACACGGCCAGCCCTGAGCCGAGTTTGCTGGTGTGTGTGCAGTGAATGAATGGTGATCCTGGTGAAAGGTTGGTTTGGGGGTGAGGGTGAGGGAGAGGTGTGTATACGGTTTAAACAGGGGATTTTGAGGCGATGGTGTGGTTGGCAATCAAACTCGTGTTTGACAGGAGGGATCCTCTAAATCACATGAAATAACAATGTGTATGGCACATCAGCAAGTGTTCTGTGTCAGAACATGTCCTAAAGTCTTTAATAAAGAGTTCTCTTTGAGAGAACCACTCGATTTTAAGAGGGATGTTAAAAAACAGGTTTGTCCAGAGATGAACAGGATGTGTCTCTCTCATGCAACCAAAAGGTTGGCCAGTCTGCACTTGCTGCAGAACATGGAGAGGCACAAAAATGCACTTTTAAACAGGGTAAGTCCCTGCAGTGTCTTAATGGAAAGATTTTAAATAAACGCAGCGCTGAATTCCCAATCGTGATTGGTTATAACAAAGAATGTTATATTATTGTTTATTTCCTGTTTTTTAAGAGACTTGCGGTTAAATCTGATGATGTGGCAGACAGCGTGGGACACTACATGGCCAGACATCTGTAGGCACCCATTTTAAGCTGTGGATTTGGCAATATCAGCCACTAACATAGCAGGTACATACGATTAAAGAAACTAATTTGCATTTTAATAGACAAACACAGACAGTTGAACACATCTACTCTACTTAACCCGGTTGTCAAGTTTTTTGTTTTGGTTTCTGTTTTGGGTGTGTTTCAAAAACTGCGGGAGCTGCCTCGTCCTCTTTTACCTAGGCAGCTTTTTAACTAGTACGTGTTTTGTTCAGTCATCTCATTAGTCATTTTTCAAACGAGCTGTCTAGCAATTAGATCACATTTTACTAGAATTAGTATCGTGCCATCCAAAACAATCTGACAAAGTGGCTCAAGCGCATCTTGAAGAACGTCTACCAAAAGCACTTAAACCTCACTGATGAGCTCGTAAATGCAATTAAATAGACTCGTACACTTTGATCCATATTAAACATCAAAAAATTGATTAACATGTGAAAACAACACTTTGCACTGCAATGACGCCATGTTTATTTTATTTTTTTATGAGTGCAGTCAGGCCATACTGAATATCTGATAAGGCAGCATCTGAAGCTCACTCGTTCTACACTGAATATAGCGCTTATATTTAAAAGTGACTTGGTAGGCAGGATTATAGGGCATCTAGGATTTCAAACAGCTTCCTTTTGGGGAGAGCTCACGGGGTGATGTAAAATTCTTCCTATGTAGAAATCTCCAAAGGTTTTCAAACACACCCATTGGTTCCCAGATTTAATATCACTACAAGCAGTACTTGGTCTCAGTCACTTTGACGATTAAAAAATCATTTTTAATGAAAGATATAGCATATGTGGATATTCTGGAGAATCCTAAAATGCTTGTATCATTGTAGCACCAGTTTGTAAAAGCCCCTTGCTGTTTCAGCTTCGTTAAGGCCAGGTGTGATTGTCAAATAAAGTTCAACAAGTCACTTTGGTGGCTCAATACAAATTCCCCCCGAAAACTAATTTCTGTGTGTTCTGTTAAATTTGGATCTGTGATCAATAGCAAAATTGACACGTTGCTTTCTAAAATGGTTAACGGTTCAAAATGCAAAGCACTCACTATAGCAGTGTACAGGCTGTGAATGAATATTTACCCTAACTTACAGATATTAAACACAGCATAGCAGAATTGTAAAACGGTTTGCCATAGCTTAAATGCTAATTCATTTTTAGCCATTTTTTGCCTTAAAACGGTTTCTGAAAATTATTCAATCTTCACTAAATTTTGAAATTGTATTTAATTTCTAAGTGACTCCCCTTAGAGTACAGACTGTTGAAGCAATGGTTTGGGTATTCATGGTTTTGATGATGGCTGGGGTTCACAAATGTTTGGCCATTTAGTGCACATTAAGTTTAAATTCTCTGAAAAAGTAGTATTTATTAGGTGTATTAAAACGTTGCTATTATTATAAAACAGAATTTTCTATATGTTCATGGGGTGAACCGGGTCTTTTCTTTGTGGAGTTTGCATGTTCTCTCTGGGTGTAGGTTTTCTCCAGGTGCTCTGGTTTCCTCCCACAGTCCAAAAACATGCACCCAGCTTTATTAGAGACACTGAATTATCCTGTAATGTAGGTACCTAGCAACTTGGATGCATAATCTAGTTTTCATAGGTCCCTAGCCCAGATAAATGGCGGTGAGGGGCATCCGTGTTAGGAAAATAAAACCTTTGCCAAATTAACAATTGGAAAAACGGATCTGCTGTTGTTACCCATAACGGGAGCAGCCGAAAGAAATTTATTTCATATAGAAGCACCTTTTGGGGTATCCAGTAAAGACAAAAATATTTTGGTAGATAATAATGGTTGTTTATGAATGTTAGGTACTTTTAAATGATGCGATTTACTCGGCGCTGTATACCTAGATGAGAAAAAGTGCCGGGGCATTTCTGATTTTCCTATCGAACTGTAATCTGATCTGATATCTCTCATACTGCACTTTGGTGTGTGTGGTGTGTGTGTTATTTTAGTGGGCACAATGTGTGGATGTGGGTAAAGCAGTTGGCAGGGTTTTTTTCAGGCCAGGCCAACAGCAGGATCCTCATAACAAGGCCTATAGATTTCCTCAAGGGGAAATAAATAGGGATAATACCAGGTGCCAGTGAAACCTCCTGTAAGCCATCCATGGGTTTTTTTCCCGTCCGTTATAGGTTCATCTCTAACCATTTAGTTACTCATCTTATTTTGCTTCTCACAAATGGTTCTAATAAAAAGGCCGGCTTGCTGCAGGTTTGTGTACTGAACTGTGACCATGCAACGCTAACTGTGAATCAACCGCAATTCTGCCTCTCAGGCCTGCCTGTCTTGTTTTCTTTTCAGATTTTAAATACATTGACAAATCTTAGAGCGGAGATTTTATTGAATATTTGGATCATATGGTCATCATGGACAGTTAATGATCTGGATCCAGATTGCACCTTACTCAAGTCAAATCATTTTCACATATTTTAGTACACATAAATCTTTGCTACAGCTCTTTAAAGAGGAAGCTGGGCTCCACTCTAATGCATTTTCTCTAATTGAATCCTGTCAAATAAACTGAAGTGAACTGTTGGAAAGTATAGTTTCTAATTTCAGGCTTTCAGTCCTCACAGTGCAGCAGGACCTCCTCCTCTCACGTCACTTCGAGTCAAAATGACTTAATTTTGGTCCATGTCCCTGCTTTATGAAAGTGAGCTTTTAATTGAATCTGATGTAGTCATCATATATCACAGAGAGCACTTTCTTTAGAAACGGTTTGTCATGATTGGCAAATATGAATCTTAATGGTTAGAAATAACACATGGCTTTAAAGTAGATCATTATTTTTGATAGATTTTGGATAGAACGTGTTTAAGCTATATCTGGGGCCATATTCATAAAAATCTCGACAGTTGATGCTTGCTGAAGATTTTAAATACTTATTTTAATAACACTTATGTTATTATTGTTCAATTTAGGTTTAATTTAGAATGAATATAGGTAAAATTTCTTCTTAACTTCACTCGTACCCACCCACACCGAAATGTCATGAATTGTTGTCACACTTGGCTTCAAACCCTTTAAGAATGCACACATTAATGACCGCTTCTCTCAAAGCCCATCAAACATAATGCCAGTTCACCAATGTTTGCCGTGAACTTCATGTAGCGGGATTTTCCGCTAGCACACCATTGCAGAGAGTCTGAACCTGATTTGAAACTCTGCATTGTCACTGGTCAGCTGAGTTCCACCCTAGCCACTAGGATGCACTAACCAGTGCATCTAATGGCATCCGGCGTAAAAAACTTGGCCAAATCAATAATGCGGACCCATAACGTGAGCAGCCAAAAGGGTTCACATTGACTCGAGCGCTAATTCTCAGTGACTTGTTTTTAAGTCAACTCCACCCTGTCCTGCAGAGGATTCTTGCTCTTCCATTAAACCTTCAGTTGTTGTTTGATATTTGTGTGAATAAAGCCCCAGATCTAAATACCAATAGTTTTTTCCATCCAAAATTGCCAAAAAATCTAAGCACTTTTTTGTCATAGCCACATCTCTGAAAGGACCGATCGTCTTAAATATGAAAAAAATAAACTTACCTCTGAAATCACTGTAATAATACAGAAAAGAGAGTTCTGGTATAAAAAGGTATTTTCTGTGACTGTTTCTTTGTATGTTGTGTTGTGTGCTGTATGATATGTGTTGCCCCAATAACTAAATGTGTTATTGTGTAACAGTGTGATGGGTTTTTGGGTACACTGGATAACACCAGCTTTACCACGGCTGATGATGAATGATGGCCAAAGGTAACTGACAATCCCTGTGATGAGATTTTCATATTGAGATTTGTCAGTGGAAACATTGCTTTGAAAAGACATTTATTTTGATAGCCACTGAGTGAACACATGCAATATGGCTTAAAACATGACATCCCTTCAGTTGTGAACCCTGACAGGGGAAAACGTGACTGTGAAATGTATAAATATGCTATATATTGCCATGCTGAACTGTATTCGTCGTTTAAAGCTCCAAAATCAAACCGGTACACCTCTCTTAAAATAATCGTCCTCTGGTCTGCACTAGTGAATTTTATCTCTGCTCATGTTTGTGTCCATGCTTTTGATGTGGTATTTAAGCTTTAAGCTGCTTAGCTTTCTAAGGACCCAAAACAATCTGGACACAAGTGTCTATATGGAATCATCCGGCCAAATGTTCGACCAGCTGATGGTTTACCATGTCGAGCTATTTTATTACTTATCTGTGAATGTGTGTTGGGTATTGTAATGTTTTGGTGGTGGGTTCAGTATAAGCCAAAGTGGATTTTTTTTGGTTGGTGACATTCAGCTTGGTATAAAACTTGCACAAAAATGGCACATGCCAAGTTCATTGCCCATAGTTGTGTAAACAAATGTTAAATATATTTTGTTGTTTTTTTCTTATGAATTTGTTTTATTAGATATTTTGTATGAATTGTTTGAGTACCGTTGCGCTTTCTTTCACAATGGATGACGATTAGGTTTTCAGTTTGTTAAATGTTTTTAACTTCTCAAATGTATTTTCTCTTTAGTATATTTTAAGTATTTTGGTTTTGTTGCCAAAATGGGGTGCAGGGAGAGTATATGTTTTGAAAGTGTATAATTCGGCTGTTTTTATAATGCCACACACGTTTGTGAAATGCTAAGGTTCTGTCCATGTTTTACAAAGCTGCCCAGTATCCATTTAAACTCATGTTATTTAACCTTAGTCTTGTTATATAAGAGTGTCATTGCTATCAAACTTTATTTCAGGTAGCTATAAATTTTATTCCTGAAACCATTAGGTAGACAGATGTCGTTTTATAATGTAATTTTGAAATAAAGCAAAAACCATTAGTTTTGGTTAGATAGGGATTAACTGAAGAACAGAAAATTGCTTTTAATCTAAAGAAAATTTAAACACCAGCAGGAACCTGGAAAATAATGGAACATTATTAATAAGCGCTTTCACTTCTGTGCTCTTTGTTTTACAATTCATATGCTTCTTTTTACCTCAAATATTTACCAGTTTTTTTTAGTTTATATTACCACTTCTATATTTATTTGATATTAAATATCAGTCTTCTGCATAAGTATGAGCACACCCACTAAATGTCCATGGTTTTTTTTTAAATTATTTCCCAATACTTTATTGTGAAATTCGTAGCAGTAGTAATAATAATAATAAATAAAAAAGTTTTTGTATGTACATAATTAAATGAACATGTTAAATTAAGCAAATAGAAATTGTGCACTGCGTTATGCACAATAATTCAGGCTAGTTTAAACTATACACTTTGTTAATATTCTTATTTCTTAGATAGAGAACATGAATTTTGACATAATACTGTTAACTTCACCAAGAACAGATACTAAAACAAAAACAAACTCACATGTATTACCAGAATTACTGAGCAATAATCATTGTTCTGCAGAAACTTGAAAGACGGACTATTAACATATACATAACATTACATATTAACATAGGTTGACTGTGATTAAATGGACACTGGTAGCCTAGTTGGTAAATCTGTGCTGTCAAACAGAAGGGTGTGGGTTTGAATCTCAGTTCTGCCATATAGTCACTGTTGGGCCCTTGAGCAAGTTTCTTACGGCTCAATGACTGACCCTGATCCTACGTTTATGTATACAACTGGCAAAGGCAAAATGATCTTGGTGGAACATTCTGTACTGTTAACAGTAAACCGTTGTACTTATTTTTGAGCCTATGTAAATTTGCAAACCAATGGTATAAAGTATGTTCTCTTAAGAGTAACACTCCAGTTACAAGGAAAATTGAGCACTTTTTTGAGAGTGCCTCATATGAACCCGTGTTAATGCAATAAGGATAAATGGTTTTTGCGAAATACATCGCGTGCCCTCATAAATGTTTCATCTGTACAACTGTAGAAGTAGTTGCATCATGCTTGGAACTCAAAACACCAACAGCTGTTGTCTTACTTCTTACTACATGGAACGGTCGAGCTGGTTACTTAAATTTTCTCATTAGGGCCACCTAGCTCTGAATAGTATTTCAGCTGTTGGCATTAAATGGTTTACAATTGTGACGTTAGCCTGATTCCTACAGCCCTCTAATGTTAATATGGAACCATAAATCATCAATGGTGTATACCTGGTGGTGTATTGGTTTACCCTAGTCTTGTCTAATCTAATCCCAGCAGGTTTCTGGTCTTAAACCACATCACTGTAATTTAGGGCTTAGCTCGAAGCATTTCACTTTAGTTTTAGCTTTACCATATGAGAAAATGAAAGTATTTTTGATAAAGAAAAATATTTTACTGAAACAATCAGGTCAGGTGATGTGTTGGCAGTAATGAAACACGCGCTATCAAAATCCTACCTCATGGCTTATCATGTCACTAGTTTTGTGCTTCAGTCATAGAAATTAACACGTGCACAGATTTGTGGATGTTTATTGTTACTCATAGAACGATGCCTGCTAGTGTTTTTTTTTTTTTTTGAATGGATAATTAAATAGGGCATGTTTATTTTTTAGTCACTTTCATTAAGGTTTTCTCTGGTTGATGGTGCTAACAGCACATGTCATTTACCTCAGACGGTGCTACTTTTTTACTGTGGTGGATGTCATTCCTGAAACGATCAAAAACCAGGATAGAAATCCGGCACACGTTGCAAGTCACGCCACACTTTATCTACCTATCTGAGTGGTACTGGGCTGAGCACCTTGGTCTTCTGCAATGAGTTTCTCGAGCTCCACTGTAGTTGCTATTTTAGGATGACAGTACTGGGGGCAGCGGTGGCGTAGCAGTTAGGGCCACGGAATGCTGATCAGATGATCGGTTGTTCACACCTAATCGTCGCCAAACTGCCACTGCTGGGGCTTAAACCTCATTCGCTTGGATTGTATTCGTGTTAAATAAAAAAGTCTGCCAAATGCATAAATGTAAATAAGATTTTTAGCTTTTTTCTAATAACTAGCTGGGTTTAGGGTGGCGGCAATTTATTCCCAACCTCAAAATCGATGCTCTAATGTTAAAATGTCCTTAATAATGTTTAAAATAATCACTAGTAGTAAAACTAAGTGAGGATTGAAAGCTGATTCTTTTTTCACCTCGGTCGAGGTTGTCAGCTCAGGCTAATGATGGTGTGACTGAAATATGTCCTGAGCATTATCATTGACCTCATAATAAGAGCTGCATTTAAATCCGTCACTTCATTTTGCATTTTATGTTCTTTATTCTCGCTGCTAAATAATATTTAGAAATGTCTGGTATAGAAATGTACTTATTTTTCATAAAGGCATTAGTAACGATGTCTTCTAAAAACTGTGAACATGCTTTTCTGGGTGTTGTGACAAGTGTGGTGATTTGATTTTTTTCTTCCTTTTTTTTTTTTTTTTTAAACACACTGTGCTTTTGTCATTTTTAAGACCAGTATGTGTAATGAATGTTCTTACCTCTGGGTTGCTGTTACCTTGACAGGGACTGGCGGGTATGCCTGGTTTCTGGTGCCTGGACTGAGCTTTCGTTTTTAATTTGGAGAATAGAGCACTTAGTATTAAAAGAAAGTATTTCTGTAAACAGTATGCTTTAACACAGTGATAAACCAGGCCTATGCTGTCCCTCGTCTTAATCTGAGTTCAGGGTGACGAACAGAAAAGCAAACATTTCCTCTCTCACCAGTGTCACTCTTTTTCTGTTGCACGACTGCTTCTGTCGGTCTGCATCAGCTTGTTGTGTATGTGCTGCAGTCCATGTACTATTGTTCTATGTACAGATTAAATGAATAAATTCAAACTTTTATTCTACAATAAAAGATCCATCAGGGGTAATTTGTGTCTTTGTCCTTTTCTTCTTGTGAGAGTGTTGGGTTAACTTTGTGAGGAAAAATAATATTCTGTAATGCCTTGGGAGGCCATGGTACATTTCTCTTGATTAAGATCTCATACTTTGTAATATTGTTTGATGTAAGATTAAACTTGAAGTAAACGATGTAAATTCTTTTTAGGATTGTAAAGGTAAGTATAAGACATAATGTTGCTTAACAACATGAAATAATTGTGAATAAATTTATGTATGCATTGTGTACTCAGAATTTATGATTCTTCCAGGTGCCTGATCATCAGTTGCATTAATGTGTTTTGTTTGGCCTTGCTAGATTTTCTATTCAGTCGGTTGGTTTCTTGGTTCTTTAAGTATATATCTAAGTTTCTTATTTCTTTTATATATTAGTATATGTCAAGGCCGTCGTGAATGGAGAAATGCTGGCGAATTAGTATGGATGTTGCATTATGAAGTTAATAGCCCCAGCTTGATGCAGACCATCAAAAATGATCATCAATCTTCCTTTTTGATAGTGCTAGTGCCTAGTCACCAAGGTAGGATTGAACCAGGGTCTGTTGGAGTTTGCATGTTCTCTTCGCGTCTGTCTGGTTTTCCTCCGAGTGCTCTGGTTTCCTCCCACAGTTCAATCAGGTTTTTTGGAGACACTAAATTGTTCTGCCCTGTTCAGGCACCATCGCATAGATTTATTTACCAGAAAGTCCTTTAAAAACATTACTTGCAGCATTAGTATGGACATTCCGAGTGTGGTTCACGTTCTCTTAGCCTTCTGTTCAGTGTGTTGTTGTCCAATCCTTTAATAATATTGCTGAAGTGTGGACGAGACGGCATCAGACAGCTCAGGCTTTATTGTCTTATTTGGCGTGTATCGTCTGCAGGATCAGTTCTTCTCCGTGCTGCGGAATTGACTTTGAATTGGACACGCACTGGCTGTGGCGGCCGAGATGGTGTGTGTTTGATGTGTGGTGTTAAGGCGAAGCACAGTGTGAGCGCTCAGGATTAAAAGCAAGATTGATCCGAGTGTCAAAAAGAGATAGGCAAACTGGCGTGGCTGATTTATCGGGGAGGCAGGAAGTTAAGATCAGAGCATCCAGCTGTGTACACACAAACACACAGAGTGCTTTAATGTGGAACATTTCCATTTATTGTAATATGAAGTGAAGCGTCATATTAGATGATTGACTTTAAAGAGAAAATAAGATGATAGGTAACTTGCTGGCACTTTTTCCCCTTCACGGCTTTATTAATTCGAAATTCATATCTGCTGTTTTCCCTCATTATTTACCATGGCAACAGAGCCTGTAGACTTACAGATGCATATGTACAAGGGAACGTGTTTCTATGCAGCATATAACGGGCTCAAATGTTTTCCCTCTGTCTTCTCTCTCTCATTCTATCACGTTCTCTGTGCCCAAGGGGACCGCTGAATGTCATTAGCGCTAACAGTGTCCACATGGCGGTAATGTATTGCTGTGACGAATATTGACAGGGAGATGATTCAGTATAGTAATGATGGATGAAGCTGGTGCATTGGGCCAGCACACACTGTGCCATACCTGCGTTCAGGGAGAGAAAAAGCGAGAGATGGTTTCTTTGTTTCTCTGTAGATCGACCACTGCAATACTTTACTTCTGTATTAAATTCAAAAAGTCTTCGGTCTTAAATATCCCAAATGATTTGTTTGACGTGAACCATGGTATAATATTCTTTTTTAACAATAAGGACAGTGACATTCTTTTTTTGGTTTTTAAACTGCTAAGCAGTGTGTGGTATTCAGTACTTAGTTTAATGAATTATTATTCAGGTCGATGGCAGTCAGGTGTAGAAACGAGATTTTGTTGACTGAGGCACAACTAATCCCACAATTATCTCTTTGTCAAAGCACCTGTTAGTGAGTGGGATATATTAGACTGCAAGTGAACGTTTATCCTCAAATTTGTTGTTAGAAGCAGGAAAATTGGCTGACCGTAAAGATTTGCCAAATTGGACCAGGTCAGAGCATATCCAAATCTGTACCTCTTGTGGGGTGTTCTAGGTCTGCAGTGGTCAGTATCTATCACAAGTCTTCCAGAGAAGGAACAGTGGTAAATCAGGCATGGGGTATTAACCGGCCAGGGCTTGTTGATGCTCGTGGGGAGTGATCCAACAGACGAGCTGCTTATGTTGATGCTGGTTTTGACACACAAAAGTGTAACAAATACAATTGGAGGGTTTTGGAAGCAAAAGCAGAACATATATAATTGACAACTATTAACAAAGAACAAAATTGCAGGTTTTACAATATCACTATTAACTGCTTGATATTTTTTTTGCTGCTGTCTCCCTGTGGTCTGATCTGAAATGCTTGAACAGTAGAAGAAACAAAAGAGCTAAAGAAGGAAATAGATAGATGTTTCAAAAGGAAAGACATCCTTCTGATCTCCAGCATCTCACCAATGCTGGACACATGCCGAACATGGGTGTCTTTAATCTCCCGTTTTCCCAGTCTGGCATCCATCACAAGCCGTATTGATGTGCTCTCAGGGTTTCTAGTGAAATAATAAAAAGTGACTTTACCTGTTTCCCACACATTATATGGCAACTAGGGTCCTCACTAACAGAGAAATAACATTTTCTCAGACTGGGATGCTAGTTTGACTGAAGGAGAATGTGTTATGATAGATCCTGATGAATTCAGGACAGGATCGGAGTGTATCATGAATGGTTTGCACAAATTTGTCGCTGGATTTGGATCATTTATGTTTAGATTTATTTGGGTTGCACTAACTGGGTTTCCTAACTGCATGAAGATCCAGGGTTTGATCTCCAGGTGGGAAACTCAAGCTCTAGACAAAACCTATACAGACGTTGGTAAACTGGTAAATCTGCATGTTCTCCAGTGTCTGTGTGGGTTTCCTCCGTATGCTCCGTTTTCCTCTCCAGCTCAAAGATATGCGATTGAGGTGAACTGGAAATACAAAATTATCCATGACTGCTCTATACAACTTTGTGAACTGATGTATTTTGTTTAACCCTGAATAAAATCAAAGTGTAAAGCTCAAAATTCAAATAAGCAATTAAACAATAAAGAACACGCATTTTGATCAGGCTGTGCTGTACAATGTGGTTTATATAGAATCCAAGAAATCGGTAGAGCAGCTAATGCAATGCGGCTTATAATGTACATAGTTCAATATACACACGTAAAATTTATCCATGAAAAGCCCGAGGCTCAGAGTGTTTTTCCTGGCGAAATGTGTTCGTGGCATTGGCACTGTGCACCACACAAAACAGGTTTTTCTTTAACGACAAGATTGCATGAATCGATATGTTATCTTGGCTGCTGGTGACTCGGTACTGTAGCTCCCCACAGGTTTTCTTATGTGGAGGTAATTATCTTTAAGGGAGCGTTGTGAAAAGGCCGGTAAATGCTATTAACCTGTACACATTCTTACTAGCACTGCTGCAGCATTGTGCTCAAATTAATCAATGGGAGAAATCTGCTCAGGTTAAATTGCATTTTTTATATTGATGTGAGCACATTGATTCAGTCCGACGCTCGGTGTGAAAGAGCTTATAGACATGCTTGAGAAAAACAGGACAAGTAACAAAGACTTTTTCTTCACCGAGTTGCCTCTAATCGGCTAGTTTTCACAGCTAATATATGATATTCATGAAGGGCGGCTAAGTGGGTAGCACTGTCACCTCATAGCAACAAGGTCCTTGGTTCGATCCCCAAGTGGGGCGTTTGCATGTTCTTCTTGTGTCCTTGTGGTTTTCCTCTGGGATCTTCGGTTTTCTCACACAGTCCAAAAACATGTAACCAGGTTAGTTTTTGATGCTTAACTGTCTTATAGGTATCTAGCAACTAGGATGCATCAACTGGTGCATCAGATAAATATGGAGGTTTGCTTCAGGTAGGGCATCTGGCATAAAAACTAATGATGCCAATCTGCTGTGGTGACCCCTAACGGGAGGAGCCAAAATAGAATTTACTGTATGATGTGGTGTTTCTATCATTTTATTCATCCTCATTTCTGAGTGTAATGACAGCGGTTGAATGAGGTGAGTTAAGTTCTGCTATATTTTGATGTGAATGGCTGTGAAATGAGTGAGCAGGCTGATTTGTTTTCCTCTCGGTCTCTCTCTCTCATTTTCTCTCATCTGTCTGAAGCATAAGGCTTTTTAAATGAGTTCGATTAATGCAGAATGCCGCCTCAATTAAAAAATTCAAAGCTATCATGAATTTTTCATACTCGGAGCATTTAAGATAATTATGGCACAAATGAGGCACTTTTCACTGCGGCGCTCTGGAGAAGGTTGACATTGATGGCGAATGTCACTGTCATTGGACCTCAGTGCTGCTATGCTAATCAACACACAATCTCAGCATTCGCACATATACGCACACAACCCTCTTACTCCGACTGTGTGTGTGCTTCTAATATGCTGATATCAATTGTGATATGTTAATGTTGGAAAATATATTACAGTCTACCAACCTACCAAATTTGTCTTGAATAATTTGACTGCTTGTTTGGGCAAATATCTTGATTTATTGGCCTTTTGGCATTTCATTGCCATAACACATGTCAAACCAAAGTTTGATTTACACTCCAAGGTCTGTATTAGCAAAAATAAAACCCATCTTAAATCATTTAGTGCTTTGAGGAAAATAAATAAATGGATTGTAAATTCAATGTGCTGTAAAGTCCATGCATAAATTCTTTTGTTTTACTCACATATATTATGATGTTTTTATACAGCATTAAAAGTTGGTTTGGAATTTAATAACATCTCTTTTCAGTTTGAGAAGTGTCCAATTGTCTCCGTTCTTCACGGTGGTTCATCACACGTTTACTTAGTCGTTCATGTCCAGAGGCAATTTAAATAGTCACTTCAGCTTCTATATGTTTGTAACAACTGGAAGAAAGAATAGCAAACACCCACATGGACACTGGGAAACAAACCAAACTCCTCACAGAGAGTGATTAAGAATGTCTAAACCATGTCCTCAGGACCCGTGTTGCTGGCCAGCACTTATTTTATAGGATTTGAGTTTGGGGACCGGTGGTGTTTAGTGCTTAGTGTTTCTGGGTAAGGCTGCTAACCCATTATGGTTCATTAAGTGAAGCTAGATAAAGGATTAATCAGACCATGACTGTTTATGCTGAAATAAAGACTATGCAAATGTATTATAAGCTGGTATGTAATGCTTATTTTTAGTATTTTTTATACTAATAGTAAGTAAATAATAATTATCTCAGGACACTAAGAAATGTATATATTGTGAGACCATTGAAGGGTTTATTGTAAAAACTGATACAGGAGAAAAAATAAATTGAATGCTAAAGTTCCCATTAGTTTTTTTTTTTTTTTTTTTTTGTGCATCATATGTGACCTTCACATATGATGATCTGGGCAGCTGGGTGCCACACTTGGATG
This sequence comes from Microcambeva barbata, assembly GCA_034509105.1. NCBI lineage: Eukaryota > Metazoa > Chordata > Actinopteri > Siluriformes > Trichomycteridae > Microcambeva > Microcambeva barbata. The sequence goes on from JAYDZF010000002.1 coordinate 7,649,795, forward strand.
CAGAAACCAGTGCATTGTAGTGCCAGTGCAAGTTCTGATAAATAGGAGTGTTGTGTCAGGAAGGGCATCTGGTGAAAAACCAGCAGAAAGGGTTCACAGTATTACCTTCAGGTCCTTCTTGGAAGTTAACATGTTTGAAGAGGGCAAATTTCTTTTGCAACATTGAAGAAAAATACAATGAAACCGCTTAGTCGAATCAAGTCCATTATATTGTATGTCTAAGATTTAACACTAGTCTGGTTTGGCTTGTTTACATTCCCTCTACAATTAGCATTATAGACACAACCTAAGGCCCCTCTGCTCCACTAACCACTTTCACTGTTTATAAAGGCAAACAACAAGCTTCCATGCTAAATTCAACAAGGCATTTCCCCAATGAGTGCAATACAGATGCTGTAAAAACATACTTCTGTCTAATACAATAAAACTCAAGTCAATTTGGATCAATGTTAGAAATGTACGTAATATATGCAGAAATCTTTAGTAAGCATACAAAACTGTTAAGCTAACTATGACAAATGTATCTAGCAACTCTAATGAAACCATGTTTGTGTTGAATTAAATTACATTGAAAGAAAATATAATATATTACAAAATGTCAAAATATACCACAATATTTAGTGCAATAATTGGGAGGCAGCCATGACGATTAGAGAATTAGGCCTGTGATCAGAAGATCTTTGGTTTGATTCCCAGAGCCAACAGGTGCCTTTGAGTAAGGCACCCAACCTCTAACTGATCCCCGGGTGCACCATGTCTAGGGTTGTTCACATCTCCTTAGTCTTCACTAGTGTGTACATGTATGTGTTTCACCACACTGATTAGGTTGAAATGTGGAGAACAGTGCCTTAAAGTGATGAAAAGAGTATTCTAAATTCTAAAAAAAAACTGCTAATGTACTGGCATTCGAGTATTAAAGAACCTTTTCGTTGAGATGGGATCAGCAGGAATTTTAGAGCTTATTTTGTTCACTCTTCAGGTTTAATCTATTTAATCTATATTTTAAAAGCCTTCAGTTGTGTGAAAAACCTTTCTCTGAATTTGAAAACCTGATTATAGGACAAAAGCCTCTGTAAGTCCAGGTACTGATGTTGGGGTGATGGGACCTCACTCTTTGTTTACCATTCCAGTTTATCTCATGTACCAGGGGTCTGTGCAGGCCAGTGACATTTTTATTTTACAACGTACTTAAATCATTTTTAATGAACTTTGCTTTGTTCAGGTGGGTATTGTCTTGATGGAACAAGACCATGCAGCCCTGTGTGGTTGCTCTAGCATGGCTTACACTTTATTGAAAAGGGCAGTGTGTGACAGTGGCATGGTAAATGTCATGATCTTCTGTACAAACATTTCTACCGCTTATATTTGCTTATAGAGTTTGCTTGGCTTGATTCTGTGCACCTTTTAACAACGGGTGTGGCCGGATTATCTGTGTGTGTGGTCTGTGTTTTTTGTCCAGTATTTAAACATTACATTACTCTGTCCACAGGATGCACAGTATTGCTGATGGCTTATTTTCTATGCTGAAGACAGTAATATGGAGTCAGTCATTCAGTAAGTGAGTTAAGGACACTGGCTATTTTTGGCTGGCACACTCTTGCAAAAATGCATTTAGGGCAGTGCGCTGTGGACAGCAGAACAGTGGAGACTTTTTGAAACTGTGTCAAAAGCAGGTTTCAGTTACTCAGCAATCTGTTTTATTTAAATGGTAATGTCAAGAGGAAGTCAATGTGCATTATCATTTGGCACAAACAATTACAACCTTTCTTTATTTTTATATTTATCACACTTTTGGTTCTTTTTCCGGGAACAACTTGTAGCCTTTTATTTAACTTGAACCTTTAACATTTTCCTTTAGTAGTCATGGACAGCACGTTGCCTTAGTGGGTAGCTCTGTTGCCTCACAGTGAGAAGGTCTTGGGTTCGATCGCCGGGTAGGTCGATCTAGGTCCTTTCTGTGGGGAGTTTCCACAGAGTACTTTGGTGTCCTCCCACAGTCAAAAGACATGGAGACATTGGGTTTTCCTGTAGGTACTTGCGATGGACTGGTGGCCCATCCAGGGTGTTACCTTGTGCTTTGCACCAATTGAAGTGCTGGTATAGGCTCCAGCACCCCTCCCCGACATTAATTAGGATTAGGCATTAACGGCAATTAACTGAACTGAAGGTTTGACAGACTCGGCTCTACAACACATTTTCATAAATAATCGATCAATGAAGCTTGCTTGCTTAAATGGGCACACCTTGGTTTATGTTAATGTCAAAATAAACAATAAGACAGGATACACTTAACATGATCAGACCATACGGACTATCCTTTGCTGGCCAAGTGCATTGGTGAGCTTTGGCCGCCCTTGACACTGACGCCAATTTACCACTGTTCATTCCATGGGCCAAGTAAAATAGATACTGACCACTGCAATCAATGTAACACCACTTATATTGTCTGGTGTCCAGAGAGACACCATAAACATTGGATACTTTGGGTTGATGCTCTATTGCAATAATGTTTTAGGCACTATACTCTGTGCAGTAGGCTTTGACAGCAGTTAAAAGCTTGCATCAAAAGCGGGCTGTGGTCACTCAGCAGTCTGTTTTATTTAAATGGTAATGTGGTAAGGAGGTAAACAGGAGAGCTGATAGACACAAGGTGTGGTGGCACTTCAAGTAACCGCACCTCCTGTTGCTTGAAAATTTGCAGGGCTTTATCTCCACCTATCACTGTATTAACTGCGCTCCAGAGTTTAGAGCTTGGTATGGAAATGCCTCTTCCTTTTACTGAGAATAATTAAATAGACATGATAAAGGATGTCTCTCTCAATCCACCACTACAATCCCCATCACAAACACACACACGTATGTCTATTAGTGCATGGCAAATGAGGATAAAAATTTCTGAGCTGGTTGTAATTAGTATTCTGTGGATCTGTTGGTGAGGACAAAAGGCACGAAATTGTCAGCCCAGACTTTTTGAAGGTAGGATGTTTAATTTGCTGAGACCTGAAGCTGCCAGTGTTGGCGGGTGAAAGTAGGATTTACTGGCTGAGCAGAAAAACACAAAGGCTCAAGATTAGCAGGAAGTGGTCTTATTTGTCCCAGTGCAGCACTTTATGAGATCTGATTCACCTGTGAGATTGACCTGACTGTACAGTATGATGCAGCAAGTGTGTAGCACTGATTTTGGGAGGGAAATTCTAAGACGTGTTGCAGATTCGGCTTTGGGATTCTTTCCCTGTGGCATTAGGGTTTTCTTGGAAAAATCACTTGAGGTGGGGATGCTGATATTAAAACAAAACCAAAGAAAGAGTTCTGCATTGAGTGTGCTGGTAATGTTTTTGTGTGCTCATATTTACTGTGTTCTCATTCACAGCAAGAAGCTCCTTGGTTCAGTCTCTAGAGATTGCATGTTCTCCCAATGGCCACATGGGTTTCCTCCGGGAGCTCCATTTTTTTTCACACTGTCCAAAACATGCAGTCAGGTTAATTGGAGTCACTGTATTGCCCTGTAGGTGAAAAAGATTTTTCTTATTTGGTCAAAAAGGGATTTGTGACTTGTAATTAAAAATTCAATTCATTCTGAAGCTTTCTGATCAGGTTGAGTTATACTTATTTACAATATTGCTGTAACTGCATCTGCTTAATTTTATCATATTGGTTTTATACAACTGTTATCAATGTTTGTGACTGAGGCACATATCTAATAGTTAGAACAGGTGTATGAGTTTATTTGTTTATTGGGATTTGAATGTCATGGTTTACACTTATATCCATGACAGGAAACAGTTATTAATTATAGTGTATGAATGTTCTATTCATCTTTCCAAGGTGTACTTCTCCCTCGTGCTTGGCACTAGACCCGCCCTGACCTGAATAAGGTGTTTAGTAAAATGAATAAATTATTACGCACTGCATTTTTGACAGCTCCAGAATTTCCCGTCTGCAAAATTTCACAGCTACATTTGAGCCTGGCGCAGTCAGAGATTAATCAGGGGTGCCGGGTGCAGTCAGCATAATTAGCTACAGGTTTTAGTAAGTGCACGTTCGTGTGAGTGAATATTCTGAGGATATGTTAACTTTGCCTTTCAACACTTGAAAATCCAGAAGTGAGGCTTAAAAAGGCAATGCAGGACTTCATGTCTCATCCGCATGGATGTGTAGTTTAGTTTGGGTAGAGCTGTAGTGGGATTTGGAGGCCAGTGGAGTGGCCTTTTCAGCCTTCCCAGAGGGACAAGGATATGAGAGGTATGGGTAAATGAAGGTATGTAGGAAAAAACAAAGATAACGGCAGGAAGAAAGTAGACAGAACCAGGTCACATAGAGAGAAGAAATGGATGTGAGGCTGAGGGATTGAATAGAGCGATAAGAGAAACCCTGACACTGAAAGAGGAGCGGTGGCAGTCGCGTGACTTACTTTTGGACACCTGCATGTCTGTCAGCTTGACTTGATCTTCTTGGGACGCTACAAAAATGCTGGCTGTCACCTCCTGTATTATCTCCTACTTGCCCACACACACTTACTTCACTCTAGTGCCAAAATGCACTCCAGGCTTCCCTGACGGCTAACCCGAGTGAAGGGACTGTGTGGAAGTGTGTCACGGAGAACCACGGTTCTTCACCTATCTGAGGCTCTCTGGCATGCAATGTGTTTATGACAAGCGTCTCTGTGATGCTAGCGGGTTCACAGTCAGAGCAAGCTTGTCTTCAAGCATGAAAATGATGAGAGTCAGCACCATGGTGTGTGTAAACAGTGGGGGTTTTGATAGGAAGTGAAGGCAGTGTGAATATACACTACACATTCCAACTGGCTGCCCGCTAGCCCTGCACCTGCATACAACAAGTGCTCTCCTCATCCAATTTCATCTCTGTTTATTTACACTGCATTTACAACTCATAGGCCTCATAAAGCAATAAAACATCCACATTCATTTACATATTCAGTATAAATGCTACCAACCTGACATGCACCAGACCATTTACATTTTACATTTCTGTCTCAGCATTTAGGAGGTGCGTTTATCTGTAGCAATTTAAAGTACTGTTACAGTATATTAAAATGTAGGTTCCCAACACTGGGCAGCGGTGCAACACACTTTTAATTATTAGCCCATTAACTTAACCACTAGACCTCAACTCCAACTGTTTTCCTAATTCATCTGCAACAGCAACATGCTTGAGCTGTGAAACAACACATATTGCATAGCATAATTCTTTTTATTATTAATATTTTAGAAACTCACGTTGTTTGGTGTTTAGTGCATGTGTTAGAGAATTACAGGTGCTGGTCTGCAGCCCTCAAGCCCTGAGTTGACAGAGGAAGTGAAAGAGGAATTGTAAGCATTAAAAAAGAAAAAAAACTCTTCAGATGGATAAAGAAAGTAGAGCAGGACTTTGTACTGGCTTTTACTATTTAAATTGTTTCTGGTAAATTCAGCAAAATGGGGAAATAATAAAAACTGCATGGCGTTCTCAGAACCTCAAACCATTTTAAACCACCTGCAAATAAATTAATGTGTATTGGAATATAATAATAATAATAGCCTAGTGGCTTATCTACTGGCCTAGCAATCTGAAGGATGCCTTGAGCAAGTCCCTTAAACCTAGATTGCTCAGACTGAATACTATATACTGTATTGTAAGTTTCTTGTGTGTGTGTGTGTGTGTGTGTTTTTGTGTGTGTGTGTGTGTGTGTTTTTGTGTGTGTGTGTGTGTGAGAGAGAGAGAGTGAACGTAGTCAAATTGTCAGCTCAATATTTTTTGTGAGTGATGCACCTACAATTTAGGCAATAATTTATTTACATTCTTAAATTAACACTTTAAATGTGTGTGTTAAATAAACTACACATTTGTTTATTTAACAACACAAATCAGAGTTTCTCACAGCCCTTGTGTGTGTTCTTTCTTTGTGTTTACCTCATTTCTCTTTTGTTTTCATTAAATAGAATGTAGCAGCAGATCACAATTGATAGAACTGTCAGATGGATTTTAGTCATTATCTGTAGTGAAGCCTAAGGGTTAGATTTGGTTGAGACCAGTCTTTTGCTGGCTGTAAGGCACTTTTTCAGAGCTTTCGGTCCTTCAGTATGATTACAGCCATGGTGTCATGACTTGTAAAGCGCTTCTATTACTTGCCTATAGCTACAGGCGAAGGACGAAATAAAGGAAAATAAAGACTGTTAATAACTGTTAATGATGCTTGTAAAGTACATGAACGAACTATAGGCTTTAATGCCAATAAAAAAACATGTTTGAGGAACCAGGTCAAACCCCTCAAGCAGTGAGAGAATTTTCTTGGTGGCAAATTATACAACAGTTAAACTGTGCAACAGTTGTGTAAATAGTTTATAGTAAGCAAGCATGTTAATCTGCTTGTCCTATGTTCTGTTGATTATTATTTATACCATACTAGGAAGGAAACATAAACAATGGAAGTAACCCAGCAGAATCAGTGCCAACAGCTATCTGTGGTAGGGGACCCCCCCCTAAAAAAAGTACTATGTAAGGGTCAGCCAGGGCACTAGGAACCACAACATCATGTCATTGGCCAGAGAAATCAAGACGTTTTTAGTTGGACTGAGATTTTGTAACAAAAAATTAATTTACATTTGGATATAAAGTTGTGGAAAAAACAAGAGACCACTTCAAATTATCACTTTAATTTAGTTTACCATTTCTATGGGTGTTTGACTAAAATGAGTAGTGTATTATTCTATTCAAATTCCCTTTCAAGTTTATAGAAATATTTTTTTGTCAATCACATACATACACAGAAATCATTTTGAAGTGGTCTCTTTTTTTCCACAACTGTATGGGCCTTAACTTAACGATTCTCATAGTGACACCTTGTGCTTTATGGTTATGGGCTGCTATTTCCAGCAACCCTCCCTCTAATGCTCAAGGGCCAGTAGCAGGATGAACTAACTAATATCAATTCTAACTGAATATATGTGTGTAGAGATGGTATACTTGAGTTTAGTAAAGCTTGGTTTCATTTGGAGTGTGAAAAAAAAAATCAAGTCAGGGTATTTCAGAAGAAAACCACCTGAATGTGGCATTGAGGGCAATTTTATACTTATGTAATGGTCTGGATTAAACAGCCTAACTAGTCGAATGTGGCCCACAGGCCATAGTTTGCTTACCCCTACTCTAAAGGGACTAGTTAATTCAAATCATACCAGGAAGATGTCTGCAGAGCAACTACTACAGTCACTTCTTTATCATGCAGCACTTCAGCCTGTTGAAAAGTCTGACTTGCCAAATGAGCCCCAGCGATAAGCTCACTTTTATAGTCACTTCACTCATTTCCTTATGTCATTTATATTCAGAATGAGGTCAGCTAGGCTTTGGTCAGCATGATTAAACACAGAATCAGAGGTGGAAAGTAGTGAATTACATTTTGTCCCAATACTGTGTCTGAGTAGTTGTTTTGTGTACTTATACTTTCAAAATACATTTTACAGCATGTACTTTTTTACTTGTTTTGTGCAAACAATTGTAATTTGCTGCATTTTAAATAACATATAATGCTAAAACATATTAGTAAAATGAATGAGATGACTAACAGTTTAAAATAAGTTATATTTAAAAACCTGGTTGAGAACCCCTGGGTTATACAGTTTGAAAATTGTGTTATCATATATAATCTGTACAAAATGACAATAAACACATCCCTAAATTTATTTCATGTTGTATCATTATGTTTTTTTTTAATTATATCTCAATTAAAAAAACTTTTGTGAAATAAATATAAAATTTTCCTGCATTACACAGTAGTTACTTAAAAAGTAACTGCTTAACATTTACTCTGAATTTATTTTAAATGTACTTTTTACTTAGGAGATTTTTAGACTAGTAACTTTACTCATACTCTCATCGAAGTTATAGTACTTTGACTTGAGTAAAATAATTTTGAACTATTTCCACCTCTGATTAGAAAGTAGTTGCTCATTTGCATCATGCAGGGCAAATCTGGAAGCGGTTGCACCAGTTTAGTTTGCACATATGTTATTGCAGGCATTGTGTGTCTGAATGGCTCATCTATATAGCCCACACGGATAACAGGATGTGCACTTATTGTGAAAAAAATAATTAGAAGAGAAATTAGTAATAAAACTTTTGAGCAGAACGGCCATTTCTGTAGATATTTCTCTCTAAGAGTTTAGGCTGTGGTGTATCCCAGTGGATAACTGTCATATGACATGAAGTCAAAGGGACAGGAGTCTCTGTTTGTCTTGCTATCTGAGTCTCACGCAGCCTCTTGTCTGACAGCAAAGGTCATAGTCGCCGCACCCTGTCTATGCCTGTCTCTCCCTTCTCTCAACTGCTGACAGGTCGTCTTACGGGAACGAGCTCAGGCTTCATTTACTGACACAGGACTCTGATCATTCATATTTAATTAGTGCTCTCTCTCAGCTCCCGATGCTGTCGACCCTCCCAGCACAACTTCTACCAACAAATCCAAACCAACACTTATAGCTTGGGTTAATTCTATGAATAGTTAGATGTTACTAAAAGTAATATTGTAAATGTTTAGGTAAACGCATCAAATCTGCTTAGCCATGGAATACTGACACTGAATGAGGTCAAGTTTTACCAAATTGTTTCTTTGTAGAATTTGTTTTCTTATGTGCTATGAACTTACTGAGCTTATTGTATGACGATGTACGGTTTTAGATCTTTTTTAACATTTAGCTTTATTGTATTACATCGGACGGCTTTGAAGTGAGGGGAGGGGGGTGGATAAAGCCTACGGTAGCACCCCACAGCCCTAGTTTTGTTACTTTAGTTTTGCTAAATTTGAAACTACAGTGAAAATTATGCGAGATGCGCTGTACCTACTGTTCTACAATAACTTATTGTTATGCTGATATACCTATGTACGCATGATGTTAAAAAAACTGAAGACGATTAAAAATAATACTTACAGGAGCAGGAGAGTATGAGACCCCACAAGGGCCAAACACGGCAGAGCTGGCAATAGAACGTTTCATTTTTCAACTGATAGTCCAAAGCTCTACCCACTAGGCTACCATTATTCATAAAAACTACACATCTGCTAATGTTGTTTTGAATCTTGGAAGCTTATCATTTAAAGTATTTCACATCTTAACTGATTCCTATTCTGTGAAAATATGTGACCAGTTGCTTTCTTCTTGGACGTTAGTTCTTGGATCTACTTCTCTAGAACAGCACTTATTTTGGCAAGAACTGCTTTAGAAAGGCTGAAATCAGAAGAATTCATTCATTGAAAATATGACAAATCAGGTCATGTGCTTTACTGTTGTTGAAAATGTTTAAAAACCATTGGTTTATAATCCTTTATAATAAAATCCCCAGGAATCCTTTAAAAGTTCATTTCATTACTACAAATAGAAGAAAACTTAGCAAATAAAGCAGTATGTGCAAACTATGATGGGAGGGGGGATGTAGTGGCTGATGCTTGTTGTTGTAAGTAGAAGGAAGAAGAGATAAGAGAGTGACCTACTGCTTATACTAGAGAGAGACCCCAATTAAGTTTGGTACGAGAGATCAGAAGTAAATGGCTAATAAATGCATTAGCGTTGTAATCCTTCCATTTTTGGTTCTTCCATTTCATCTCTTTGTTTTGGTCCTCAGAACAATATTGAATTCTTTAAATAGGCTGTCATTAGTCTTCCCAGTTATTGATATGCCTGACGCAGTCTGCTTTCGCTGTTGTTCTGAATTCAGGCTTGGAGAGAATAGTGAAGTGAGGATGTGACCTCTGTTTGTGACTGCTAGTCACTGGTTTTGTTTGTTAGAGTGAGTGATGTGATGTGATGTTGCTGGCAGGAGAAATGTAGCATAATGGACGACGTGGGATGTGCTTGGTCGACACAAGGGAGAGAAAGATGCGCATTTGTTTGTGTGAGTGTCGCCAGCTTGCTCTGTTTTTGCTTCTGTCCTGTTCTGGCCTCTCCTCACTGCAGCATTGCGTGATGGAGGAGACTGGGGGCTTTGGAGCATAGCCACACCACTAAAGTGCTTCAGTCTGTCCCATTCGCCTCTAATGGATTTACGGGGGCTGCGCCGTGGGTACAAACATATACACAGACACAATCACATTATCATTTACACACACACACACACACACACACACACAAATTACAATGTCACTTTCACTTGGTCATACAACTTACTTTTGTCCTCATAAACACAAATACAATGTGAAATTATATTTACAAAATCTGACAAAATAGATTTTACTCAGTTGGACAGCACGGTGGGACTGATTTTGGAGTACAGCTTTAGCTGATTAATTAAATCGAACTTGAAGATCAGAATAAAAATTCTGTTTTTAAATGTAATTTAACTGTCCATGGTAACTTTGAATTAAATTGCATTATAGTTGTATGATTACTTGTCACTGTCATTTTGCAGCAAGAAGCTCCAGGGTTTGTTCCCAGGTGGGATCAGCCAGCCATTTCTCAAAGTAAACGGAAAGGTACTTGGAGACACTGAATTGTCCTATAGGTCCAGAGCCACTAAGTTGCATAGGCCAGAGCATTGTAGTGTCAGTCTGGATAAAAAGGGGAGGGTTTTGCCAGGAAGAACATCCAGAGTAAAAACTATGCCATTTCAATAATGTGGATGACTGGAGCAGCCGAAAGAAGAAGGAAAAAAAAGGTAGAACGTTACTTTATCCACATAAATGCTAGTGGGGCTTTACTCACTAGGCTAAGCCCATGCAAAACAATGAAAATGCCTTAACATTTATTTACAAATGTCATAAAGATCATGACATTTTAAAAAGCTTTTCAGGATCATCTGTGCAAACAAAATGCATGAGCTCAATTTTCAACTGTAGCCTTTTTTGTGAATCAAACTGTAGATATTGAAGGAGAAATTCAAGCCTGTTTGTGCAAGAGATAAGTACCTGCTCCTAAAATACCAACTAAAATTAGCATTTTATATTTTGGGGAATGAACCCAGGGCCTTCTTGCTGTGATATGACAGTGCTACCCACTGAGCCAACATGCCACCCCAGGGATGAAGAACTCATTTGGCACCCCTAGGCACAAACCATGTTTAACTGGTAAAAAAAAAAAGAAGAAGAATGCATGTCGTTACACATTTACAGATGTCTTGATCAAGGACCCACCAGTGGTTTCATTGTGGGATAATCTCCTAAAATGGCCCTGTAAATAATTTTTTTGTGTTTATTTTTGGAATTGCCTTAAATTGTGAAATACTAAGGTTCATACAGCTTGCTGATAAAGTCATAATCCACAAGGAAGACAGACAGGGAGAATATGCAAACTCTGCACAGAAAGGAACTGGAACCTCCACCCCTTGTATTGATGTGAGGCTACATTGCTACCAACGTTACCACTGAGTTGCGCCAGATGTAGGTATGGGGAACTCCTTTGGCACCCCAGGCACAAAACATGTTTAAATGTGAAAGAACAGTTCATCCACTTCTGACGACACGTGTTTAACTAAACTCTAAATCGTTTTTTTAGTCATTACGTAATCTTTTAGTTAATCTGAGTTCTGTGCAGGCAGTATACAGTGATAGATTAGTGCTTTATCAAAAAGACTGCCAAGAGACAGCAGTCATCTTTCTTAGAGCCGTCTTTGTGTCTCCCCACCCCCAGTGAAAAAACCCTTATTGCTTGAGGAGCCGTTATCTTTTGTGTGGCAGAACTACATTGGCCACATTGCCAGTCTTCTAAAAAATCCTGTTTGCTCTCCAGGTCTTCCCTGCTACAAACATTTACCTGATTAAAATACTAGAAAAGACCCTGCTGCTTCAAACACGGGTCCTGCGCTCCTTGTTAGCCCCAGCCAGCCAATCACCATGGCAACCTTATAATTCCCACAATGCCATTTCAGGTAGCAAAGAGAGTGGAAAAAAACTCATTTAAATAGAATCAACCTTAAAGTCATGTCCCACTGGTCTGGAACATTTGCTAGTATGCTTTCAGGTAGTGCTCTATTCTTTATATTTTCTCAAAAATGAAGCACGTCCTAGCCCTTGCACCCTGGATGTCCTCCAGCTCACTTGTATGGTGGCCCTGTAAACTGTCTTTTGCATGCAAACATGCGAGCACTTAGCAACAAATTGGCAGCACCCTAGGTTTTTACCCCATATGGTATTTTTTATTGTTCTTAATGCATATTTATGGGGATGACTGAAAGTGCAGTCCGATCATTTGCACGAAAAGAACAATCAGCTAATAGCCTCATCGCTGTGGGAGTGAAAAACAGCCTGAGCAAAATCCCAACTGGGCAATTATTACTCGGCACGCGGGGGGCTTGGAGACATCTCCATCCCCATCATCTCTCTCCTTATAAACTCATTTGTGTCTGTGCAGTATGTGGCATTAAAAAAACAACAGCAACAACCAGAGATTCCATCCTATTGATTTGGATATTCATTTTCATCAGCATATGTCTGTCATGTCGACTCACAAAAAGAGGATTAAAATCCTGACAGACTTCATTTTGTGTGCCGAGTTTACATTAAGTCTCACTTGTCAAGGGAAAAACAGCCTGCCTGAAACCTTTTTAAATGAGTTGCCTTAAATCCACATGCATTCTGTTCTTCTCACTTCTTTCATCACCTTGCATGTTTTCTTTTTTTTTATTATTTATTGCCTATTTTAGAATTTAGATTTGAATGATGTCTTTCTGTTTGCACATACAGTCTTCTCCAAAAATATTGAACCAGTGAAGCCGATCCATTTATTTATGCTGTAAACTTAAAACATTTGAGTCTGAAATTAAAATGTGCATATGATAAGATCAAAGGTAATTATACATATATACACCTGAATCCAATGCACAGTTCAGAAGATCTGAAGTTACCCATTTTACTAGTAATGAAATGTATTGGAATATGTGACTGTCAGACATGTTTTGTTCCTTTTACATTGATTTTTCAGACAACAAATTCTACACTCAGTTTCAGATTAGGGTTTTGCCTGAGCAGACTGTGCATTTATAGTTAGAGTAATCAACATGAAAACCTGAGAGCTGTCTGTGGGTGAAAACAAGCTCTTGTTAAGCTGAGAGAGGATGACAAATCAATCAGAGCCATTGCAAAAATTACAGCCATAGCCACTACAACTATTTGGAATGTCCTGAAGAAGAACGTGGTCACTGGTGTACTAAGTACCAAATGTCCAACAGTTAGACAACATCAGATTACAAGATAAACATTAAAAGTGCTGTAAAAAAGACCCTAAAACAACTGTTAGTGACATTAGAAACAGCCTCCAGAGGGCAGTAGTGAAGGTATCACAATCTACCGTACAGAATACTTCACCAGAAGATGCAAACCACTAATTAGTAGAACAGGCACAAGCTTCATAGTTTCTGAGTCAAGGTTTTTTGGACTGATGAGACAAAGATGAAACTTTATTATTGTGATGGAAAGGCTAAATTTTGGAAAAATAAAAGATCTGCTCATGATCCCAAACATACAAGTTTATCTGTGTAACACAGTGGAGGTAATTCCATGGCTTGAGTGAAGATTTACACATTATAGTAGCAGAACAAGTAGAGTTCATATGCTGATCAGCTCTGTGTATGGAGAGCCATAACCTTATCAACATCATTCCTCAACCAAACAGCAGAAGTCTAAGTTCACTTAGTCATCCGTATCTTCTTGTCCTACTCTTGTTCATACAACTGACCAGTCGCATTGTAGAGCTGAGCACTAAGCTACAGCTGGCCCTTTATTACAAAAATGTAACAATCACAGTCTTAGTGAAAAGCTGAATCTTACATCTACGGAAGTCTCTGAATAGTTTGAGGTTTCAGATTTGTAATAAAAAACATTTGATGAAATGGACAAGCGCATTTTGCTTGGTTTACGGGTGGTTTCAGAGCTTCCACATTATGTAGTTTTCTTTAATCCACCTGGTGATTTTTATTATAAATAGTATTGCAGATTTTTAAAGGGCATTAGAAATTGCACACCACACACAGCTGGGAAAATGAAAGGATAAAATATAGGCAATACCTCAAGCTTCACAGTTTTATATTTTAACATTTTACATAGTGGCTGTGACCTTTTTCTGGTCAGCTGGTTAAAAAGTTTCTTTGTATAAACATGAATATATAAAATTATTAAATGGTAAAGAAGAACAATAATATTTAAATGTGCTCCTTGGCTTGTGATGCTTGTGTTATGGTTGATTTCATAGCATTTATTTTGAAGAAAAATTAATCACCAGTGTGTTTGTGAAGGTAAAGGATTAATGTACCAGGCACATTTTACAGGGTTTGATATATTCCTCTGTATTCCTGTGTGCTTTGTCTGGGTGATTTATCTGACCTTGTAACAATTGTTACATTTTCAGCAGCATTTCCCAACTATTCTAATCTATTTGGTTTTGATCATTTTCAGCATTTAACAGATTCCTTTATCCAAAGTGATTTACATCAAAGCAATTGAGAGTTAAGGGACTTGCTCATTGGCCCAACAGCAGCACCTGGAAGTGATAGGGTTTGAATCTGCAACCTTCTGATTTCTAGTAAAGTCCCTTATTTGGCCAGGCCAAATGGACTATTTACAAATTGGTTAGAAATACTCTCTTACATTGACATAAAATGCTCCCATAAACTGTTGCTTCAGTGAAGTAAATATTCCAATTTTAGGTGAGATCTAATTTAATTTCTTTCATTTATTTATTTATTTATTTTGGCTGACTAAAATGAAATGAAATGAATCAAATGAATTAGTTTTTAGTAATGTGTTTTGTGGCTGTGGTAAATGTTATGTATAGTAAACAACGTTAAAGCAATCTTGGTGGATGGTACCCTAATTTCAAATTTAATATAATATTTCATTACTGTTTGAATTTTTAAAAAGTGCGATAAGGATTCTGGCTTATCACTCACCTATAATGAGTACTATACATGCATACATGAATACATACTATAACTTTTAGTTAACAATACAGACTTGGGCATTTTAAAGTTCACATTTGCCAGTCTTTACAATTGCACATGCTTACAAATTTGGAAGACATGAGAGAAATGTGGTTGATCATTACATACGTCTACAATGAAGTGATTTGGCCACACAATTACCATTTTACTGTTAAGGTAAAATTGGTGTTAATGGTTAACCAAAAGTTTGTATGAACATAGTCTTATGACCCATAGCAAAAACACAACTAGTTTGTTTGACCTTCCTAAAGCTTGCCGCAGCCTGCCTTCAAACTAACTTCCAGTTCCAGCCTTTTTTCTTTAAATAATTTGTTTGTATAGACATCTAATAGAAAGCTCTTTTTTAAACACCTCAGTTCAGTTACTTTTCTTAAACCACTAATCCTAATTTGGTTCGGGTAGTGGTGCTGGAGCCTATCCCAGCTCTTCAATTGGCACAAAGCACATGGTAACACCCTGGATGGGGCTCCAGTCCATCACAGATTTTTAAGACTTTTTGAGACTTACATGTTTTGCTTTTACTCTTCCCCTTTGTGTTACCCTGAGGAAAAGCCCACTCAGGAGGTGTGCTGCTGGGTGCCTCTCTTTTCTGGTGAGATTTTCATGCCTTCGTGTTTCATGTGCAGAAGGGAAACCAGCTTGGTGGTCTAAAGAGAGAAACAGCATGCAATTTTGCCTTGTCTGGCGTACTCCCCCAGTCAAGCCGCCATCAATCACCTCCTAGGCTTTAAGTGACACAAGCGGTGAAATTGCACCCTCTTTCAACCAGCCAATCAGAATCTCCCTCAATTATCTGACATTTCATTAATCTCTATCAAAGTCGAGCTAACCACATCCAGCACTACTGGGGCTGCAGTTAGCCCTGGAGGCCATTATTAAATTTGCCTGTATCATTGTAAAGGAAATGGCAAATGCCTTAGACTTAAAGGGCACCCAGCATCTGTCTCTTTAAGACTGAAATCAGCTAAATTAAAAGTGCACAGTTGGACATAGCAACAACAAACCACGTCCATGCCCTTTACCACAGGGTTTGATCAATTCTTAATGCAGCCAGCCAAACATTTTCCAACACTTACTGCCCTTTAAAATGAAGACTTATTAACTGGTGTAAAAGACGTGTGAATAAACGGGAATTTGTCAGTGCATTTGACAATTGCTATTTCTGATCAACTTATTTTAATGTCAATTGATGTCAGACAAACTATATATTAATAGAGCTTATTTTATGACCCAAATATTTGCTCAGTCAAACTGTATAAAGTAAATTGCTTAATATTGTATGTATGCTGATCTCTAAGTGTACAGTCAGCACAACATTTTGTAATACCTTTTGTGCGAAAGGTCATAAAATGTTCTTTGTAGTTAATTAGCCTAATTTCACATTGATTTATTGCTTATTTAATATTAAAAGGTGCATTGACCTTCAAGAATAAGACAATGGCTATACATTTTGAGTTGAAATATTTCAGCCTACCTGGAAAAGCCTCTCCATCTGATAGTTGAACCTGACATTCAGTGATCTGGATGAACTTTTTACCCTAGATAAGAGGGCATTGGAGTTTGCTATGCTAATCTATTAGCTACTGGTGGGATCGTGACCATAACAGGCACCAAAAGATATAATCTGTTAAATAAGGTCTCTTCAGACACTGGCATGTGTCGAGGTTTGCCAGTTTCCATCCTTGCCATGTGCCTAATAAACATTGCAGTGTACTTCTAATCAGGATCTCGTGTTTGACCCTCTGAGTTACCTGAGATACCCAGTCATTAGTATCTCACTGCTGAACACCCACAAGTCTGACTCCAGGGTACACAACGTTTTGTTTGTTTGTTTTCATTATAAGAAAGGTCCTGGATAGTATTTTTGTGGATCTTCACTTTAGACTGGGAGCTTGTGTCTGACGTCATGGCACTGGAGATAATTGGACTTCAAATAAATAACTCTTAAGTTTTTCATCCTTAATCTTTATATGACTTGCTCTTAGGACCAGATGACCAGTTTATATTAAACATAGTCATGGACAACTTTGTCTCTCCAATTAACCTGGCTGCATGTTTTTGGACTGTGGGAGAAAACCGGAGCACCCAGTAAGTAAACCCACGCAGACACAGAGATAACATGCAAACTCCACACAGAAAGGACCCGGACCACCCCACTTGGGGATTGAATCCAGGACCTTCTTGCTGTGAGGTGTCCTTGCTACCAACTAAGCCACTGTGCCGCCCCTTTTGATGTTATAAGGTATTCTACATTCACATAAAGTCATGCCATAGTCTCTTGGTTTAGTAAAGCTCACACATTCATTACTCACAAATTCCTGCCACATTGAAGAATGTGCAAATTTAATAGTGACCATAGTATTGAATCAGACCCAGGTCCCCAAGACTACTATAACTATGTGGCACCCACTGTGAGCTGCATCACAGTGCTGCCCTGGTTCCACTGCTACTTATTTTAATGTGAAGTTGTTTTGTTTTTATGAGTACTTTAGGAATAAAGCAGTGCAGAATTTTACCAGACTGCCGGACAGCAGGTTTTGTGTGTGGGTGTTGACAGCAGAGCTTTGGCAGTGTTTTAAATAGCTGAAGCCCATTAGTGTGTTATTAATGGTGTGATGAGCTGTTACTAAACTGCTGACTGCCTTTCCGGTCTCAGAGCCTCCGTGCTGCTCTGTTGTACTTGGGGAGAAATAAGAAAAGGTAGGTAGGTAGGTATGTGGGGAAACGGTCCTTGTATCTCTAAAGAGCACTGGTGAACTGGAACTGAAAATTATTTCCACAAACAATGCTTTGGTCACTATTCTATTCATTTTCAGAAATTAGTTAGTCCATCCAATGAAACTTACAGTGCATGCCATTAAGGATTAAGGGTTTGTTCAGTGGTCCAATTATGTATTTCCTAGTAGCATAACCTTTTAATGTCATCAGCAACAAATGTCATGGATGTACCACTACTTTCACATAAAAATATTCTTTCCCTTAAAGCTTATTTGAGTGTCGCATTTGCACAACACTTGTGGGATGTTCCTGTTCTGCAGTGGTCAGTACCTATCAAAAGTGATCCAAGTAAGGAGCATTGGTAAACTGTTGATAGGGTGATGGCCAAGGCTCATTGATGCCCATGGGGACTAACTCAAATAAGTTATTGGTGGTTTTAATAGAAAGGTGTCAGAATGCACTGCGCATCACAGTTAAAGGGCTGTTTTGGCAGCAAAAGATTAACCAATAAAATGTTAGGAAGCTGGTTATAATGTTAAACCTAATTAGTGTAAGCTCTCTCAGACAAGAACAATTATTATTCTTTCCTCTTTTACTATTTCCAGAGAATATGTAAAAGTTTGATATGAATTATTAAAGATCCCTTCTAAAATGTAGTGAAAACTTAATTTAATTAGCAAATGTACACATTACATTTTACACAACACACATAATCACCTTGGAGCTGGGGTGAAAAAAAAAAGAGAAAACTCAAAACATCTCAGACATCTCCAGTCCATCACAAACATATAAAATGGTGAAATGGTTACCAAACATCCTGTCACAGGAACCTTGGTTTGACGCTCCCTCAATCACTGCTAAAAGCTGAGCATGTTTCCCCATTTGTATTTCCCCAGTTACTCCAGTGTTCATCCACCTCCCAAAGACAGGAAGACTTTGACCTGCTACTTTAAATTGCTACTAAAAGTGTTAACGAATAAGTAAATTAGTCCTTACATAATGCATTACATGTTTGCACCTCTATCCAGTGTATTTTTGTCTTGTTCCCAGTGTTTTCCTCTGCTTTCCTCTTTGAATGGATGTTTAATAAATAGACTACTGACAAGAAATAAGAGAAAGAAATATACCACTGACAACTAAGAGAAAGTAGAAAATAGTTTGCCATCCAGAATTGCAGCCTCGGGCTAAAAGTGAAACTTGCATGTGAATATATTTTTGAAAGTAAAATCAAGATTGACAGAGAGAGTGCGGCTGTAAATTGAGTGCTAGAGATTTTTTCTTCGTGCTGTAAGAAAAAAAAGAAGATAGGAGTCAGGGAGTGAAAAAAAAGATGAAAGAAATTAAACCTGGGAGCTGTAAGAGCGTAATAATGTTGGGTGCTATGAGAGGTACCCCGTCTGGACTTTTGTTGCTTTCAGAAATTATTTATAACTCTGTGGGGAAGGAGTGAAACTAATAACCTATATTAAAAAGGCTGTCTTTCTTGCAATTGCGTTTACAGTCCAAGCTTCATGGGACTTAGACGACGTCTATAAAATTGCTGCCTGCTTCATTCTGTTTGAAGATTTAACATGAAAAAATGTATATTATAGAAACAAATGTATAAGGATTATAAATCAGGATCACACAGCTCCCTCTTTTTCACTGTTGTAAGTAGATTCTCCTCTTTTAGATTAATGTTAGTCTGCCTGGCAATTATACACTCTATGTATCATAATGCGCTCAACCAACCAACCAAACAAATGCTTATACTATGTAATCAGCTCAAACAATAGTCTGTAATATTCATCAAGTGTTAACAGATGCTTTGAGAATGTCATCAGCAAATTGTACTATTAGATTATTTTAAGAGGTGTTTGTACTTCACCAGCAGCATAAACAGATGTCCATGCTAATGCTAATTCAAACAGAGATCTGTATATGCCGTTAGCATAAATAGATGTCTTCACTGTGCCTCTAGCATAAATATACTTCCACTATGCATCATTTTTTGCAGAAAGAAAATACGTTGTCTACTGACAGAATCACAATAATATAACACAGGTTTCTCTACATTGTTTTACATTTGTGATGGTAATTATTTGGACAGCGAGGAGTGAACTATGGGGTGATTGGACCCAATGGCATGGTGGGGCCAGTGTTGTTTTGTGGCACCTTCATTAAACTTACAATTATATAACAGTTAGTTACGACCTTGCAATCTTGGTTGAGGAGTGTTCCAGTCTGCTGATATTTATTGATAACTTTCCAACTGTATCACTTCCCTTATGCATAGCAAGTGACGTGTACAAGCATACAAGCATGCTATCCAATATGGCTGCAGATGTAGCCCTCAGACTGTTGGCATGATTTCATGTCAACAAGACAAAAGCTTTAAGTTACATGTGCAGATCTAAGAAGGAGAAAATTACTTACACTTATGCTTTCAACATTGAAAGTTGCCTCTGCTCCCGTCTTTGTATGGCAATTTGCTCCAAGTGCGACAGATCCTTTCTCTTTCTCAATCTCTCTCTTCCTTGTTCTTTCATTTCATGTCAAAATGCTGCACTTTAGTATTTTTATCCAAGAGCTATGTTTAATGAAGAGGACAATAAAGAAAGAAAGGAATCTAAGAATCATGTTACATTTTGATTGCAATTGTGTCATTTGATTGCAAAGGATGTTTGAAAGACGTTTAGTTAGAACCGACTGCCAAGATTGTCTTTCGCTGTCTAAATAAATCATACCAAATGCTTTTAAGAACCATGTTCAGTAATATTTCTAAATGCCTCAGTAAGGCCTTATTTCAAACCGAGCACTCTATTAAACACAGGTCATTAAGACACCCTTAAGTAGATCACAAGAAAGAACAACAATGACTTCTTGTTTTTCATATTTCTGAAATAGAGAATTCTTCACTTGAAGGACAAAAAATGTGACATCTGAGGTTGTGACTCGTGGAAGAAGTGATGGTTGATCGGGAGCGACAGAAAAAGAAGGCTTCTGAGTGCAGCAAATCGATCTTTAATCACCCCGTGCTTACTGCTTTTATCCTCGAGCTGTCGGCTGGGCTTTAAGTGTGCTTGGGGTTATTTGCATGCGTGGTCTGGAGGGTCTTCTGCGTCTTTTACGCTCTCTCACTTTTGTCCTCTTTTCTGATTGTTTTAACATGACTTTGTAATCCTTTCTTTGCAGCTTGCTAAAATCTTGTCTGTTGATTGCCCACTCCACTCATCTCTCTTCAGGAACGTCTTTTTATTCAGCACAGCAACAAGGTGAATTTGACAGCTCAGCAGTCAGAGCAGCTCTCAGTAGGAGAGGTATAACTTGTCATGGCAAAACAAAGCTTTATGAAGCAATGAGGCTTTCCTCCTAATAGTCTCTCTTTTTGACAATGCTACTCTCTCCAAGGCATATAGCATAGTCAATAGCACAGCACAAATATCATAGCACAAATCACCCCTGAAACCTTTCTCCATCCATCTCTTTACCACATTCCCTATTTTCCTGGACAGTTGACCCTAAGTCCTGTAGCCTTATTGTTCCACCTATCTCCCTTCATTCACACACATGTACTTAGCCTTGCTATGGCTGAATTTCATTCCTCTTCTTTCAAGTGCATATCTCCACCTCTCTGTTAACTTTTATCTGTTCTCACCACAGATCAAACATCATAGTCCATGTTATAGTTGTTATGTATCATAGTTATACATTTCTGCTATCGTGACAACCCTAATCTGCATTATTTATTTTGATCAATGGATGGAGTTCACCATAAAAATAAAAAAAACACCTTCTGGATTAGTGTGTGACATCTACAAAGATTAGGAAGGGTATCCAGGTTGAGTTTTGTTAGGGGTTAATGAAACCTTGTGGTGAAAGTGTTATTTGACATAGAGTTTTTGTGACATGATTTTGCCCCTGTGAGACTGAATACAGAGGGGTAAAATGAAACCCTGCATGCTCAGATCTCAGCTTGACCTTTTCATGGGCAGAAAAGGTCTGTACGAACCATAAACTCTGTTGTTTTTAAAGCTCATTCTGTGCCCTTGAGGAAGGGAGATATCTTGAGAGGTTGGTGGCATTTTAGGCTCAATAGTTGGTATAAAATGCATCGTGAATGTCATTTCAATTCCTGTATGTTAAACACTTGCTACAGCTGTTTTATGTCATATGGTATTACACACACCACTAGCAGGCGTCACTGCAAGTACTTCCAAACACAAAAGCTGAAACATGAATTTGGAAGATACAAAGGTGCACAGAACAACCCTAACCTTTACCTAAAAGGAAGTAATATTATTTATTTTAAAAAAAACAACAACAATAGACTGAGTCTGATAATAAGTGTCTAGTACATCAGTACTATTACATAATACTAGTGCAGAATAAAACGCACCCAGGTGGAACACACCAGCCCACCAACGGTTTGAAACTTGGTGTTGGCACTGTTTGGTCAAGCACCACTCTAGCCACTAGGCTGCATAAAATAATGCATTATTGTGCTGGTCCCAAGCCTGGTAAATAGGAGGGTTGCGTTGCAAAGCACATCCATTGTGTAAAAAAAAAATATATATATATATATATATATATATATATATATATATATATATATAGACACAAAGATGTGTGT
>JAYDZF010000002.1:7674535-7697126 GCA_034509105.1 Microcambeva barbata
AGATAGTTTGTGTAAAAAAAATATATATATATATATATATATATATATATATATATATATATATATAGACACTAAGAAATGTGTCTAGTTTTTGGGAACTGCCCCTGGTCTTGTGGTGTTTTGGGCCTTGTTGAAGTCGCCCCTGTAGAACATTTTTTTTTACCGGTGGAGGTGAGATGAATGGGAGGCACTAGTTGGTACGGTTGGCCGTCTGGCTCTGCTAGTTTCCAGTCTGTTCTATTTCCAGGGGCTGATTTGTCACCAAAGACATTTTATATTGGCATCCTGTTCTCCTTTATCCCTGTTCATGTTTTTATCGCTTTTTTTCAACCAATTTGGCCACTCACAGATGGTCCCATTTTTATTAGTGCCTTTTTAGTTACAGTATTTTTACACTTTATTACACTTTTACACTTGATTAAATATTTGCAAATGGGTTCTGTTTCCATTCTTGCAGGTGTGTGGAATTCACCTCGCACTTTTTGCAGCAAGGCACATTCCAACCATTACAGACCCACTAACGATGTTCCCATACGGATGTAATATCCACACGTTTACTCTACTTTCACATGTTTACTCTACATTAATGCCGATGACATCCAACTCATCATTTCCCTTTCCGCCAGCATACACGGTTCTTACTTTGTCTCTCCATGTCAGCCAGGCATTATATGAGCCTTTATACATTTCTAAAAAACCATAGCTTTGAGATGTAGTGTTAGATGATCAGCTACCTCTTCTGTACAACACATTGTAAGCCTAGTGTCATCCTTTTCTGCAGCACAACATCAAAATATTTTTTCACTTCTGTCTAGGGTAACTATTGAAGTTCTTGTATAGTTTTTTTGTCATAACAAAACCTGACTGCTTCTACATTTCTGCAACTGGTCCATAATCAATTCATTTATCCCCCATATACACAGTCATATCTCGTCTATTTTGTTCACCAAATTTTGCACGTCAGCATGAAAAATGCCGGGTAACAAACGCTGATACGGTTCTAGCTTAGCCTTTAGCTATCTGTGTTTCCTATGCCTTTGTTTAACATCTGGACACTGCCTGTGAGCACTTACACCTGGCCAAATAGAGTGCATAGCCTCAGGGATTGATGATAAAACTGTCGGAGTAACGCAGACCAAGATCCAAAAGTTTCTGTCAGGTGTAGGACCTTAAGGTAAAGCTGTTCTGTATAAACAGAACAGATCCAAATAACGGATCTTCGACTTATCTAGTAAGGGAACCTCTGCTGGGGATTGATCAGTGAATGGTGGTACCAGGGTGCTTCTATGCTAAAAAATTATGCAAATTTCTCCATTGTGACTTGCAATGGGAAAGAAATCAAAATGACTCATTTCAGCATATGATTCCTGACATTAAAATATTTTAACTGACTGACAGAAAAGGAATGGATGTTTTGTTGTTTCATGCTTGGAGGTTTAAATGATCAGTAGAGACCCAAGTGACAATACAAATGCTGGCAAAGTGAGTTTTGTGTAATAATTCCCCTTTAAGATAATTCCCATGCCTAAAAAGCCCTCTAATCTTAGGTATTTACAGTACAGGTTAACTTTGATAGACGAAATTAACATTGAGAAGACAAAGGAGGAAGTAATTAAATTTCATACATTTTCCTTGACACTCGTCATAAATCAGCACAGTCTGGCTCATTAAAACATGCTGCCATTTCAAGCAAAGTAATCACACTTATGACAAAAGGGTTCAATAGAGAAAAGGTGGCTCTGATAAATTTTGTGTGTGAGGATCTGGTTCACTCTCTGATCCTAGGTAACTTCGTTACATCAGAGACCTTTTTCATGTCTTATCAGGCCGAATTAAAAGTGGCATGGCGGCCACTAAAGGAAAGCTGAGCCACACAATCTGGGTAACCTTCAGAATCCATTAGATTTCTCCTGTTTGTCAAAGGCTTCATCTTTTTTGATGCAATTTACATATTTATCAGAGCTGATCGTAATATGATGTGTTGAATTTTTTATTTCTCTTTGGCAGCAGGTTATATGGCAACTGAGGCACTCTCAGGTGAGAAATGTGCTTAGCTTGCTATTCTCACCAAGGGCGTGGGCATAAATCTTTGCCTCACATGCTTCTCTTTCCACAGCCCTTTCCCACCCTCTTTCACTCCCTTTCCTTAATGTCTCCCTCCTGGAGTTTCGTTTCACTCCTAATGAAAGCGGGGAGCTCCATATCTGAGCTGGAGTAACAGGGTTGTTGACATTTTTTTTGATGATAGTGTATGGGCATCTCTGTGGAGTAATCTACTAGCAGGGGTTCCCAGACCTATCACTACTGCAAGACCTATAAAAAGAAGAATATATGAAGCACTGCCTGTAAAAGGATTCCCAGTAGGGGGGTCAACACATGACTACAGGTTAGTGGCCTGATTGGGACCATGTGTCTTCCACACATCACACAACACCAAATTGGTATCTCTTTAAAGCCCACCTCACCCATTTTAAAACAGAATGTGGTTCAATCAGGTATTACTACAGTTTAAAATGATGTTTTTTAATCACAGAGCTACTTTGCATCCAGAAAGTATTCATAGTGCTTCACTTTTTTTATAGCCATATTCCAAAATGGATTACATGCATTCCCCCCTCAAAATTCTACACACAATGAAAATGTATGAAGATAAAAACAAAAACAATCACATGTGCATAAGTATTCACAGTGTTTGCTTAATACTTTGTTGAATCACCTTTTGTAGCAATTTCAGCCAAAAGTATTTTGATTATGATATTACAAGCTTGGTACACTTTTTTTGGCCAGTTGCTCCAAGTGTTCTTTGCAGAACGTCTAAAGCTCCTTCAGGTTGGATGGGGAGCGTCGGACCACAGCCATTTTGGGTTCCATCAATTGGGTTCAAGACTGGGCTCTGGCTGGGTCACTCAAGAACATTCACAGACTTGTCCCAAAGCCACTCCTTTGTTATCTTAGCTGTGTGCTTAGGGTCATTGTCCAGACTCAGGTCCAGAGCGCTCTGGAGCAGGTTTTATTCAATGATGTCTCTGTAGATTGCTGCATTGATCTTTCTCTTGACCCTGACTAGTCTCCCAGTTGCTGACACCAAAAACAACCAAACATCATGATTCATCATGATTCTGCCACCACCATGCTTTCCTGTGGGGATGGTACTGGCCAGGTGATGAGTGCCTGGTTTTCTCCACATGTGGCACTTTGCGTTCAGGCCAAAGAGTTCAAGAATTTTATGTTTCCAAGCACGCAGTCTTTTGCAGAAATTCCTAACAATCCATTTCTCATTGTGGGCGTACATCATATAATTTGTCAATTTAGTTTTAAATAAATTCTGCCCTTCATTCCTTCTCAAGAAAAGGGGCTGTGATCCTGCAGTTTGTGTTGTGATTTCACTTGCAAAATCCACAATAGGATTGATTCTCCTAGAAATGAATGGGTGCTCAGCCTCTAGAAGCAAATGCATTGACACTACAAGAATGTATAAGAATGCAAATCACATGTCCTTGACTGTCCTCCTTTAAAAATCTACCAAAAGAAGAATCAGCCAGTGGTGACCACGGACTGTTGAGCAACTGAAATCATGGATGAAAATTTCCAGTTATTATCATTAGTTCCCTCAGTACTCATTCGCAATTATATCATCATTATATCAAGTATCCTCCATTCTCAAACTATTAAAAAGTCTAATTAAGAGAAAATTGATGCAACTCAGTAGTGAACATGCATCTCTCTCAACTATCTTTTTTTATATTTACAAAATAATTTTACTACTCACAAAAGGCGTTCGATGGAAAACAAAAGCTTCACGCTACAGTGATATTATTTCATGAAAATAGAGCATTTAAGTAGAAGCATGCAGTTGTGATTTCCTCATCTCAATCAATTTATTGAAACAAAAGACCTATATGGGCAGCAGTTTATTCATTTATTTTTAACAGTGAACCTGTAAAACTACTGTTAAATGTGATGCGGTCGAAAATTTGGTTGCAAAAAGTTATTTGGGATCCCTGCTTGGTACAGGCACTACAATACACTAGCTTGTGCATCCTAGTGGTTAGGATGGGGCCCAGGAAACCAGTTTGCGATGCAGAGCTTCGAACCAGGGATTTCAATTAACATTAGCAGGTGCCAGGTGCTGTAAATTGTATTTCTTTTTTTCACCCAAATTATTAAACCTTGATTGTCCAGGTAATAACTATTGTTGTGTAATGTGCTGTTGATAGCCCAGTAAGAAGTCAGTAATGTCTTTCCAATCTGTTGACCTACAGTGATTTACTTTGTCACATTATGTATATACTGAATTTATAAAATAGAGAAAAAAGAAGAGAAAAAAACAGAGTATCCATACATTAAGGCATCACGTCTGTCCAACGCTAAAGCAAAACAGTGTAACAAAACCACTGAAGCAGCAAGAAAAGAAAGGGGAAAAGTCTCAGCTGGCGTCTGAAACACATTTGTCTTGTTTTATAAGCGCTTTTTCTTCTCCTTGACCAGACAGGAGAGGTAAACGTTGAAATCTGTGTGGCACTAGAGCCCCCTGCTGATACCCAGCTCCACCTGCAGGTCACACGTTGTCAGTTCAGCCTACTGAATCAGGCTCTGTGTTAATGTACTAAACTGACCCATAGATATACCAACTAATCATTCTGACCCATAGATGGACCAGCAGAGTGAAATGGATGCAACGCCTGAATCTGGGTGAGAAAGATCAGATGAGAAGGTTCACCGCATGTGGAAAATACACAGAAGCTTATGGAGGGCAAAAGGAAGCACGTCAACATTGACTACATCTGTTTTACAAAACCAACCCATGGGAGGGCATCAGGCAGCCTTGGGCAAACTTTAGCAGATTGTTAATTTTGCATCACACACACACATACAGATCCAGGTCCCATTCCATCACTGCTGGCTGGGAGTTTAAATGCATATTGCAACCCTCCAGCACCTTCGCAGCTATCATTTCATTGTTTTACATTCGTTGGCTTGTCTCGGTGGGCCAAGGCCAAGGTGTAATTTAGAAATGATGGAATTTCACAGGCAACTGAGCGGCAGGGACCGAGCAAAAATGCAAGCTTTTGCGTTCATGGCAAATGGACTGGGTCTCTCCACTGAGACTCTTGAATGGCAAAGCCATTCATCACTGTGAAGGCCAGGGAGATAAGAAGAAGAAGGTTCTACTTTTATTTTCCTGTAAAAATGGAATAATGGTTTATATTTATGGCACCTGTGTCAATGACCAGTGTTTTTCTGCACAGCTCACAGAGCTGGTGTTGCTAAATAGGGTTCCTTACTGCTGAGCACACACTTGGCTGCAATCAATAAGATATTAGACCTATGTACATAGCAATGAGGTGCGTAATCACTAGTCATGTAGGGCATGGGCGAATAGGAGGTGCAAACAATACATCTGAAATTATGCTTTATTGACCAACCATTTAAGACAATCTGTCCCATGTGTGCTTGCATTTCAGTATGTCTATTTGCACAGGTATTGGGGAAACATGGAGGATATTGAATAGACTAATTCAGGGGGTCAGCTTGCATTGTCACCTTACAGCAAGAAGGTCCTGTGGAGTTTGCATGCTAGTAAAATGCAAAACTAAAATTTGGGATTTGTTTATTCGTTGGAAGTTTTATTACTGACAAAATTCAACACAATGTCTTTTCATGTTTCAGTTGGCCACTTTTAATTTTTTATTATGAATACAATTTTAATTATGAATAAAAACATTATTTGACACCCATTACATGAATATTTAAGCTAGAGTTTTGGATGAAAAAAGAGACTCTGACTTGATTGCTCATCACTTTTTGTCAATCACCCAACCGCGATCATGGTGAGTGAATTGCTGTTCAAAATGTCACCTTCTGTACGTAACAGGGTTGTACGGTGGCTTGGTGGGTAGTACTGTCACCTCATTCCAAGAAGGTCATGGTATCAAGATGATCTCTTTTCCACAGACCATAATTACTTTAAATAAATCAATAACTTTGACATAAAAGCAAAACAATGATGTCTTATGCTGTTCATAAGTTGACTTACTCTTCTTGAGGGGCAGCCCTGAGGTTCTGGGATCCAGAGTTATGAGCCTCTACAACTCAACTGATCCCATAGTTTTTCTTTTTCATTTGAGGTACCCCAGTCTTTAGCAGCCATTCCCTGATAAAGCAACTCAACTGCTCCCTGGGTATCTTGGTTATGGCTGCTCAATGCTCAATGCATTTGCTCACTGCCCCTAGTGTTCACTAGTGTGTATATGTGTGTTTAATTTCACAGACTGGGTTAAAGGTGAAGGACAAATTTTTTACTGTGTAAAAGCACAGTGGTGAAAACGTGTTCTAAATTCTAAGAATATATGATAAAATTAAACGTGTGTTCTAAAAATATATCACTGTACATATGTCATACATTACATTTCTCTATGTGTATGCCTGCTTCTACCTAAACTATGTATCGAAGTTCAGATTTCTCACTCCTATGAGAAACTCATTCTGTTTTTCAGAAACACAAACAGTGGGTGTAATGTATTATGCCACTTGTTTTTCCCACCTGCTGATATATGTGTACATTATTCAGTAAGTCTGTTTAAAATGCAAATCTGCATTATTCATGTTTCATTCATGGTCAAGCCGTAGACCAAACATTGATCATTGGCCTGACTGCTGCTGTACATTAAGACTTGTGTGCTGGAGGTGTAACTCTTTTACACTTTCACCCAAGATGTATCCATAAATTCTTGCTAACACTGTGATATGTGCCTACAGACGTGGCTTTTTTATTCTGGATTATTACTCCTGCTGCAAATGTAATCACGTCTACTGAACAAGGAGTAAAGAGTTGTTGGTGTAGTTTAGCACGTCTGTAAATGTGATAAATCCTTCTTCTGGTGGGAGTTCGAGTCTGAGGTTGACAACCGTGTTATTTGCCGTGTTGCTTATTATGGGGGTCTCATGTTTGCATAGGAAGCAAGTGATTCTTGAGGCTCCTATGGCTTATAAAGAAAGATTGGTGTGACTGTTGAATAAATTCCACGGTTGTGTAGAACAAAATCAGCATTTAAAAAGTGGTTTTGTCCAGAATATGGTTTCTGACAACTCTGATGGTGTAAAACAAATTATTTCCAGACCTAAGGATTGTTGTTGTATTTAGAGAGTGAGAGCAGCCAGTGTGTTCATCTTTGGAGAGTAGGGGAGTAGTTTTTGATTTGACAGGCTTTTACTGTATGAATCACATCACAGGCTTCATTACCTGTATGAATCACATACACATCTCTTCAGTTGAATCATGCTATTGAACTATTGAATGTGTCAGATTCACAAAAACTCCATTGTGTCCATTCTGGATGGATGGATGGAAGTAAGGAAGGAATTTTATTGGCATTAGTTAATACAGGTACGGCCTAGTGAAATGCACTTAGTATCTACCAGGAATGCATATAGTAGCAATAATGCTATAATATTTGTTTTTTATAGGATTCATAATAATATTGATTATATATTTATGTATATTGAATTGAATCTATGTACATAATACTATTTACATGATAGATATGTAATTATGAAAACTGTATTATTTATAAAGATGTGAACACAGAAAACCATACAACTATAACTACGCAGGTGCAAATATTAATATTTAGTATGTCCAGTCCAGTCTGTAGTCCAGCATGTTAATGGAGTTGAAATGCAAATGATAAATAATAATAATAACAATCCAGTGTGTAGTCCAGGGTGCAGGTTGGGTAACCTTGCGCATAATAACAGTCTAGTGTGTATTCCCTGGATTTTGATGCTAAAGTGCAGTGCAAATAATGATAAAATATCAGTCCAATGTGTAGTGCAGGGTTTAGATGGTGTAACAATGAAAACACTAAATGGTAGATAATAAATAACAGGTCCAGTGTGTAGTCCAGGTGGTTTTAGCGGTGATGTGCTGTCATTAATGGATCAGAAAATGTTAGAAAATAATTTTGTGCCATAAATGCTGATGAGGTGACTTGATGGTCTCGAGTTTGTTTTTGAGGAGCGATCTGGGTTCTTTCGATGCAGTGTTTGCATGATCCTGTGTTTGTGTGGGTTTCCTCTGGGTAGTCTTTTTCTCTCACGGTCTAAAGACATGCATTTTTTCGGTGAGTCAGACCCTCCACGACTCTGAATTAAATTGAATACAACACCGACACATTTGAGACCTCTATAAATGTATTTTCAGCTCAATTGTAGCATATTGTAAATTGTAGGTAATATTTTTCTATTTCATGTATCTGTCTAAGATCCCTCAAGGAATGACATTTTCTATTATTTTGACCCAGTCGCACTGACTACTGCTGTATCGCGGCACTGTGCAGTTGCCTCCGGCCTTAGGGAATAGACATATGGCATCTGACCACACACATATAGTACTGCTGAGACTAAACTTTTGTGTGTGTGTGTGTGTGTGTGTGTGTGTTTGATGCAGGAAACCTGAACCCTGAGCAAGAGAAACGTGTGGTTTTCCTTACTGCACGTGTTCACCCAGGAGAATCGCCTGCTTCGTTCATCTGTCAGGGTAAGACCTTGTCACCTACACACACACATACACAGATACAGAAGTAACTGAGTGTGGCTGCTATCATTTTCTTTAGTCATTCTTGCCTGTTTAATCTGTGGCTCTTGGTCTCTGAGGGTCAGTGTTGGACCGGTTTGATGGAAACGGCTGATCAAATAGAAAAAGAAATTGCAGTGAACTGACTTAGTCACACAAAACAATGGGATGAGATGGCACAACACACTAGCATGTCAACTAACGTCTCCCTCCAAGTACCGAGCACCAAGCCCAATCTTGCAAATATACACTGGTTTACACTCTTCCACCTTTACACAAATTTAAAATCAATAATAATTTATTAAAATGTGAAAATAACTTGAAACGTCCACCATGTTAAATTTTTTTAGAGAAGTCAAACTGCACTGAATTATGGGATATCCTTGCCCAATGAAGGCACATCCAATGCTCACATGTTCTACACAAAATATATTGTTTATTTTTGAAGATAACTTAGTAAGGAGTGCACTAGGTTTTCGGACACACCCTTCATGTCAGTCGTTGTAAGAGAATTGTAAGAGAATTGTCCAACAATTAAAAAAGAAATTTTAACAAACACTGTTCCCAAGTGTGCTTGAAATCTTGAATTTTAATGTTGTGCTTTTCAGGTCTGGAAAGTTCAGGAATTTTGGATAAACAGCTTGAAAATGCTTGAAATTCTGACTGTATTCATTTTACAACAAATCTGACTAAATGGTTTGCCTCAATAAATAAATTGTAGAGGGTGAAATTAAGAGTGCTCCATTTCGCTCGAGCCTCCATGTGTTATAGTAACAGAAGTTCTGGCTCTTTCTGGTGAACCGACAGCAGCCGGCTCTTATGGCTCATTGTTTTACTACTTCTGTCTATTCAATTCGGCTAAATTAAGTAAATAATAGTATTTTTTTAGCAAAGTCTACAGATAGGTGACACATTTTAAAACATAATTGTTTTACTTTCATTTCAGCTCCCTCTTCTATTACCAAACACATGTCTGGTTGTTTATAGTATAATACCATATCCTCATCTGAGACACTGTGTGGGTAATTGGAGAGTTAAGCAGTGTAGTGATTTAGGAAAGGGTGAGTATTACACGGGTAATAGTAGTTTGGGCATGATAATGCTTATAAGCCACCTGCTTTCCCACTTCAATGTGACTTTCAGGTACACATATACACACTGTCACACAGATGTGCATGAATAAATCCGTGAAGTTTGTGCAATTAAATAGTGCTCTGGTATAGCCTCTGCCTCTCTCTCTTTCTCAGTCTCTATTTTTTGTTCACTTTCTCTCCTCTGCCACATTGACTCAATTAAAGAGCTTGTTATGCTTCCATTAGTGATAATGAGGAGGACAAAATGGGTATATGGAAGAAGATAGGCATGGGGTCATTGCACTCTCACCCACCCTCCTCTCTCAGACCGCCTCTCTACTCTTGCTTTCTGTCTCTTTCTCTTCATTTGTGGCTCTTAGTTATGTGTCAATTATTTCCACTCAGTTCAGGTCAAATGGTTACAAAAGTGATAGCCCCTGTTGACCCACCCAGCCCCACCATTTAGGTATTTCTAGCTTTAGTCAGTGTCAAATTGCATAACTTTTAAGGAAAAACTTGGTTGTTTAGAGGTCTGATGTTGAGTTAATGTATTGTATTAAACATATTGTTTTGTATTAAACCTAAGTCCTGAGTTCGATTCCCAGGTGGGACAGTCGAGTCCATTCTGTCTGGAGTTTGCATGTTCTTGGCCTGTCTCTGTTGGTTTACTCTGGGTGCTCCCACAGTCCAAAAACATGTCAACATGTTAATTGGAGACACTAGATTGTAATAAACTTGTGAAGTTATGAACCTTGTGTTCTTGTCCTTAATGTAACCAAAATGTTAAAATTGTAATAAAACCTATGGAAAAATATTATATAGGAACAATTAACTGTTAAGGATTTATTATTTAAATATTTTAAGTCGGGCTGGTTGACTCAACATTAGATTGTTAATATTGAAATATTATCATTTCTCTATCTACATTATTGAAGCGCTCAAGTGAAGTAGTGGGATTTTTTTTCACTGTAGGCCAACATTCAGAGTTCGAATCTCAGCATTGCCAGTTGTCTGGGTGCCACCCTTGCCACTAGGATGTACAAACCAGTGTACTGTAGGGCCTGGACCAAGTAAATAGGGTTGTAAATGTCAGCTATTGTGTGCTAGTGTGTGGTTTATCACAGTGAAGGCTGGGAGAGGCCCTTCTTGCAACATGTATTTGGCTTTATGCACATAATGACATAATGGTGTTTGATGTGGAGGAATTATCATATTGAGAATGTTGAAAGAACAAGTTTTGAAAAAGCTAAACATTATTTTTATATTTGGGTAGACATTGCATTCTAGATTTACATTTTATAGGGCGGAATGTTCTGTTCCTATTTGATTTCACTAACTACGTATGACCTCTTGGTCTGATCCGATTTCCTCTTGTTTTTTTGTTTTGTTTTGTACCCTTAGCTTTTCTCTGTCACTTCTATTCTGGCTGTATTGATCGCAGATAGACGTCTCAGATTTCATTTGTGATTGTATAACAACTCTCTCTCTGTCCTTTTAATTGGTTTTCTGTCCTCTTTTCCATTCCCCAAGCTTTGCTTTGACGTTGATGCCTTTGAAAGTTAAATTTGGTGACCTTTTATACATGAATGTGTTTGTGTGTATAGGCGTGATAGATTTTCTAGTGAGTGGGCACCCTGTGGCACAAGTCCTGCGTGATTATGTCGTCTTTAAAATTGTACCCATGCTCAACCCTGATGGCGTCTACCTGGGCAACTACAGGTGAGAAATATTTGCATTTAGCCCTATAATTATTACTCTGCCCTTGCATTTAAATGATCTATTTAGGAAATAAGGTAAAGGCTTACTGAAATGCTCCATTGTTCATGGTTTGAATCATAATATAATCCTACATTGATTTATTTTAGCCAACAATGCAATCCTTTTTGATCCATTGAAATTTGCCCCAATACAATTGACTCTGTATAATCTGAGCACCTGAGGGTTAAGGGTCGTGGTCAAGGGCACAGCAGAAACAAACCTGGATGTGGTGGGGCTTTGTTTCTGATGACTTGTCCACTCCCTCCACCCCTAGGTAACAACTTGCCCTTGCTAGGCAAAATTAAGTATTTCAACCTCACCTATTGGTTTAAGGGAATAAATCCCCCTTCCCACCTGTAGTTTAGATTCATGTAATGCTGTGCTTGTTCTGTATTTGTGAGCTCAGCCTGGGATTTAAACCACTGAAACAGTGCCATTACCATCATTATAGATCATGGTTTTGTCCCTTTGCACAAAGCAAGATCAATAAAAAACATGATTTGGCTAGTTATGTGTGGAATCCCAGTAGACTGCACAGATCCATGACCAATTGTTTGGCAGGCTTGATCTTCGGTCTATAGTGCCTGACCTAATAAAATGATTGAATGGCCATACATCCTTACAGACAAAGTCAAAATCAAAAAAGTCAAAAAACTTCTCAACAGTCCGGATGAGCAAATGTTTATATCCTAAAAACAAAAACACAAACTGCAGCTATGCTGGTTGCAGTTACTCAGTTATGTCCTCCCCATACCACAATTTCCTTTTACTTAATGGTGGCAGTCGTGCTGAATACCAATCACCCGCTGTATTCCCGCATAGACTTGGGTTAAGGGCTTCAGTGGCTGCCATCTTGTGTCAGCCAGACTAAACTGCAAAAAAAGCTGTGAGATTGTTCAGCCCCTCTGCAGTGGGTACTGGGCGTCAAGCACTGTAAATGGCTTAAAGTTGATGAGCTAGTAATGGTGCTGAATAAATGACAGTGTGTCTGTGTGTGTGAAAAAGATAGGGACCAACTTATCACTCCTCTGCTTCCTCAGCAGTTTGCATGGTGTTGGGAAAGCAGACGGGAAGAGATCAGATGCAGAGGGACACAGGATCAATCCTTGCTGACTAGGGAATTAGTTATGCTGTGGAGGCTAGGGCATTGACATAGACCACCGCTCAAAGTCATGGATCCTCTACCTCAGCTCAATATCACAAACTAAAGCCCTGACTGGGCCTTCAGGGGTCCGCCAAGCTGTTTGTCCCTCTTTCTGCCTACTGCTAATGTAAAAGCACTGGAGCCGTTATCGACCTCACAAAGACCTGCTAGACAGCACTGGGCTTTGCTTCTTTCAGCACATGTTTAATGCAGACAGATTACAACAAAGAGATGAATAAATAGGTAGAAAAACTTGTGGAGATGTTTTTAGGTGTACACGGTTTGGCTGAAACGATTTGGGAACAGTTTAGCTAGAGAAAAAGATTTAAGTGAGATAAATGATTCAAAGCACTTTTGTATACTTTCCCATACAGATTAAAAAGGGAAGAATACAGGCCTCAGTTCCTTACCCCAACAATGGAGGTATGCTGTGCCTGGATTAGAAAAGAGGGATTTGGGGGGGATTGCTGACATGGCTTGGTTCATTTTCCCCATCAAAGTAATCTAAATACTTCTATTCTTATTAAAGGAACCTTGACTCGAATTTAATTATTATCATATTATATACAAATATGTTATATCAGTAGTTTTCAATTAATTAAAATTGCATTACCAAATAAGAGATTATAATATTTTTGTTTGTTTATGCAAAACACATTGAAGTTGTTCTGGTGGGTTGCCCAACACCTTCCTTATAATTTATGTTGGTGTAAATGTTCTTAGTTGTTTTCTGGAGTTAAACTGGTTGTTTGTTTATTCACACTTTAAACTTATTTACTTGGTGCAGGTGCTCACTGATGGGTTTCGACTTGAATCGTCATTGGCAGGACCCTTCCCCATGGGCTCATCCCACTCTCCATGCTGTCAAACAACTTATCGTCCAAATGAACCAAGATCCAGTGAGTAACTGAAAACTTAACAGCTGTTACACTTGATAATGGGAAATGCACCAGCGCACAAGCCCACCACAGCAGAACCTGACTTTGAAACTCAGCTGCACTTTTACTTGCCTAGGTGTCTACACATGTTAGAATTTAGAATTTTTCACCACTTTTGCACACATCCACATTTTAACCCAATATGTGCAGTGAAATGGGAAACAGTTAGGGTTTGGGTGCCTTGCTCAAGGGAACTTCAGTTGTTACCTGTCAGCTCTAGGAATTGACCTGGCAATCTTCCGATCACAAGCCCAGTTATATAACCAGCCATGGCTGTCCTGTTTGATTGGCTCTGTATTTAGGACTGGAAAATGGTTGTGTAGTTCTTCACTGTTCCTGCAATTACTCAGCTGATCAGTACAGAGATGGTTTATCATGAGTGAGTCTCTTTGTCCTGAGGTTAATAAAGCAGAAAGGGACTTTATGCAGGTTATAGTACACCTGACTCCACCTTTTGTAATTTACTCTGATTTGAGATCCATATCTTAAAAAGTCTACAATTTGTACTGTATCGTCAGGACGAACACAAACCATGAAGTCCAAGGAACATCTGTAGATCTCCCAAATTAAATTGGGGCAATGAATAAATACAGATAAGTATTTGGGTGTTCCTAGGATTACATTAGCCTCATTTATTTTAAAGGTTCTTTTATTATTTGTAATAACATTTCACTAGAGCTTTGGGAAATAAATATTAATCTTATTGGAACATGGTGCATTTACCAAAAGAATACTGTAGCAATTATTTTCACTTATTACACTTATTTTCTGAGTTCATAACACTAACCCCACAGGACCTTTGATTCAGCATCTTTCAGATGCAGACTTGCATTTCCCATTGCTCTTCAGCATGTTCTTTGTTTGGGCCCACAGCCATCTGTTCTGGCTGGGTGTTAATTATAGAGGCGAGTGAGTGAGGTGTGTAATGAGTGAAGGTCAGCGGGCATCCTGGGAATGGCCTGCCCTTTGCTGCTCTCTCACATCCTGATAAGAGCAGGAGTGTCGGAAAGCGGAACGGGACCGTACACCACGCCTTAACCTTTTCCCCCCAGCGCTGACACGCTGATCGATGAGATCGTCCATAACAGAACATGCTCTCTATGTCCCTTATACCCTAGACACGAACACACATCTCATCTTACTCGCCCACGTACACAAGCATCCTGTCACTCTGACTCATCCTCTACAAACTCTTAAACATGTATTTATTGAAAGGCCCTACTATGTGGATAGTTTGAGGGCATTCCTTCTGTAAACCACAAACCTGGAATAGTTTTGCACAAATGGTGTCAAATGCACTGAAAAGGGAATTTGAGGGTCATGCATTACATTGACTTTTTTATTAAAGTGACAAAAATGGAAGATATAAAATATTTTAGCTGATGTTATTTTACCTCATTATAAATACTGTATATGCAAATTTAGAATCCAGTGCCTGTAATAAACTCACAGGGAATCCTGTCCGCAATCTACATGGACTGAGCATTTCTTTTGAATTTCTGAATTCTTTTTAAATATTATCTATAGTTGAATGCAAATGACTCTTTTTTAACTTTAACAATTTGGTTCAAATTAATGAGCCATGACTCAAGACTTTTTATTTTTATGCTTTTTTACATGTAAGTAAGCAATGGTTGTGACCATTACAATTTAAGTTGGTCAGTCCCTGTCACCAATCATTAGGACCTGGACTTATTTATGGTCTGTGTTTGCATAGATAGAATGTTAGATACTTAATTAGTTAAATAAATAGATGGGAGCTGACTTCAATTTAATACCAGTGGTTTTGGAATACGAATGTCTGAATACTAACAATAAACCTGACATATGTGTAAATTCTGATTTATAGCTTCCACTGAACAATAAGGCATAAATAAGTAAAGAAATATTGTTACTTATAAACAGACATGTGTATTCCTATATTATATAGCAAGCATGGATTAAAGGAATCCAAAATACTGACATTTTCTTTTTCATCTGATATGTATACAATTTTATTTTTAATTAATCTTTCTGAAAGTCACTCGAATGGTTTTGGAACAAAAACACACTGCTGTATAACAGAATGAGAAAATATCTAAAAGGCAGCCATGCAGGTAAGTATAATCTGTAGCACAAGACTGTTTCTTTTTTCTCTCCGAAAGCAGGGATAAAGAAATAAATGGGCCTATCTTGGTGGCAAAGCAGCACTTTTCTACCCCATTTATCAAGGAAAGCCATTTCTTTTTTATTTTATTTTTGATTGGCTGATTACTAGAAACATTAATCATAGAAAACATCTCCCCACCAATCTGACAATGTCATTTCAGATAATTTGTTAAAGATTGCAACAGAGAAAGAATTGCCAAGGTTCGTTTCTGACCTTTTTAATATTAGAAAATTAATTTTTCATCTGTTGCAAATATATTAGATCTGTCAGGATGGCCGGATGAATATTGCACCATTAAACTGCTGTTCATCTAAATGTTCATTTCTGCACTTTGCTTTTTTTTGTCACCATTGTAGGATGGATGGGTGATGAGAAGAATAATGAGCTGTATGTTTGCGTTTGTTTGTTTGTTTGTGTGTGTGTGTGTGTGTGTGTGTGTGTGTGTGTGTGTGTGTGTGTGTGTGTGCGTGTGCACTGGCATGCATGTCTTACGTTGTCCTCTGGTGTCAGGCACCCATTACTTACCCATCTCAGAGATTTACGAGCAATTTGTGCCTGTCATTGCTCACCTCCAGTTTGTGTCAGCACTATCAGGCTCATGCTTCTAAAGTGCTCCCATAAGGAAGGTTGGCATCTCTTTGTTTCCTGCTCTTTTGGTCTGTCTGTCTCGCTGAGAAATCCGGGGTAAAGTCAAACAGGCAGCCGATGGAGTAGTGCTAGGCCTGGATTCAACTAGTCTGGTCTGTCCTGTTTGGGAAGACAGGCATGCTAGAATGGATTATCAGTTTGCTTTCGGGCCCAGACTTAAGAGTCATTAGCAGAGGCTGATGCAGGTGCTTACGATGTCCTAACCAACAAAGAAGAGCCACAGCATTTTGCAAAGTGCCCGTTCAGCTTGATTATAAATCACCTCTGTGTTAAAAAGGTTTAAATATCTCATCCATCCATTATGATGTGAGGGAGAGTAATTTGGGGGTGGGGGGTCGGGGTTACACCCTGACTAAATGCTGACAAGTTACTGTACTTTAATTGAAGTATAGTTTATATACCATGGTAAGTGTTGTGCTTCTCTAATTAATAATTTGGTAGTGTAGAAAGTTCTGTAATGTTGTTCAACTTTGTGACATGGCCTTTTAAATCCTTGCTGGTGATCATGATTATATTCATTAGCTACAGTCAGTGAATAAAGCTAATGACTTCTCTGTCCTCATATACATCTGGCTAGATTAACTGCACCCATTAAAAAGCAACTGAAACAGTAGTCTGCCTTCATTGGGAAGCAAAACAAACTTGGACCAATTTCCTGTCAGCATAAGGTTTAAGTGATCCGATAGATATAATACAAGGATCAACAAAACCAATAATGCAATGTCGATACTGGTATTTATGCAATAAACTGAATAATATGTGATCATACCAAGACAGATGTTAGCTTTTACACCCATTACTGATAACAGATGTAATGGGTGTTTAGTCATCCATCACATGGCATTCACACCCATTCGCCTATGAAACAATTCAGTGTCTCCAAAAAAAAACTGACTGCATGTTTTTGGACCTGATGGAAATCCACTTTGACACTTTGAGAACATCCAAACTCTACAAAAAGAGGACATAGACTACCTTGCCCAGGGATTGAACCCAGGACCTTCTTGTTTTGCTACTCACTTTGCCACCATGAGTTTGAAGAAATGCAAGGTTTCAAAGTAATTAGGTGTTTCACCATCGATCATAAATATTATTCTGAGAGGATTAATCTTGTGGGTCTAGTGCTTGGCTGGTATTTAATGT
Source organism: Microcambeva barbata (assembly GCA_034509105.1). Classification (NCBI taxonomy): domain Eukaryota; kingdom Metazoa; phylum Chordata; class Actinopteri; order Siluriformes; family Trichomycteridae; genus Microcambeva; species Microcambeva barbata. The sequence goes on from JAYDZF010000002.1 coordinate 7,691,964, forward strand.
GCTTGACTTTTGAGCCCCCCCAAATGGAATTGCATAAAATGTGAAAGATATAGCCACATAGCCTGCTCAAAGTCCAGATCTGTCTCTTGTTCAAATGTATGAAGAAGAGAATAAGTCCTACAGCATCCATGTCTTGTATTAAGCAAGAATGGGCAAGAATTTCATTTGCAAAACTCTAACAATTATTATATTCACTTTGCAAGCAATTAACAATTGTGAATAAAGTAAACGTGATGTAGCATAGTGGTCTGCTTACCTCTGTCTCAGCTTTTTTGACTGTGCAGACATCAAGCCTTGATTTATTTATTCTTCCAATTATTGACTGAAAGTAAGCTTCTTATTTTTTTTAGTGCAGATCATTTTTCCATTATTACATTTTAAAACCTTTGTGTACTTTCACCCTACCATCCAAATGTATTTTTCCATATCAAAATTTCCACTGTTCCTGTTTTACATTATGAGAATACACAGTCCATTAGCACCAAACGTGGCCAGAATTTGTTGCATCCTCTTCTTAAATGTATTGCTGATGCTAAGTGCCCTGTGGTTAAGTGCATCAGCTTCTAAATCTGCTTAAATCAGCAGCATTGTTTCCCCCATTACAGAGAAGCATATTGTTTATGGATCTTTAAGGCCCAGGCTAATAATTATGCATCAGATAAGTACTCCTAGTCTTGAGTTCTTCTGACCTTCCATTAGCTCCTACGCACAGTGAAACCTGGGACCTAGCACTTAGCCTAACCTAGAATATAATGGACATTGCACTCGTTATTGAGTATGCAATGCATCAGGGCTTAAATCATCTCCTGTTTTCATATTCCTAATTTCCTAATTGGCTTTAATTGGCTAATTACAAATTTAAATGAACACATCTAGAGGTCAGGGACGCATGTTAATGGAACAATCCATCACTGTTAGACCGGCGTGGTATTGTCCTGCTTTGACTGACAGCACGTTAGGGTGGTGTGATTGGCAGCCTTTGTGTTGACATGTGTTGGAGACTGGGAGGAAATGTTGACTGTGACTACAGTTGTTGCCCTTGAATTATTCCACTAAGCACTGCTATTTCTCAGGTGGGAGGTGTGCAAAAATGAGTTATGACTTCAGTTTAACCTTTAGGAGCCTCATTTAATTTAGGTTAACCTATAATCATTTTCACATTTCAACTGATTAGGTTATCTGGTTTGGATAAAATTTCAAGGAGTTTTCCCATGTGTTTTCTACCTTGTGCTGAATGTTTTGTAAAGACAATTGCATGTATTCACCTTTTGTTTAAGCTCATACACACCCTGTAAAATGTGAGTGCCTAATTGTATTACACATTGTACTGCAAATTGTTTTTTCCAGACAAACAGCATTTTTAACAATGTATATAATGAGATTTGGTAAGATAAAAATGTTCACAATGCACGTAAGTATAACTAAAATAAAATTGTAGTTGGGACCAGTCACATTACAAGGTCAATTCAAAGGGCCTTGCTTAGGGGCAAAGTCTTACTAATTCAATACCCTCACCATAGTGGCTAAGTAGGCAGCATTGGCACTGTTCTGGGTTCAATTCCTAGATGGGGAAGAGTTAGCATGTTAATGGCACAACTTCCTTAGTTTCACTAATTGAATGATCATACATGTCATATTACGAAGTAACAAAATGCCAAAATGGATTACAATGATGTATCCCCTTGAAATTCTACACACAATACCCCATAGTGACAAAGTGAAAACAATTTATTAAAAATTAAACAAACAAAAACATTCCTTAAGTATTCACAGTGTTTGAGATGACACTCAAAATTGAGCTAATGTGCATCCTGATCATCCTTCAGTTGTTCTGACAACTTGATTGGAATCCACCTGTGGTAAATCCAGTTGAAGAAACCCTTCTCCAGAGCGCTCATTTAAGATAAAAAAAAATCCAAACTATCTGAACTAACTTTTTTCCCTTTGTCATTATAGGGTATTGAGAGATTCTTTGGCAGGGAAATAAATGTAATCATTTTGGAATGTTGGTAAAAAAAAAAACATATACTAGATGCACTGTAAATACCACCATGAGGCTAAAATGCCCACAGACTAAAGGAAGCCTAAAAACAGCAAGACACTTTGAACACCACGCTGATGATGAAGCAGTGACATTAGATTTCCAATTTTATTTTATTAATGAACCAAAGCGGACAAACAGGCCGTCTTGGTCAATTAGCACCTCATGCACAGTCCCATTACACAGCCTGAAATCTAAACTCCTTCGACTAATATGAGAAATGGTCGAAGCAATGTGTGTTTGCGTGTGTGTGTGTGTTTGTGTGTTAAAGAAACCTCTGCCAGTGGGACAGACTTGGCCTGTGATACAGGGCAAATGGGCAATTAGAATTCCTTTCACCTCTACTAGACCTTGTGAACCCCTTCAAGGAACTGATGATGCTTCCCTAATGGTGGCTGGATTTGCCTTTTTTTCCTGTTGCTCTCTCAATTTCTTCCTCTCTTCTGCTGTATCTCTGTTCCTCGATTTCTCTCTCTCTTCCTTCTTTTTATCTTCCTCTTTTCCTCTGTGTGTTGTTTCCCTCTCTTCCTTGCGGGCTCCATCCATCAGACTGGCATGCAGGCTGCTGCCCCTATCCAAGCCACAATATTTCACCGCCTGCCATCAGAGGCCTGACAGCCCTCTGCTCGCCAGGAAATTGCTTTGACTGTGAGCAGAATTTTAAGCACTGAGTGCTCACCACCTCTTTCTCTCTTTTTTTCTTTCTCTTTTTCTTTAATTCACCTATTTGTTCGCTCTCAGTTCCTCACTGACTCGCTCTGCCTGACGACTCTGGGGATTCAGGACGAGCTTAGGAATATGCAATGAGACACAGGATGGTTGGCGGCGCTGTACTGTACTGTGAAAGAGAGGGAGGGAAAGCGGAGGCAGCAGAGCAGCCAAAGGTTGGGAAACAAGGCCTTGTGAAAGGAAATAAAAAAACAAACAGGGTGGGAGCCGTACTGGGGATTCCTCATAACTGATTCACTTACAAAGTCTGTAGGCTGATTGGCGCCTGAACAAAGAAAAGAGATAATGCATGATCAGGGTGTAGCAATCCATACACAAAGCTGATCTGCATATGAACTGGCCGCAGTGAAGGGTAGGATCAGTAGATGGGAAGCTTAATGCAATCGGGGTAGTTGTACATATTAAAATATTTCTTCTCTTTTTTGCTGTTTAGTTGTTCATTTTTCACCACTATTTTTGTCCTCGTGAGAACCAGAAGTACTCATTTATATGCATATCAATAGCAGAAGCTAAATAAGTATGACTTGGTGTGAATAAGTCGAAATTAAACACTTGACCAATTGGGAATTCAAAATTTATTTGAAATTCATTATTGCTTCATTTCATGTCAAAGGTCTTTAGTACTCTGTGCACCTCTGCCACTATATTAATGTAAAAAGATAAATAAACATATTCTGTATGTATTCTGTTAGTATTCGCATCAGTTGCTAATATGCCAGGAATGTTTTGTAATGGCAGGAACTCTCTCATCCCTATTAGATTTAGTCACCCGAATCTTCAATTCATCGCCACAGCCTTCAGAAAAACCTCAAACCATATTGTTTTCATCTACTCTTCAAGCTCAGATTTAATGATGTAGCAGTCGTGTTGGAGCTGATGATCTGTACACGCAGCAGTAGGTTCCTCCACTGCAATTCCTGCGCTTGGCTGTATATAAGTCTGAATGGTGCGTGGGTGGTAGCGGATGCACATCTGAAGGGTTTTCCTCTCCACATTCCAGCCACATGCTGCCAGCGCAGCTCTTTTAGTGATGAAGGCTCTCTCTCTCACACACACTGCTTTAAAATCACTCATTCATTTTATGTTTTCTTATTCTGCGCATATAGAAATGTACACACTTTCTGTCCTCTGTTCTTACTTTTACAGTTTGTAAATATTCTCCTTCATGTGACAGCCCACGACTTGCTTGCTTACTAGGACTGCTGTATATGTGCTGTGGGACTTTTCTCCTGCTACCCACTGACAGTTATTATTGTCCCCAGCTGCAGAGCAAATTAATCATTTGTATCATGATAAGAGCCAAAGCGTCAGCCCTGGGGGCACATATGAGGGGGGCATATACTGGTGGTTTGCTCGCCGACTAAGGAACATAAATGAATATCTCTGAACCATGGTGTGGTTATTAAAGGCAGCTTATAAAATGGACAGCAGGAGAATGATCATCCTGCTTTTGATATTTAGAGTTTGAGTCATCAGTATAAAAGAAAAAAAATATGTTTGCATTGTCTGAAATCTCAAATTTAAAGCCAAAATCCTCCTCTTACCAAAATGTTTCCAAAAATACCAGAAAATATACACATAAATGTGGGATTTGGGATTTTTAAATGCTAAGCCGAGAGTGTGAAATGAATTGTGCTTTCACTTATTATGCTTATACACTACTCACCAAAAATTTGAGATATTTGGCTTTCAGGTGAAGTTTATGAAAATGTTCTTGCTTCACTGATGATAAATCATGAAAGTCAGGCATTTAAGTAGAAGCATGCAATGGTGATTTCATCATCTCAAACAATTTATTGAAAGAAAACCCATAAAATGACTCTCAGTAACTTGTTATATCCCCTTGAGCATCAATAACAGCTTGACAACGGTGTCTCATGTTGTTCACGAGTCGACTTTTGTCGGCTGCAGCATAGCATCCCACTCTTCTTGAAGAGCTGCCTTCAGGTCATTGAGACTCTGGGGTTACAAGCCTCTACACAGTGACTCAGCTAATCCCCATAGGTTTTCTATGGGATTCAGGTCTGGAGAAAGTCCAGGTGAGTTCATTTGACTAGCCCAGTCTCCAGCAGCCATTTCCTAATGATGTAACCTTGATGACACGGAGCATTTTCATCCATGAACGGTTTTGAATGGTGTGATGTGACACTTGTAGATTGTAGTTTAATGAATCTTTTTTTAATCAGTGGTCACTGGACTTTTTCTATCAGATGCCAAACCAAAATTAACTGAATACATCAGAAACAAATTGCAATTACAATACAATAATAATGAAATTTACCAACATCAGCACATCACAAAGCTGTTTCAACTAACAGAAGGTGTGTGTGTGTGTGTGTGTGTGTGTGTGTGTGTGTGTGTGTGTGTGTGTGTGTGTGTGTGTGTGTGTGTGT
>JAYDZF010000002.1:7699081-7718585 GCA_034509105.1 Microcambeva barbata
GTGTGTGTGTGTGTGTGTGTGTGTGTGTGTGTGTGTGTGTGTGTGTGTGTGTGTGTGTGTGTGTGTGTGTGTTGTGTTGTGTTGTGTTGTGTATGTGTAAAGCCTGAATGATCCTGTGTTTATGTCATTAAACAAATAAATAATCACTACAAAGCTCACAGTTGATGTACAGAATTAAACATGTTTATAATTTATTTGTTTTCATCAGTCAATGGAATTTTTATTGAATCGACTTTCAGTCTTGTAATTCTAAAATCGTTTGTTTAATCTCTCTCTCTCTTTTGGTCTCTTCTTCTTTCTCCTATGCAGAAAGTAAGTCTGGAGTTCTACATTGACGTCCATGCCCACTCCACTATGATGAATGGCTTTATGTATGGCAATGTGTTTGAGGAGGAGGAACGTGTGCAGAGACAGGCCGTCTTCCCTCGCCTGTTGTGCAACAACGCACACGACTTCTCTCTCGTGAGTCTATCTCACACACTCAGGCCTTGATTTACTGGATGTATGCATTCGTGAAAATCTGTCCATTTCTAAAGTCATGGATAGTACAAACTGATTTACACACCAGGCCTTAAAAATAAGGGATTTCACCTCACTACTGAACAAAGAAACCAGACTGTTTTGCCTTTATTAAATACACTGGACTGTTGGCGAACCAATTGCGGACTAGAGCGACTTGGTGGGAACTTACATTATCTCATTTGAAAACCTAGGTGGGTTGTTCCAGTTATTTTTATCTATAAGAGGACATGGACATATCTGACTTCATCAATAAATGTCGAAAAATAGGAAGTGTTATAGGGATCAAGACGTGCACGGTGACGTATGACCCCACACCAATAGCAGCGCACATGATGACATTTCCCCCACACCCCCAGGGACAGTGACAATTGTATTTCACAATAGTATTTGATATCTTTGATGTTTCTCCTCTGCTGCCTGGTCTTCTTTAGGTTGAACTCAACCTCAGTAAAGATATTCATAGGGAAAAAAACTCTGGCATCAACCACTCTTTGAAAAGGGAGAGTGACCCTATTAGACAAAAGGCTGAGGTGAATTCTTACATGTCTGTCTAGAGTACTGAGAGGATGATTTACACAGTATCATTCAACTGGAAAATGAAAGCCCGGTTTCATCCTTAGCTGGTGTTGATTCACCACATGATTGATTGTATACAAGCTGACTTGGCCAGTGCTTTCAAAACGGACTGTCTGATTTACCTAAAGGTGATTATTTTCCAGAATCATGTTGATTATATGAGATTGCTGTTATTATATGTAAGGAAACATATTTACTATATATCTTTAAATGAAAGACAAACAATTACACTATAATACAGGCCCGAATGTTTTGAGCCTTTTGGTTCCAGGGAATTGGTTTCAAGATTTAGACTTCAATGTCTTGGATATTTTCACTAACCCAATTGCTAACTGAATTGTTGTAGGATTTGGTGGTCCAAAAGTCAGTGAAGCCACTAGACTAGGTACTTCTCCTATTCTCTTTTGTAATGACCAAGGCTAGTACATAGTGGTTAAATTTTGGTTAATCTCACAGCTCAGCTTCAGTAATGGTTAAGCCACAATTGATTACACTGTCCACCTTAGTTTTGCATATTTTATTAATGAATTGCCTTGGCTTTCCCTTTCTTTTCCTCTCTGTTGTTCTCAATTGCCATACATTCTCTCACTTTCACTCTTATTTTTCCTCTGTGTTCTTACTTGTCCATATTCCTGCTTAACCCCTGTATAAATCACATAAGCCCTCTATTAAACTCTGACAAATTGTTGAAGTGTTCGTCCAGTTGAGTCACAATGAATTGTGAGAGTGAGACTAATTTCACAGATTTTCAACACTTGCCATTAGGAATATTATTTGAGTGGGAATAAATTTAGCATCAGAATTTGAATTAATTTTCTTGCCACACAAGTTTCACGTTTTAAGAATTAGGTGCATAATTATTGTATTGTGTGTGTGTGTGTGTAATGAATAAAACTAAAGAAAAGTATGATTTATCTGTGGTAAAGGCACCTTGTTTGCTTGTTTTTTAATCTAACCTTTTCAGTTCACAATGTGCCAATGAGCACATTCAATAGTACTGATACGTTGTCTATAAGGGCCCGGATATGTCTTTAAAATATGGTCAGTTGAAAAACAACTAGACACCTTATGTTAAACATATTGATTAGGGATTTAACTTGAATAAATTTAACTGTGCTCAGAGTTTAGCATCAGAATTTGAATTAATTTTCTTGCGACACAAGTTTCACGTTTTAAGAATTAGGTGCATAATTATTGTATTGTGTGTGTGTGTGTGTGTGTGTGTCTTTGTGTGTGTTTGTGCGTGTTTGTGTGTGTGTGTGTGTGTGCATGCATGTGCTTGTGTGTGTGTGTGTGTATGTGTGTGTTTGCACGCTTGTGCAGTAAATCTTAACTCAAGCAATTCTGCAATGTAATATTTGTAGTAACTTTTAAAGACGAGATTCCATCTGTTTAAAAAAACATGTAAATACAGTGAAGAATTGGTCAAATGTAGTGTTTTTGTCTTTCTGACAGAATTATCTTTTGAGCATCTTTTAGTCCTAATGTCGTATTTGTAGTTCATCATCTTTCGTCAGCTGTGAATTTCTCGGACCCGCATCAACGACCTTCAGAGCTCACGCAGTGTGACATTTTGCAGCTGTGCCAGCAGTGTATAGTCAGAGCAATAACCTTTACTGTTCAGTCAGCCATTCAGCAGTTCCACTCTTCTCTCAGTCATAGACAAATAGTACTCTGCGGCACACACACCATTTCCAACCGGTCGTATACACACACAAATGCCATGCTATTTAAGATACAATCTTAGTGCTGGATTGCAGATGGGACCAACAATGCTTTTCAACCTAAATAAATGCCTGTAAAAATTGAGAGCAGGTGAACTTGGTCTTGAGGGAAGGGTCACTGCAAAATCAATGCAAAGTTATCCTGACCTAACTAATATGACTGAATTGTTCTATTGTGGTACAAATCATCTCACCAAGCCAATTACCCAATATACACTGAACAAAAGGTCACTGAATTAAATGACACATATTAACATTATGTAAAGCAGGCCACTGCACAACAGCATTGAGCTGTTTGAATCTCACCTTTGCTGGTTGCCACTCGGATGCACAAACCAGTGTGTTGTAGTGCCAGTCCCAAGGCCGGATAAATAGGAGTAGGACGGGCATATGGGGTAAAATTGATTCCAAATTAATTAATCGGTCCACTGTGTGGTGATCCCAAACAGAAGCAGACGAAAGGATGCACATAATATTGTGAACAATGTTTGTCGTGCTTGTTTCCTAAAGCCTGAGCACAATTTTTAATATTTTTTTTTATTGATAAAACAACTTTAGTTTCTTGGCTCATTTGGTAGGACAGTACAGGTATAAAATGTGCGTTTGTACACTTTCCACTGAAAATTATTTCTCAATTGGATTTAGAATTAAGAAATATGGTAGGTACAGCATGACAAAATTTGGGATGTTGTTGAACCACTCATGGACTATAGAGGCTTGGTGTGAACCTACATTATTCCGAATTGTAACATAGGTGAGTCATGATGGTCCCTTTTTTATGTGAGGACGAGGATATTTTGGAGGAGTGGTATAGGACTAAGATGTGCATGGAGATGTATAGGACCCCACAATAATCAATTCCAGTGCCACGCTTCCATTTTTGCCACACTTCTCAGGGTCAATTATATGTCCATTTTGAGCATTTACCCTAAGCGAATTTCAGTATGATGACCTTGCAGTGCAATAAATTGATGGTGGAGCGCCTTGCTTAAGGCACAACAGGGGCAACCTTGCAGTGGTGGGGCATGAACCCATAACCTTCAAATTACTAGTCCATTATCTCAACTATCGGGCTACAGCTGCCCTCAGTGACAATGATATGTCACTGTAGTTACCCTGTTACTTTGTAAAAGCATACATTTTTATTGTATTCTTAACACATTTGTTAAGACATTTCTTGAGTACACACAAATTGATAAAACAGGTTATTATTCACTAATTTAAATACAATATCTTGGCCAAACTGAACACCTGGGGTTTCATAATAAGTGTTACCTTGCTCACCACCACTGCTTTATCACAGCATATGATTACATTTTGAAAAAATGGTACTCCTTCCAAACATATTAGTTCCAGAGACTTGTATTCAGGTCAAAGTGTATTAAATCGGTTCTGGTAGCTGGGAGCAGTACATGTTCTTTCTAAGACTTAATACAATTTGTTCTGTGAGCTGTGTGAGTGGTAAAAATATGGGTATGTGTTTTAGGAAACACGTATCCTAAAATTACCTCCTGCAAAAGCTGTCATGTTACTTGGCCTGTCTGGGCTAGATTTAAGTTGCCCCTAAAAGCCCCTGTTATTTTAGGCCATTTGAAAACTGTCATGGTATGCTTTGTTCTGGCCTGTGAAATCCCATCTTTTCTTAGTTCATATAAAATTTGACCTCTTGTATACAATCAGTCTTTTATACTGTTGGTCCTAAATACATAGTATAAAGTTTCATCCTGCTTTAAAGTCAATCACTGTAGAAATGTGCTTGTTTCAATAATGGCCTGCATGAGTGCAGAAATACTGCAGGATTGAGGCGGCTTGACACAATGGCTTGTAGCATAAGACTTCTTTATGGGGTCACGTGCAATATGATAGCCAGCAAGACTGGGACAAAAAAATCTGTAGTAATGTTCTTCTGGTGCAAGCAAGTTAAGATCCAGTAGTTGCGATGTAGCAAACTGTTTGACCCTGGTCAAAAATTAAAATGCATCCTAGATCCACAAATTATATATTAACATTATGTAAAACATCACAAAGTTCAGTTGATTGATAAAATACATTAGAAGATTGATAAAATACATTAACATTCAATATATAATAACATATTACTTAGGTTGTTATTACTTTAAATTTTTTATTCTGCTTAAAAAGAACATTGCGATGATTAGCATAGGAAGTTTAGCTCCAAATTCAACCCTGACTTAAGCAGAACCCAGGTCCTCAAAACACAACCTCAAATCAGAAAAAAGTTGGGACAGGATTTTTTTGATTTTCCACAGTTTGAACACAAGGAATTTCACATAGCTTTATGTAATTTATTAATAAACCTTAGGCATGTAACAATGCATCATGAATCGATTCACTTCTATCTATTCAAATCTATATTGATGTTTAATGAATCAGTATTCACTTTGATCAGCAGTTGATTGTTGCTAACTTGGGAATTTCTAAATTGTTTGTATGTACCTCATAAATAAAAGCATTCATTATTTGGATTAATAATTTATAATCACAAATACAGTTTAAAGAAATAAATAATCATATTGTCAACCCAGTATTGGGAATTGTATTGCATCATGAGTAGAGTGTATTGTTGCAGCGCTTATAAACATCCATCCCTCCATTTCAGGCCAGAACAAAACAAAAAAAGCTGAGAAGAGACATTAAAATCTTAATGATGTGATTCCAAAGAGGTGATTACTCATCAAAGACTCCTTCCTACATGCTGCAAACCGTAATTACAAAGATAGTCAGGATCTCCAGTTAGTCAACAATTGTGTGAGAAAATTATGTTTGAAATGTTTAAAAACAATGGACCTCAAGGAAAGATTGGAATTAATTAGCTTCTTTCTAATGTAAATAATATCATCCAGTGATTAAAGGAATCTGGAGGAATTTCAGTGTGTAAAAGCCAAGTTCACAAGCACTGTAACCGCCACTCATCTAAAGCACTACAATACAGAGTAACATGAACAAATGCTAAAAACATAGCACTTGATTTATTTTAAATTTTCTTTACTCTTTAAAGGATCATTTCTTTTATTACTAAATGTCATTGTACTTGTACAATGACAATAAAGGTATTCATATTCAGAAATGTTTGTTAACGTTGATATTAACACTAAATATCAGTGAAATTTGTCAAGTATTTTCACTCCAGAGGTTGATTGCAAAACATTATCTGAAATAATGAAATAATTATTTTTAAAGTCAAATTCTGTCGGTTTGGCTTAAATTTCCTACTAACATCAAGCCATGAGTATTATGTGGCTCAGTAAAACCCCAATTCGTTTGTGCTGAGGTTGCATGTGGTAGAGTGCTTATGTGTGTGTGATAGCAAGGGACATTGGTCAGTTCTATAGCTGGCCTGTCACCCTGCCTCTGTGCCGACTCAGCACCCGGATCCGTCTGCATATGTTCAGGCAGCATATTGATGGAGCTGTGCCTCTAGAGAGAGCCATGTCTCCACTGCAGCCTGCCACTAGGTACATCCCACCCTGACACCTGATCAGTTAACTCCAATCCACAATCAAATGCTTACCAGCCATTAGAGCTGAGCTAAACAAAGTCAACAAAAGTTCTGAAACTTGCAAAGTAAGCTCATAGCCAAATGAAAGTAGCTAACTCTAAAAATCTGTGCTAGAGAGTGCCATCATGGAAGTTGCATTAATTATTAAGGTATATTAATGGACACACCATATGCTGTAATTTCAAAGCTTTCTTCTTTATAGCATTACAGAGTACTAGGATACTTTACAGCATCCCCTTTATAATGACTTGTCTGAGCTTTGTTTAGTTTGAGCCTGCTACCCCCTACAAAGTGGCAATTTTTAAAAGTAGGGACATTGTACACATTTTAAGTGCTCAACTTCAAAAAGATTAATGATGGATGAGTTTAACATTTTCATGTTTTCTTTTTTCTTCCAACCATTCTTTTTATGCATTATATTTTTGTCTTGTTGTATCCAATTACCAAAAATGTATTTCCACCTTTACTGCTGCATTGCTGCAATATAGACCAAGAAGGGTTGTAATTAACACACAGGTACACATATGGGAATCTGTATCACTCACTGAGTCACACACCAAACTCCAGGTGCCATCAGTTAGGCAGCAGCAGAATAATCCATAAAGCCACACCTTTTTGGACCAGAAACTATTGTCATTGTCACCAGCAAAAGGTCAAGTGTTGTTAATAGCATAATATAATCCAGACTAAAAGCTTTTCTTTTTCAAATGTTGCAGGAATACAGTTTGCATTAAAACATGGTTCATTCTAACATGCAAGGTTTGTTTTCACTAACTCTACTACCGGTCAAAAATAGTGGCCGGTTTTGTCTGTTGAAGGTACTGTAAAAGGTTAGCTTGGTAGGAACAACCAGGCTGGAAAGGATGTTTGGTCTACCCTGTTTAAGTAGTAGGTGGGTTAGTAGTCTGAAGTGCGGGGAGGAATGAGGATGTCACTGTTCGTGAGACTAGCCACATGTGCTGAATGTACTAAAATATTTGCACAGGAGAGGGTGATGATGGACTTTCCGATGGAGTGATTGTCGTATTGTCTGATCCAGGTCTCCTGTGCTAAATTAGGACAAAGGAGAGAAATAAAACATTTAAAACAGTTAAAAATATTTCTCAAAACAGCTATTAGTGAATATCTTAATGTGGTTATAAAGTCAACTTGTGACTATTTTTCCATGATTGCCAAGAAACATTGAACTATTAAGTTCCATCATACTGATGCAGAACATTTGTAATTTAATACAGAATCTGTTTTCCAGTGGAAATATATAGTGCAAAAGCATGCATCAAACCTTTTACAACAGTTTCAGTCTTCTAATTCGTTGTGTGTGTGTGTGTGTGTGTGTGTGTGTGTGTGTGTGTGTGTGTGTGTGTGTGTGTGTGTGTGTGTGTGTGTGTTTCTCCTTTCTAGTCTAGCACAACATTTAACCGAGACGTAGTGAAAGCAGGAACAGGCCGGCGATTCCTTGGAGGTCTGCTGGATGACACATCCTACTGCTACACTCTGGAGGTGTCCTTTTACAGCTACCTCACTGCAGGCAGCACCACACCCATTCCATACACAGAAGACAGTTGTATCCTTTAGTGAGTGATTCACTTCCTTGTTTTGGTTGTTTTTTTTAAATTATAGCTTAAATGCATGTAAGAAATATATTTATTCCGCATTTGAACTCAATCTGTGCAGTTGTATCCACACTAGTGAACACTAGGGGGCGGTGAGCACACGTGTCTGGAGCGGTGGGCAGCCCTAGCCATGGCTCCTGGAGAGCAGTTAGAGGTTAGGTGCCTTGATCAAGGACACTTCAGTCATGACTTGTCAGCTCTGGGAATCAAACCAGCAACCTTCTTATCACAAGCCCAGTTCTCTAACCACCAGGCTAATCATATTGAATGGATATCTGCTATTGTGTCCCACAGATGTCAAAATATAGTATAAAGTTAACTCATTATTAACATTCCAACTCAGAAAACATTCAAAGGCTTTGTCACCGAGGATCTGTGTAGGTTCCAGTATATCTTATGTTATATCTTGAGTATCTTGTTCCTTAATGACATCTTGCTGTGCATTTCAACGTACAAATTACAGGTGGGATTAATGAAAATATAGTAATCTGTGTCAGGTAGTCAGATTTAGCAGACTTTAAATCCAAAGTATCCAAATGTGTGTATTATATTGGTTGTATGTTGTTATACAACATTGTTTCATATTGCAAGTATCTGCTGCCCACATTTTCAGTCTCTTTTCCTGTACAGCTAGCACGTGTTTAATAATGCACTGATGGAAGGATACAGTAAGACATAGATACGGGTATCTGAATACAGAAGATAAATCTAGTACAGCTTCATCCCTGATCAGGTTTTGTGGTACTATGAAAGGTCATCATCTCTTATTTTCATGATGTTATTAGGCTTGATGGTTCAGCATATCCTGTGTGAGTGGGTTTATGAGAGCTATTTAAAGCTTGAGAGGCACATTATTTCCCTTGGTATTTAGTGGTGAATCCTGACCTGACCCAGACACTCTGTTTATAGGCTGATTTGTTTTGGTCAAGGCAAGATGGTTTATTAAAAAAAAGTACTTTCTCTTTTATAGCATCTGGAATGTACGTGTGAAAGAAGAATAAAGAAATTGCCAATTTATGTACATGGCCATAGAATGGAAGAATTTGTTAATTCTCTTAAACATAAGCTGCCAATACCACACAAAGTACTGCTGGGAACCCTGGCATTGGGGGGATTGGGGAATTTTGACCCATTGTCCCACCAATCTGTGCACAGTCCACCAATTCATTCTTTTTCACACGTCAGTTAATTCTCACCCAGCATCTTTGCATTCCTTTGTTTCTGTGCAGGTACGTTGTGCAGGCAAGGTCCGTAAATGGCCTTACAACCCTTTTTAATTCATTTTCCCACCCAGCAGACAAGAGACCAATTTTGTCTGCTGTGGGCACTAGCCCAAAAGGTGCCCAGCTGACCATTAGAGGAGCCATGACTCCTGCTAGTGGATTATCCCACTGCGTGCCGAATTCTCAGTACAGTCTCTCACTGGGAGAGGCCAGAGGGATGTGGTTGTCACAGTTGCCACACTGCAAAAAAGTCCCTGGCCAGGGTCCTTTTGGTGTCTGGGTGGGTTTTCTGCAGGTGATTCCATTTCCTCCAACCCCCATAAGAAACCATATTTTATTGTCAAAAATAAGAGACATGCATTGATGCCATTACAGCTACTTACCTTTTGAGTGTGTATGTGTGTGCAGGTGTGTGTATGTTTGTGTGTCTGTCTGTGTGTGTGTGTGTTGAATACAACAAAAGCTCTAAAATTTCCTGCTGCAAGTTGAATCTGATCTATACCTCAGTGTTCTGCTCCATATGTAGCCATCAAGTACTTCCAACACTATTATGCTCCTGAACACCACATTACAGACAACTAGATCATATTTCTCAGAATTTGTACAGCAGGAAGCTTTGTAGACAAAAGCCGATGACTGCATGACAGTCGCCTTTCCCTGAAATTATGGTCTGTGTACTAGGCAACATGACACACGGCTCTGAGGTTCAATAATAAAGGCCAGAGTGATAATGTCACATTATTGAAGTTTCTGTCCCGGCCCCTGCATTTAACAGGAGCAGTGCTCAGCAGGAGCATTGATTTGTTAATTATTCAAAGGGTCATTATGATAGAACAAGGTTTGGTCTGCATTGTGCAGCTACAAATCACCACCTTCTATAGGTTACCACAATGACATAAATGCTGATGGTAATATCGGTGTGTGTGGGGGGAGGGGTAGAGGGTGAGAATGTGTACCAATGGTTTATTGTGAAAAACAATGGTTTATTCAAAAGATGTCAAATGTTGACAGTGTTGTACAATCACTAAAAATCCTGGTAATATGTTCTTTTGTTCTTGACCTTTTACTGCCTATAAAAGAATAAAATCCATACAAAGGGTTTTATCATTTCTAGCAGCAAAGAAATGAATCGTTTAGTGTGTTGGCATTGTGGCGGAGATGTGTGCAAGACCTATTGTGTATCTGAACTGAGGAGTTACTCTTATAGGAGCAGTCCAAACTAAAAGGGCTTTTAGTGTAAAGTTGAGAAAAGCTTTGTGTAACTTAAGTGCCCTCTAGTGCCAGGAGAAGGCTTGTCTGAAATATGCCTGTGGTCCTTTGCTTCTTTAGATACCTCTCCTATTCATTACAGTATAAACAAAATGAACAAAGTTTTTATTAACTTCGGAATTTTCAGTCTTAAAGATCAAATGCAGCTAACAATTCCAGTAAGGCTGGATATAAACATCCAAACAGTAAATAGTTTAGATATGGGGCATTTTAAATGTCTCCCAGTCCTTTCTGTGGAGACTGTGTGAAGCTCTTGTTTCTTTCCACAGTTCAAAGACTTGTAAGTGAGGTTAATTGGAGATACAAAATAGTCCATTACCGTGTCCAGTATAGTGTCCAATAACATGGAATATAATTTTGGTGGTGACTCCTAATGAGAGCAACCGAAATAAATTCATATATTGATCATATCAGTCTTTGGAGTACATTAAAGTGATAGTTCCCTGATGTTAAGTGTTACAATCAGTGGATTTTTTTGCCACTCTAAATAATATAATTGTCTTTTATATCCAAACATGACATTGCAGTGTGTATTCATCTTCTGACCTAATGTATGTTGAAGTAGTATTGTAGCTATTTTTATCAGTAAAACATCAAGTGATCTGTAAAACTCTAGACATTTTACTTTTTAACAGGTAAAGTCTTTTTTTTTGTCTTTTCTGCATTTGGTATTAAGTTCAACTGCAGTTTGGCATCTTGTGAAATTTTGTTCAGGGATAAATCTTGGTGTCATTTTACTGATTTTGGTGAAAAGTCTTATAATATTTAATTAGTGAAGGTATAACACATTGCAAAAAGGATACAAATACAAAGTTTGTTACATCGTGTTTATTTATATTATAATTTAAGAATCGGACCACTACTTTTTCACTGAACACCACCATCTGCCAGCTGTCTCTCATTTACTGTGCACTCTTGCAATTCTTTCTTTATTTATCTGCTGTTCGGATCAGGAGAGGCCATAAAGCCTCTGACTGATGCTGTAACTTTTCCTCACCATTCCCTGCTGCCTGTCCACTGCTCCACTGAACTGTCACCTCCAAGGCCTAGCTGGCCAGCATTCAATAACAAGAAACCCATCCATGTAGAATTACTCTACAGCATTGTAGATTATTTTCCTTTATTGATGGAGAGTGGAAGCCTGTGGAAAAAAGTAGCAATTTGCTGAGAGCTGGAAAGAGTCATAACTTACCTGGCCTTCTCCTTGAGTTCTGACTTTGCCTTTCTACTGAAAGAGATATGGTGGTCTCTGTGTTTAAAGGGTGCTAATGTACCAGTCTTGTTTACAATATAAATGTCTGGCAATAAAATGTACTTAGTACTTAATAAAATGCAGCATTCTTTTGCAGTTAATCTGATATTATCTGGTGTATCACATTTCTTGATTGACGTTTCTATGGGTTTCCTCCGGAAGCTCCAGTTCCTCCCACAGTCAAATAAAACATGCATCCAGGTTAATTTAAGAAACTAAATTGTCTTATAGGTACCTAGCCACTGGGACCACGTTGCCATGTCTTGGTTAATTTACCCTACCAAAATGTAGGTAACAATCCTGGTCTCTTTAGTTGTTTTAAGAAGTAAAATAATACACATACTCTAGTATTAGCGTAACATTATATATACTTCAACCTTATTGATGGGCAGTGTAATTTGGCATTAGCTTTTTTACTCACTTGGTGACATGATAAATGTTAGCAGTTAGCGTTATCACAGACAAGGGGATGTCAAATTAATGATCAAATAAATTTCCAATGGCACAGACCAAGAAAACAACGCGAGAGCGCTATAGAGACGTAAGCAATCCCACAGAAGATAAATATGGTTCTTACTGAAACAAAATGCCTTTTAAATATGCAAAGTGGCATATCCTAATTTGTCCAATTAATTTATTATCTCTATTTAAATCCTAGCCATATCCCATTATCGTCTGCTTATTAGAGACCTGTCTGGGTGCTTGACAATATTTATTAATATCCTTGTAATCGCCTAGGTGCTCTAGATTAAGAATTTATTCTGTTTCATACCCAGTTGCACAACATGCCCAAAATATTTTGTAATTTACATAAGTAATATAACATTATTGCTAATATTATGAAATTGCTAAGCTACATGTCATTGAAGTAAAAGGGTACATTTCTCACCACTCTTAAATATGTACAATATAATAGTAAAACTATTAAAATGAATAGTAAAAATGTTAAAATTATGTGGCAGATTTGTTACTTAGCTCACTCACGAGGAAGAGAAAGTTAAGCAAGCGGAAGTCTCTCATCAGATCAGATTATATCTGTAAAAGTATTAGTATGCGCACACACACAGGACGATAGATTAGCAGTGTCATGCCGTGTAATGGCACATCTTTTTCATAGTTATTACACTATAGGCCTGGTGAAGTGTGTGAGCAGTGGGTGCCTTCCTGCTGAAGGTCACACACATGTAGAACCAATGACAAGCAGAACCCAGACTCTGTTGTCTTGGAGGGTAACGTGTTTGTGTGTGCGTAGATGTTTCGTGGTTCAAGTCCAATTAGACACAGGGCAGTTGGCGTGGCTCGTAGTGCAAAGATTGGGGTCGTCAAGGTCTCAGGAATCTGACAAGTCGTTTCTTATGGCTTGGTGAGCGGGTCTATGGAGCGTTCAAATCATCAGCGAAGACATCTCACGAGTAGGATTTCACTCCGGAAAAATGAGGTGGTGGGCAGTGACAGTGCCGTAATTACCTGTACTGGAATAAACGAATGGCTGTTATCTTCACACACTTAACACATACATAAAATACACATTTCATCACCAGATGACTGAGGTGGAGCCACTTAAATCTAAATAGCATCGTCTTACCTTTAATAGAGTTTTCATAGTCAATGACACTGCCAGACTTTGAATGAACTGGTTATTAATAATAACTGAACAGCCATTATTTCTTGGACTGGTTCCCCAGTCATGTCTCATTTCATGGAAAAACTGTGTTAACAATGTAGAAGCTCAGAGAAAATATTTCAGTACATTTAAGGATGCTGTTTTCTCTATTATAAATACAAACAATATGTGAGAAGCAAATTCAACTTTCTAGTCTACAGGCCTAATATGCACCAGGATTCGGAAGGTATGGACTACTTCAGAAATCCATTTTTGTCAATAACTCATAAACCTACTTGCTCAAGTAATTCAAACACAAACACTCTTCATCAATGCAAGCAAGTTGTGTAGCTACGCTGACACTGTACACTATATTAACTTGCATATGTAATATATAACTTTAAATAAATACAATTATTGGATATGTCACGCACATAGCAACGTCTGGTGGGGCCAGGCCAGGACAAAATCAATGATCTCTTTAAATTTCAGGCTGGATAAATGTGTTGGTAGAATAGATTTACATGTAGCTCTCCAATGGAGCAGCAGGATTTTCTGCTGGCACTGCAGAATCCAAAACTCGCCACCGGTTGGTTGGGAGCCACTTAAGTTACTAGGATGCACAAACCAGTGCATCGTTGTGCAAGTCAAAAACTGAGATATATAAGAGTTTGTGTCAGGAGGGGCATCTGGTGCAGAAGCAAATCATGCCAAATCAATAAATGTGGACCATGATTCATTGGGGCGACCCTTAAAAGGATCAGCTGAAAGAATTTAATTTCATTACGTTTACATTTTCAGCAATTAGCGAATTTCAAGAAACAGTCTGAACGATTGGGAGTTAAGAACCTTGCTCAAGGGCCCAACAGCAACCACTATCAAACCAGGCTCGAACCAGCCACCTTCTGACTACTAATCCACTACCCAAACCACTTGGTAGCAACTTACCTAGTTAATTCAGCCACTTGTATGAACATTTTCAATTTTTTATTTTGTCATTCTGGTTTCATTTTTAATGTCTTTATTACTGCAGGCTAATCTCTCACTTAATGGCACTGTTTTTATTTTATGGTCTCCAGGTTTTCTCCCTTGTCTCATTCCAGAAGCAGAACATAGCAGTTAAGAATGTGGAAAGGCTTAACAAAGTCAAATATTTCAGTTCAGTTGGTGATGTTTCCAAGCTGATAAAAACTAGTGTTGCATACTTGCTGTTTTCGCTTTATATCAGATTTTTATGCTTCTTAAATGGTCCCTCTGGCATCTGGACTAAGTAATATCTGCACCAGCAGCAAGCATCTCTTAGAGCTGATACAGGTGCTTATGGTTCCTCCTGGATTTGAATGACAATAAAGGACAGAGACCGGATGATTGGAATGACCTTTTGAAGTGATGAGGCCTGAATAATGGAAGCTTTGGGGCAGCCATGGCTATAATTATAAAGATCAATTTAATGGCACATTCCTTCCTTGATATCGGACTATTGTTGCAAAATCTCTTGCTGTCTGGAATGGACACAATTTTCTGTCATATTCCACATGCCACCCACCAAACAACAGCTTAATTGGTCACAGATAATACCTTGGAAGCTACAAAGCATCGTGTTTTCTAAGTTGGGCCATTCTAAAACTTTATTTTAAAAAGGTAGGTGACAAAATGTGATGCCAGACAATCATTAGTGCCTCGGAGACAGGGGGTAGCTGAGAGAATCTGGGAGCTCATTCAAAACTCAGCTGGACCACTTTGACCATTTTTTCTTTGCAGCTTTCTAATTCCTATTTTTCTAATTTCTTAAAGAACTTTCTCTCCTAAAGAGAACCACCTAAAGAGTACAGCACTATCATGCAAATGCAACCAATATTTTGTGCAATATTTTTGTTCAACGGAAATAAGAAAAAAAATGTTGGAAGTAATTTACAATAAAAGTGAAGTAAATACTTAAATTAGTATTTGGTTTATTTTCAATAGTAAATATCTCTAAAAACATTAGGGTTGTAATGTTACATGATACAATGCGATTTTTACCCATTTTAAACTGAAGACCAATTCGGACAAGGCTTTTTTTATTTTATGTTTCTTTATCATGATTTCATACGACCAATTACCCAACTGTCATGCTTCCTCTTCCCCAATTCTGACTCCACTCTGGTTAAGAAGAATGAAGCTTACCCACTCTCTCCAACAAGTGCGTAGCGGTCATATGCATTTTTCTATCTGTACCTTGACAAGTGTACATGCAAATCAGCACTATGTAAGGAGAGACACACCCTGATCAAATGCACTTGTTGTCTATGTGCAGGTGCTATCGATCAGCCAGCAGAAGTTGTTATTGTATTAGTCATGGAAAAGAGACTCTATTTGGCTTTTTAAGTCTACCACTGTATGATCAACAGCCTAGTCGTTGGTCATGTGGCAAGACTCAAAACGATGTATTTAAGGTCTCAGCTCTGGGGTTCTGCATTAGTTATCTAGATGTGTTAAGATTTTAATCCTTAACTACTCTCTTGCTTTAATCGAACTTTAATCAAGTTAAGACTTTAGTACTTTAGAAGCATGTAGCACTTTTAAACCTCAAGTGCAGGTTGTCGAGAACTGGATATTGTAAAAGCTCTTCCTTTGAAAATGGCTTTTGTAGTTTATGTGTTAAATTTAGAAGTGGTGTTGGGTTAGAATTTTGTTTAGGGTTAGAATGATGGCATGGCATAGACAGGATTTATGCACCCATTACTGGACCATTTCTCAGAAATGTCTGTGTAAAGCCATTCAGAATAGGCTCTTTTGCACTTTGTGGTCTGACAAGATAATAGGTTTTCTGCTTTGACCTGTCAGAAAGGATTGAAAAGAGGCTCATTGCCGGGACTAATCATGTCAGTTCCTTCTTTCTCTCCAGGTTCAGATGGCTATTGAGAGAGCTGTTACTCGTATCCCTCATATATTAGTGTCTAGCTCAAGTAAGTGCTGGTCAGCCACATTAAAAGCTAGTTCTGAAATCATCTGATGTAGGTGTTGTGCTGCTGTCCTGAGATAGTTGGAAATAAATAAAGCTTGACCAGTGTTTAAAATTGGACAGCTTGGTGGTTCTAGCTAGCTTTCTTATCAATCACAGCAGATAGCCTAAATACTCCATGTACTGACAGCTGTCTGCAGGTTAATAGCTCAGTCTGTTCGACACCTGACTGGCATGTACTAAAGAGCTTTCAAACATGGACCAAGTATGGTGTAAACACAAGATTCTTAATCTATTCTTTTATCCGTGATTTGGTATAAACAATAAGTAGAATGCTCATCCTCAGTCAATCATCAAAGTCATATTACACAAACATAAATCAAACATAACACATTTGATGCCCTTTTATGCACCATCTACATTTTTAAGGTGAAATGCTCTGGTCGACTGGCCTAAAGTACACTGTCTGACTGGAGTTAAGTTCTGGAAACGTCTAATGGTCTTTATGGTCCATAAAGAACTGATGGGATTCTTTCTCCCCTTCATTTCTTTCTTGGTGTCTCTTTTACTCTCTTTCTCTCTCTCTCTTCGGCTCTGAAGCAGAGTTTTTCGTGGAAGGGTCATCAGATGCGGTACTGTTCTGCTCTTTGAGAGCTTTATGGCATGAAATGGACATGATTGGGCAGGGTCTGCGTGCCTGGGTTTGTTGCCGAATGTACCGCACCAGCTTCACATTTTAGAAAGGATGTTTCAAGTGTTCATCTCAGGCACTTGGTTATAATCTCTATATTAACACTAAAAGGTTGTATCTGTTAAGATGTGAAAAAAGTTAGAAGGAATTAACATGTTTATGTTCTTTTAAAAAATTGCACCTTAGAGATGGCTGTTGTGTGTCAAAAAGCTCCACTTTCTTGACCACATTTTTTTTATTTGATAGTAAGATGCATTTCATTATTTTTGTACAAACAATTTTTTTTACAAACCACCTTGTACTTTTAAATCCTAATTCATCATGAAATTCAACATTTTTAGGCTGTTTACATTAAGAGATCAACCGTAGACATCCAAAAGTGTCTGTACTACCTACATTTCCAGTTTTATTACAGTAATAACGTTTGGAGTAAGTCATGAAGTAAGATTTTTGTAAAGAATTTTCCTGGCCAGGTGAATGAATAACCCGTATATTGAATTATAAGAAGGTACAATTGTTTGTGAGTTGTTAGTTTAGACCAGAAAGATGAGCACTTAATGTTTTTTATTATTATTATTAGTAGTAGTAGTAGTAGTAGTAGTAATAGTAGTAGTAGTAGTAGTAGTAGTAGTAGTAGTAGTAGTAGTAGTGTTGCTAGACCATAGTTTTTAAAACACTGTGTCATGGGGTGATTGAAAACACTTTGAAAACCCTGACCTAGTTAAACAACTCTTTGGGTGCAATTTAAAGTCTGGTGAGTGAAGTCAGTTTTTACTGACTTTAAACTTTTACTTGCAACTCTACATAAAAAAATATATGAGAATATGTACAGCAAATACACAATACACACATCTGCCAAATAACAGTGCATGTTGCTTGTTTGTCCTGCAGGAAAGAGGCACATCAGGCTATGAGTACGAGCTGCAGGGAGATAATGCTGGCTCCCATTGTGTCCTTCTGTTTGTTGTTTTAATTAGCATTGTTAATTGGGCGTATGTGACACCCTGGTGACAGACCTGTCAGTCCACTGTATTGATGGTGCTGATTGCCTTCATTTGTCTGCTTGTTAGCCAGCACTCAGTTAAAGACTGTGGTCTTGTTCTCTGTCATTGTGGCATCATTGTCCATCTGTCTATATGGGGAAGCGGATGCGCATTAACGACATGGTAAACAAATCATTTGACTTGCCAGAGTCCCTCTCATCTCATCAGCCCCGGTGGAGGTGCGTCCTTGAGTTTCAACAGAGACGCCAAATCGATCCAGCAAGAGTGTGTACACAATATTAAGAACGAGACATGCATCAATGACAGAAGGAGCTTTACTTCTTCTGCCCTTCATCATAATGGGCTCCATCCATTTTAAAAAGCTTGGCAAATGTTAAGTTGGCCATACACTTGCAGGTGAACACTTTCTGTATTAGGTTCTCAGAAAGGATGGCACAGGTGGCACAGTTGGTACATGCAGAAGAGCAGTAAATGTCATGGTGACATGGGCTTAATCCTTCCCTCTTGGTACTGTCTGGCAGGATACTTCTGTAAGTTGCTCTGGATAAAAGTGTGTGCTAAATGTCGAAAATGTAAATGGATACTGACTTTTGTGTATTTTGTATTCCATTTTCAAGTACAAACATTTTGCTTGGTGACCCTTCCTGCCTTGTGTCCAGTGATCTTGAGTGACTTCAGACCCACTGAGACCTTAAACAGGATGAATAAATTAAGATATGTACTATATAATGAACAGTATAACCTGTATTTGCAGTATGTGATACACCTATCCTATCTGCCGTCACTGGCAGTATACGCCTGGTTGCCAGGTTTTGGCTTTTTCAGTCGAAAAAGTTCTTCAGTTTTTACCTGCCTCAAAAACAAAGATACATCTTATATGTTTTAGCTAGTGAAATTAAAGATAGTCAATATATATATATATAATTCTTGCATAACCTTTTTGGGTTAAGGTCTGGTCTTTTCCACACCATCATAACATTCTATTGTAAAAATTTTTCTGTGGTTTGGGTAATTGGGTTGCATCCTTCAACTTTTATTAAGCTTCAGGTGTGTGACCTTTAACCTGACATTCTTGATTAAAATGTCTTGATACTATTTTGATTTTACTGTTCTCGCATTGATTGCATATACCCTGACCTTTAAACATCAAAGAGGCCTCAGACAATGATTCTTCTTTCAAGTTTGTTCAGTGTCTCGAAAGAATATTGTTTTAATGTCCAGGTGTTGTGCAAACTTGTATGGCAGTATTTTTTTCACTGTACATACTTGTATACTCGAATAAAATTAGCATTGGATTTGCATGGTTTAAAGGTGATTCAGGCAGGAGGATAAAAATTAGAATAACTATAGTGTGGAAACTGTAACAAGACACTTCTCCCACCTAGTGGTCATTGGAGACAGTATAAACCAAAGTGTGTGTATATGTGTGTGCCGGTATTTTCAGTTTCTTATCAGTTCTTGTCAGTCTCTCTTTCTCTTTTCAAGTGAGTTTGTGTGTGTGTGTGTGTGTGTGTGTGTGTGTGTGTGTGTGTGTGTGTGTGTGTGTGTGTGTGTGTGTGTGTG
>JAYDZF010000002.1:7721317-7765136 GCA_034509105.1 Microcambeva barbata
TGTGTGTGTGTGTGTGTGTGTGTGTGTGTGTGTGTGTGTGTGAGAGAGAGAGAGAGAGAGAGAGAGAGAGAGAGAGTGTGTGTTTGTGTGTTTGTGCGTGTGTGTGTATTTGAATTTCCACACAAATAAAAATTATGAATTTATCAAAACTAAATTATAAACATAACTATTTAAATATAAATATTATTCAATTCAAATTTATTTTACAAATAAATATACAATTTGAATTAATACATGCTAAAAGCTTCAATTTAAGGATAAAAAATATTTTTATTGATCGATTTACTAGAAGTCGGTTTACTGGGAACAGAACTTTGAGTCAGTTGTGTGGTTTTTTTGTTTGTTTTTTGGGCTTGTACAACCAAAGCAAAAAAACAAACTAAGTCTGAACACTGGAAGATATCTGCAGATTCTTAGTTCTAGAAAGACAGAAGTCGTCATTCTAAAAAAGTAAAAATACTTGGATATTTTAGGCCAGTATATTGTATTGTGTTAATCTCACGGCAAAACAAAAACTGAGACCTACCTCCCACATCATCTGGTCATTGGGAGTCCAATAGGGGTCTATTTAATGTATAATTATAGCCAGGTGACATAGTGTATATAACAACAGATGGGTTACTGATGGTAATTAGACAACAACAAAGTTCATCTATATGGTAGGTGTATATCTTGACATTACAAAGCACTTTTCTGGGTTCATTTGTAACAATTTGCATTTGTTAATTTGTATTGATATTTTCATAAAATAGGCGCCTGATTTTGTCCTTTCATTCATTTCTTCTGATAGCGCTTATGAAGAGGTGCAAGCCTCTCAATCTCAGATCTTTATTCTTTTGTCATCAATAATATCTTTGTTAAATGTCACGTACATGCTTTTTGCCCTTCGGTGGACTGTTTGTTGAAGGTAAATCCCGTGGCTACTTGATGACGCACAACAGCCCTCTCCGTGGTACACTTTTAAAAATCTGAGCCAGGATGCCAAACTGCCCTCCCTTTTGATTATGCAACACCTCTCACCTTGTTTCCTGCGGGGACAGTGAGTGTTTTGGAAACTTCCACACCTCATGACTTCCTAGTCGCTGATGCCCTATTTCAGCAGCCCTGGTTGCCATTGGCATGTCTCCAGCAACCAATCTGAACTCCGGAAGGTCTGGCTCGCAGCTGTGATCGTGATTAAGTCTTTTCCTCTTCTTCATTGGCCTGTCCATCAGCAGCGTCCTGGTATAGATGTGCACCATGTGAAATCGCAAGCTGAGAGGCCATCTGCACACGGCAGGCTTTTGGGTTATTTTTGTCGCAGCTTAGGGCGGGCATGCACACAAACACAGTTTGGAGTTTCTGTTGATAAACAAAAAAACACGAAACTTTTCATAGGTCAAAGCAAAACACGCCAAGGATAATGCAAATTTTAAAAGGCCTTGGCATAATGATTCTAAAAAGGTCTCATAACAGAGAAACATAGCCTACTGACCAAAATATCAGACAACCATGCATCTGTTTTAGAAATAAACCTTGGGCCCTGGTATCCAAAAATAGTACTTGTTGTTTTTGAAGTGTTACAGAGGTTACACTTCTGGCCAGATGGTGTATGAATACAGGCACAGGAGTCATGGAGAGAGTTTCAGTCGGCCCACTGGGATGACGGATGAAGACCAGGATGACTTCACATGCTGCAATGGCCGTCTGGGCTACAGCGAGCAGGTGTGAAATGAGGGAGCTGCTGACTTTCAGAGCCAGAAAATGGTTTAAATCAAAGACAGATGCCATGCCCTCTGTGCTAATCAAGGGAGTGAGTAATAAATGAGCAACCATGTGCCTGCTTTATTTATTTAGCTAACAAAATGTGTTTGGAAATTGTGGCATAAATAACTTTGTTATGCTTTTGTGATTCAGTGCTTTAAAATATTTTATATGTACTGTTCACATGGAACAAATAAAAATGGACCCAGAGACAAGCAGTGTATAAAAATAACATATGAAACATGTGGATTAACACAACTTTCCTTATACATGTACTCACAGTGCACACAATCGAACAGATCTGATCAGACAAATCATTCTTTTCTACATTGTATACACTTCCAGGCAATGTAAGGGCCATTGGACCAAGAAAGCAGTCAAGTGCTCAGCACCTCTGGAAAACCATTCCATGTGACTACTTCATGAAGATAAGACTTTATTGATTCCCTTGGGGAAAAAGAACACAAGACATATACAAGTGGGGAAATAAAGTAGAAATTGCTCACATGGTGTGTAGTAATCTACTTATTTAAAAATATACATTTACTATTTTGAAAGACACACATTTTCTGTGTTTTTATGTGACATCTTGCAACACAAACCTTATATCTATACTAGATACGTAGAATTTTTAATTCCAAATCTACAAATCAGTCTGGTAAATGTGTACAATGTTAGTCATGTACAGATTTACTCATGTGTACTATGTTTTTTAATGTAAAGAAAAGTAGGGCCTTTCGGGTGTCAATAAAGCAAAGTGATATTCAGATGTGTTTAAACAAACAAACTACCTGAAATCCCCAGGTGAACATTACATATCTGTATAGTCTGTCCTCCACAGAAATCTATTTTTCTAAATTTCTGATTTTCAATCTTTCCTAATAAGGTAGCAGTGTGTTGTTTTATTCCATAATGGTTCTCTTCTTGCCTCTCAGCATCAGTAGATTGGCATACATGCAGCAACACTGTAAAAGGCATGCCAGCATTATGGTGAAGTGCTCTGGGTAATAAATGTGTTCTGTAATGTGCTCATAGTGAAGGGGGAAAATAGCGTGGCTTGCAGAGTAGTTGTATGAATTTAAATAAAGCCCTAGCTGTGAATAACTACTTTATTTTCCTCATGGGGGACTGAAACATGGTTGATTTGCAAATGCTGGTGAGCTGTTTTGGCTTTTTACTTTGGCTATTTACTTTGCTCTGCTGGGTATTGACCGGCCATTTATGTTGGATTTGATGAGTGAAATTATATTTTGGTTTTTTTTATATATTTATTCATTTTAATTAATATGTGCATGTAAGAACAGGCTCTGATGAAGTCAGCATAAGCCCAGGAGGCAAGGTAATCAATATATATGGTGATTTAACATACACAGAATTAGAATCTAAAGAGATTTCTGTTTTAAATGTTAAAGGTAAACAGATTTTCCTCACTGCATGACAGTCCTAGCATTTAGGAATCACAGCTACTGTGATCATGATAAATTGATCTGATTGAATGGTAAATTGTACAACTCATGAATTATTTATGCTGTGTTAAGGTGTGTAAACGTGTATTTTCTTAACATGTTAAATAGATATGAAACTGGGCAGAAATGTGGCACGGACATTTTGTGATTACTATGACCTAAATAATGTGATTGATAAGAAGACAATACCAGGCCACATAACAAGGTAGGTATTCATTCCTCTGTGTATCTGCTGTATTTCTATTTATGTCATTTTTTAAAAGTGTGTTGTTATGAGAATCATATATAAATTTTACATTCTAATTACTTACAAAAATATGGTTAGACAGCAAATCGTAAAAAGTTACATTTACATAAAGACTGATCGACTCCATGCCACGGTGCATTGCTGCAGTCCAACTAAATATTGAGTCGCTCATACTTTTCATGTTCATACTTTTCAGTTGGCCAACATTTCTAAAAATCTTTTTTGTATTAGTCTTAAGTAATATTCTAATTTTCTGAGGTACTGAATTTGGGATTTTCATTAGTTGTGAGTTATAATCATCAAAATAAAAAGAAATAAACATTTGAAATAACCTGCGATCGACCGGTGCCCCATCCAGGGTGTTAACTTGTGCCTTGTGCCCATTGAAGAGCAGGGATAGGCTCCAGCCTTCCTCCCCGACCCTAATTAGGATAAGGGGTTAAAGAAAATGATGATGAACATTTAAAATATATCACTGTGTAATGAATGAAAATAATATACACGTTTCACTTTTTGAATGGAATCCTTAGACAACAAATAGCAAATTTTTATTGCAGTGATTCCAAACATTTAAAGACCATTTTATTTTATTCATTATATACCAGCATATGTACATAAATGTGTTTCAGGAAATCCCAAAACTTGCTTCTGTTTTCCTGCGAGTAAAGTAATACTAACTGTTTAGGACATCTGTGTTGCTTGCTAATAAGAAAAAGTATGATTCTTAATCTGAGGTGAATTTCCATACTGCAGTATCTATTATTTTTAATTAAAGCCCAGTATGAAAGAGCTGCTATTTCACACAGCTGTTTAGTAAAACTATTCTAGTTATTTAAATCTAATTATTGGAATGTTTATCTGGTATTTAATATTAAAAACAGTTCAAAAACAAGTTAATCTGGGACACTAAATTGTCCAAAATAAAGACCTGGACATTGCATTATGGGTCCCAAGCCTGGATAAATAGGGATCATTGTGTTAGGGGTAAAAACTCTGAAGTTGGTGGTGCGGACCATGATCCACTGTGGCAACCCCTAACGAAAGCAGCTAAAAGAAGTCACTAAAAAGTATGTTTTATAGAAAAATGTATAAGCTTTCAAAATTAAGTATGTTCTCACGATAATGATAATAAAAATTTATATTATTTTATGTAAAATAGCTGAAATGTTAAGATTGCTTTTTTTGTTAACTCATCTGTCTGTTTTTGTTGACAGTTTGGATGCAGTGCCTTCTGGTCACCAGGGAAACAGTGATAGAAACGACAAGAATCAAAATAGGGAGAAAAGTGGGAGAAGATTTAATGAAGTTAGAGACTAATGAAGCATAATATTGTACAAGGTCCCAATCTCCCTTAAACGGAACAACACTAACAAATATTTTTTGGTCAACCAATGTATCTTTATCCCATCTTTATATTGATATAGAATATACATGTTTTAGGTATTTACCAGCATTAGTTTATTTTTGTTCTTCACATAATTATTAGATTCATGTTTTGTTCTATTAACTATGTAATGATTGCATGCATTGAGAGTTGTGTTGACTTAACCTTTACTTTCTGCTTCTTGTTCTAATGCAAGATTCTTGTTTAAACACAAGTATTATGTAATTGTTATCTATATATAAGTATTCTATTTATTGCTATTGATAGCACTTTTTGCAAATGAGTTCTGTTGAGGTGTACATTCAAATGTAATTTCCATAATTGTCATTTTTCATGCTAATCTTCATATCATTCATTATGACGTTGTATGAAGTCACTGCCTAATATAATTAATGAATACTCAGTCCATAGTTGCCCAATTAATACCAGATCATATTATGTGTTTTAAATTTGGATGGTGTTCTAATACAACCATGTGCATTAAGAGCAGCTTTCTGTTTTGTATCTTGTTTTGTATCTTGTCACAAACAAATGTGCTACAAAATGCTGCATTGAGCATTGATCTTCTTGAAGGTAATTAAACATGCTTGTCAGTATATGTGCTTTACTCTATTATGTAGAATCCTTTACCGATCTGTTTCTAATAAACGTGTGCTGTAAATGTCAATACATCTGTAAAGATGCACATGGAGTCTAGAATTTGTAGAGTAAGCATTAAAGTAACTCAGACTGAGTAATATACAGGTGCTGGTCATAAAATTAAAATATCATGAAAAAGTTGATTTATTTCAGTAATTCCATTAAAAAAGGGAAACTTGTATATTATATTAATCCAGTACACACAGTGTGAAGAGGATAAAGCCACTATCAGAGCAACCTGGGCTCTCATAACACCTGAGCATTGCCACAGAGTGATCAACTCCATGCCACGAAGCATTGCTGCAGTAATCCAGGCCAAAGGAGCCCCAAGTAAATAGTGAGTGCTGTACATGCCCATACTTTTCATGTTCATACTTTTCAGTTGGCCAGCATTTCTAAAAATCATTTTTTGTAGCAGTCTTAAGTAATATTCTAATTTTCTGAGATGCTGATTTGGGGATTTTCATTAGTTGTGCAAGTGAGGTGAATTGAAGACACTAAAATCCCCATGAATGTGATTGATCTTTCATGACCTGTGTACTGATGAAACTTGTGTAATGAATAATAGTTGCCTGTCATGAATGTAAGTGTTAAACATGACGTTAAAATCACAAACAAACAAACTTCAGTACCTGTGTGGCCTAATTTAAAGTTTAAAGCTGACCTGTTGTTACTCCTGGGTTTTACCAGAAAAGCTATTTGAAGGAAGACATTTGTTGAAAATGTAATTCTTGTGTTATTTCATTGACATTTTCTTTGAGATTTTCTGCCAGTGTGTTGTATTTTTTGCAGAAAATCAGATTGATTTTCTATGTTTAACAAAAGGCGTTATAAAAGTATTTTAATTTAATAGTTAATTGTGTTTACATTGACCAGGTTGTGTATTTTACCAATAAATACCAAAAAAAATAATTATAATTTATCTTGTCTTGATTTTTCTCTGATTGTGTCAAACCCTGGCTGAGGAAGGATGGCTTGCACATCAGTCAAATGTTCCACAAAGAGCAATGTGTATTTTTTAGAGCAGTCATTTGGAATAAGTGAGGCAATCAGTCAGAAGTAGCATAAACAAATGACTCGCATTTTACATGGTGAACGAGAAGATGGAGAGCTAATGTGAATGAGAAAACACATCCATCTACAGATTCTTACACATTGTACCTCACAAGTATTTCACCTACTCACAGTGCTGTCATATTTTACCTGTTTCATCCCATTACTCATTTTGGCTTGCTTCAGTAAGTCAGGCACATCATGACCTAATTCTGCTCATGCTGCTGTGAACTGTTAATATTTTGCTTCTACATTTATATGTTTCATTCCTAAATGATAGCTGCAGCATTTTTTTTTAATAAAAGGATTTTCGAAAAACCAACCCCCATTTGTTTTCTCCTTTAAGCTTCCTAAGAAAATCATTAGTTCATTTACATGTCTTCAAACATGTTACAATTAGACAGCACTGTTTTTGGCACTGCAATTCACTGGTTCGTGCATCCTAGTGGTTAGGTACATTTAGTCTCCAACCAAGCAGCAGGTTTTTTTTGTACAGGAGACCCACACAGACACGGAAAGAACATGCAAACTACACACAGAAAGGACCCGGACTCTGGGATCGAACCCAGGACCTTCTTGCTGTGAGGCGACGGATCAGTATTTAAGCCTTCGGTGAATGTATACCCGCAACAAATGGTTGTACCAAACAAAGTCTTTAGAGATATTTTGGTGTTTGGTGTTATTTTAGGAAGTTCAAATGTAACGGGAGTTCCCCAGGTCACGTGACCACATTGTTCGCCTCGTTACTTTGTTTCAGCGTCAGTGCCGCTATGACAACAGCGTTTAAAGATGGGCGGACTGACACCACCTAAAAAACCTTCACACCCAAAAGTCCACCAAAAAGCTTTAAAATGCTCTATACAACTCAAACTTCATGCTGTAAGTTCACAAACATTCACGCGTTTGCTCGTATTTAGCTTTGAGTTTTGAGTTTGTTTCGGTGTTTGGTGCCAACAAGTACAGCTAATCTTGCTAGCGCAGCTATGTTGCTAAATCTCCCGTTATCAACAGTGCTGATAGCCGCAGCAGGTATTACAAAATGTGTATTTTAAATATACATGTTTTGTTTTATCTCGATACTATTTAAAATGTTGCTTCTAGACTGTCGTCTTATTCTGCATTGTTTTAGATTTAGGAACTTGACTTAGGCTGCAGTTAGTCAAGTTTACATTTCCTGTCTGTTCCTTTGCTGTTATTCAAGAGCTGGATTTTCTTTGACTTCTGTTCGTGTAGATCACTTGTCCCGGTGTCTTGTTACATTCCCAAGAATACATTTATCTGAGTGTCCGAATAATGGGACAGTACCACAAGACAAAGTGTGTCCCCTCTGCTTTTCCTCTTCTGCTGCATGAAAAAATGCTGTTTTCCAAGGTAAGGTGGGGCAGAATTGATATTATACGAGATACAACTGAAAATCTAGTGATTGAAGACTGAAGTAGTTTCAGTCTAATCTCTGTCCTTGGTAGAAAGATAGAACATAAGGCACACACTTGCCTGTGGTCAGATGTTGAATACACTTAACAGCAATTAAGGAAACTTAAACATAATCCAACTGGTCATTTAATGTCAGAACATTGAAGTTTAAAATCATGGATTTTACAAGATGAAAACATTGTAATAGGAATAGAATTTTTTTTTATGTAATTGCATCACTGATGCCGGCTGGTGTTGCAAATTGTATGTTCTTCCACATCGCAAAGTGCTCTATTGAATTTAGATTTGGATTTGCAGCATTTTGCAGATGCCTTTATCCAAATTTGACTTACAGTACATTTACCTTTTGCATTGTATTTTCTTTAGATTTTCCCAGGAGCGTTTGACCATAGTGATATAGCTGATAATCTAGAAAGTAAGAGCTATTAAGGCAACATTCGTGCTTGTTCATTTATTTTTCTTATGCTCAGGATCAATAAACTAATATACACTTGTATACATTTTTGTTTTTACTACAGATGATACAACATGTTTCGAGCTTATTCAACTTGTTCCCCCAGGTATGGATTTTTCTTTTTTTTAATTCTCAGTAACCACTTTATCCTGGTCAGGGTCACAACAGGTCCTTGTTTCATTGGGAAGAACTGTGTCAAAGACAGGGTTTGGTGAACACTAGAGTTTCTCTATGATCTGCCAATTCACTCTTTAATGATACATTATCAATCTGATTCACTGCAGATGAATCTGTATAACAGACTTCTTACTGGCCTATCAACAGCATCATTGCACACATTTCCTGATGGGCCAGGGTCATTAGACAGTTGACAGGGTGGTCATGATTGGAATTTTTATGACTAAAAAAATAAATACAAGTACTGTAATGCTAAGTTTAGCAATTTGCTGGTGCAGCACTCCACGGCTGCTGTCCATGATTCTCGGCTGTCCTATTGGCTGGATTAATTGATTATGTCTGATTTGGGAATGGCTGAAGCTGATTAAATGTAACCTGTACAGGTTTTCCTTGCCCATATGTCCAGTGTTTCCTGGTCTTGCATGTTATTACTTCCTACATGTTATATAAGAGTGGAGTTTTGTGCCTCTTTCATGATATTAAGCAATGTTTAATAGATAATACCAACTATTTGCATGGGCATTGTAAGCTTATTTATAATAATGAAATGACTTACATTTACTCATAAACTGCTTTTAATTGTTCATAAATTAGATGTATGCACATTTAATTCCAAACACATTACTACATCTTTCTTAAACTTACATACTTTGTGTTTACTTTTTGAAGCTAGATTGGCAGTAACCTTTTTCACTCAAGTCAATACCAGATCTGATATCTTGACAATAATAAACTCTTTGAAGACACCTTGACCAATAATGTGTCTTAACTGTTGACACAGAGGGCGAGATTTTGGCCACTTTTGAAGAGAACACCAAAGACTTTCTCTACCCAGGCCCAAAGCTGATTCCTCACTCTCCAGGTTCTGAAAGAGAGATTCTGATGAAGAAATCCATCTCGTTCCCGGTTTGTATCCCTTCCACTCACCACGCTGTCATATCTCTGATGAATCTTAAAAGCCACTGCCATTTTTCGCTATTTGCTTCAGGACATGGATTGTTTGGGTAAATTGATCTGCCAAGAGAGTCATTATCTTCCTTTGCTGAGTGTCTTTTCATCATCGTAAAAGTTCTTATTGGTTCTTATTCTTTCTTTTTTTCTGTTTCCTTTCTGTTTTTCTTACTTTAATCTCTCGTGCCCACAGGGGATCTCACCCAAAGTGGAATTTTCAACCATGTCTGTCATTGAGGAGTGTGATTTGAAAGTGAGACAGCCAGCCTTTTCTGTGAGTAGTCTTGATTTATTTATTTTTTTGTATTTTAAATTTTTTTTGCAGTTAAGATTTTAAAATTATCGCAAATGATAAACTAGACAAGTGTGTCTAAAATAATTTAACTTAGTCTATAATCATACCTACAGACATTACACCTGAAGTACAAATCTAAACCATACAAAATACTTACTCAAGAAAACTAAGTTAAATTCTGCTTTAATCTACTAACCACACTAGATTGGTTGTCAACAGTTATTGTAACATATACGTCCAATCCATATCAAGCGTTCCGACATATGCACAGTTGACAACTACTTTAACTACACAGGTGGCAGTATCACATACATATAGTCACACACTGCTTTATTATCCATCTCTGTGCTGGCACATTGAACTTGTCAGCAGAAGTTACCATTGCAGCAAAAATAAGGAATCCAATCAACCACCTCTTTGTCTGTGTAGGCACACAGCCAGTTTGGTTGTGCATTAAAACCTTGTGCCATCTCAGTTGATCTCTGTTTTTAAACAAAAATGCCTTTACTTCTGATCTATACAAATGAACATGTACGTACTGTACATATGCATTTGTATAGATCACAAGTAAAGTGTTTGCATATCCTAGCTTGTTGGAAAGAGTGCAGTGTCAGCCATTGTACGGCACCCCTGGAGCAGAGAGGGCCTTGCTCAGTGACCCACTTGTGGCAACATGACAGAGCCAGGATTAGAACTCTCAACCTTTCAATTAATAGCCCCAAGCCTTATCTACTAATTTTATTTTGAGGGTTTAAATTGAGTGCCATAGCATACGTTAAAAAGCAGGTGTCTACTCTTGAACTGGTGGGCCAATATTTGTAATAGACATGCTGCAATACACCTGGGGTCATGAGGATTTGTGTCACTGTAGGAAAAGGATGTCTTGATATTGTTAAGCATAACCTACTCATATAGTAGGTGAAATGTGTTTTCGTATGATCTATTTTGTTATTTTTTTTACAAGTCTGAAAGCCAAGCATTAACCTTGAAAAGATTTTGGGGATATTGCTTGTGTCGTTGTAAATCTTATTGATTTTTTTTGTGCAATGCCAGAGAGATGGCAGAAAAGTGGCTTTTAAGAGACAATCACAGAATTATATGGTAGGACACATTGAATAGCCTTGTCAATCAACTAATTGTCTGTTTCTATATATCTTATACATATTCGGCTTCTGACACCTCGATAGTTTTAAAAGCATCTTTAAGAATGGGATTTTCTTGTGAAGATAATTACACAGAACCATGCTGGTTGAGTTGATATCTATCGAGACTCTCTTTCATTCGTTATGTTTAAAAATATGGTCAGTCTGGGCTACAGACTTATGGGTACTCCTGGAACAGAATTAAGAGATGACTAAATGTTGTTTTATTGGCAATAGGACACTGTACATAGTATTAAATGTAGTGGTATCAACAATTGTGACATTTATGGTAATTAAAATAAAACAACTTTTTCCTAGCTGTAATTGAAAATAAATTTATGAAATTAATTAAATCATCAGTGACCACAAGAATAAAAATGAACATATAATAACAAAAGATAAAGACTGAAACACAGTATGCTGCATTGCCAATAAATGACACCAACGTGTCTAAACATGGCGTTAAAACACAAACAAACAAACAAATCATCAGGCCATCATCAGATTGTTTAAGGCAGGCCCAGGCAAATAAACATTCAAAGGCAACCTACAAAAAAGTTTCTTCTAGTTTCTAACCATTTAAGTAAATAGCAAATAATGTCAGCCGTTGATTTAGATTTGGTTTGAAGTTTTTCAACACTCTTTCTTAATTATTGTTACAGATATCTAAGTAATTGCTTAGTTTCCCTAAACTTACAAACTCTGTCATCTAGTCCAGCTCTGTGTTGTTACTTTTCTGAGTCATTTATTTGCTATTGTTTCTTTTTGCAGACACTCCTGGTTGGACCTTAAATGGCAGGCTCTTTAATTGGGTTTCTCTAAACAATTTGCATGCATTTCATTTAAACAGAGTTTGTTTCTGCCTTAATAAGCTACTTGTCTATTGGGCTTTTTTGTTTCAAGGACAACCGGCTTTATCTTCTGTTACCAACAACAGCAAAGCCACTAATCACATCAGACAAGCACGACTCGTTCTTTAAAAGAGCCTCTTTGTGGCTGCACCAACAGAAGAGAAAAGAGAAAGAATGTGAAGAGCTTACAGGGGAAGCTGCCTTAATTCTATTAGACTGAGAATAACAATCTCTGTCAAGATTTATTTTTCTGTGCTTTTTAAAAATGACTTAATATACCAGGATGCTCTGATTGGCATTTAAATGATCTTTGTTTTGTTTTGTTTCTTGACAAACATATAATCATAGTAGTCTAGAAAACAGAGTATATGGCATTCTAAAAACCTAACGATATTCTCAAACAGCTTGTATGGCACCATTTCCTTTTACTTATTTTAACTTATATGTAAGCAGCTTCTTCCTGACACAGCACCAGTTCTAAATCTCAAATGTGTAAATTTCTCTTGCTGGTTTTTATAATTCCAAAAATAAATTGCAAAATCTTTTAAGATTAACATTCTGGTATTAACATTAACACTGAGTGTTAAAGTCAACACAGTGTCAAACATTGCATTAAACACTTTTCTTTTGCATGGCCTTGGTATCAAAAATAAAGTATTAGCCTAAGAGCACAGTTAATTTCTCATTTTTATTCTCCAGGACATAACCACTACACCCCATCATCCAAGAACAAGTGCAACAACAGTAAAGAAGATGAAGACAAGTACTGCACCAACCTGTGGATACCAGAGGCCTACTGTGTCATCCCAGAGCCGCAGCCCATCGCCTTATACGCACCGCAAGATGTGCCAGCTCTCCAAGGAGGCAATTGACCGCCTCAGTCATCTCCAGCTTGGACCCTTTACTTTTAAAAAGGAACTGTCCCCACAGCTACCTTTTGTGGTGGGAAATATGACTTAATATTACTACAAAATCGTGAAGAACTCAACCAGAAAGGTTTTACATGTCTGAATATATAAGGTTGGAAGTGTAAAGTTGTCTCACATTTCTTGCAATAACAAATAACCCTAGCAACTAAAAGGCAAATCCTGTCTTTCAAACAGTAACACACTGAGCTTGATTTGCTTGGTGAATATTTTATGATTGTGTGTGAAATTGAACAAGACAAATCCTGTTATAACGTCTTAGTTGATTTGTATACAACTATCCACTTACACATAAGACTACTTTATTGGTCTAATAAAGCATTCACAGAGTAGCCATGTGAATACACCATGCATGGTTTATTAATAATTTTCCTTTTTTTTGTCTATGAACAGTGGGACTAACTCCCTGATGTGATCTGCGTAATTAATATCACCTCAATGGCGATGTGTCCTGTTGCTACTAAATCTTACCAGATCAGCATCCAGAGTACTGGACCTGTGGGCAACTGCAAAAGTATAATTCCAATTTCCTGTTACCCAGACTTCTGGTGCTTTTTATATTTGCATAATGCCAGCAGGCTTGCAAACTCACTTGACTGGATAACATGAACTCAATTAGCTTCCCATCTCGTTTTAGCCAGATAATGTGAACCCAATTTGCTTTTCATCTCCCTTCACCATCCTCTAAGAAATGAATAACTCGAAACCGAAAGACAAGTTTAACTGAATAATACTTTCTTGTAAATTAAATACTGGTCCTCATCACATTAAAAACAACATTATTTTAAGTGGGTGGCTTTAAAGCTTTTTCTATCTGTGTTTGCAGGTTCCTTGTAGTCCAAACTCATCACTAACTGAGTATTCTACGTTATCTTCACCTAAGAGAGTCTCTTTCCAGCAAGAATCAGTAAGTTTTTTATTTTAAATCCGACATTCAAATCTGATTTTCGGGTCGATCTTAAGGTGACATGCAGCATCACATTTTTACAGCTGAAAAGGTGGGAGCCAGTTCCTTATCAATGCCCAAACACGTATAGTGTATGTTTTTGTAAACACATGTAAATTTACAATTAATGACTTTTAATGTTATATTCCTTTAAGAAAATGTTTTCCAGTTATCAAAATAGCAAAAAAAATCTTATGCTATATAGACATATTAGGTCCAATAAGACTTTGTATGGGATCACAGGTCTATTACTATAGCTCTCTACCACTAAGTTATTGGCTGACGGGGTGTCTAAACAAACATGATAGACTGTGTTTGGGCTACCATTTAAAACCCATTAAAACTGTTATTTGTCATTAACCTTTAACATTTGTTTCAGTTTGCAATACATTTTGGTTTTACACACACACACACACACACACACACACACACACACACACGAGAATGTAGTAATTTCTATGGTGTTAACGGATGCTATTGCTGTGATTAGCAGAGGTGTATTTCTCCATTTACTGTGCCATTTACTCTTTACTGCCTCTTTCCCATCATCACACTTTATGGAACTTAAGGTCAAAACCTCCTTGAGGTACTTCCAAATGATCAATGAATCTATTAAACCACATGGCTATGCTAAATGGGCTAATAAAGCTCTTCAACCTTTCAGGCACGAGGCGATTCTGTGGGTACAAAATATGTTTCTCCTGCGAAAAATTCAACAAGGTTCAGCACCAGTCCCTCTTACATGAGAACGCCTGTTCACCACTCCAGCCCTGTGTCCGGCAGTGTCTGGGAACAGAGTCCACTTCTGACACGTTCTTCACTCAGAGAAAGGTGCCAGCATTACTTATATACTTATATAAACCACTCACAAAAGGTTTTGGATACTTTCGAGTGAATTTAAAATGCACCTTCACCTTTATAGATGAACTTAATGTGACCTCTAAACGTTTGAATGTCCTACTGTTTAATGTTTCAGTACTTTTTGCTTGCCATTTTCTAACAATTAGCTTAACTGCAAAATTCCCAACAGGTGTTTAATTCAAAAATCGATCAATACATTTCCTGGTTCGATGGTTTATAAAAAGCTTACTAATTCGTTTATACCTGTTAGACAATATAGATAAAAAATCAAGGTTCACTTTGTTGAATAAGATTTATAATTAGGTTATAAATATTGTCTCCATTGTTCATGTTTTGTAATGTTTGAATTGATCTGACCCCATTTATAACAGAATTAGATTGTGTATGACTTGATGCCCTGTGATGGACTGGTGACCGGTCCAAGGTGTTTTTGATCCTTAATGACCCTGAATAGAATAAGGTGGCAGTGAAACACTTAATAAATGACAATGTGAATGTTTGCTACTGTTTCCCCTTAGGTAAAAATAGTATTTTCTCTTTCTTTCTTCAAATGGCTTTTACAAAACTTTGTTTACTGTTGGGGACAAAAATTGTTATTTCACATTTTTCATGTACATGTAGATAACAGATATATATATATATATATATATATTTTTTAAAAACTGTTGTTTATAGTGTGGCTGCGTTGCTAAAGACAAATAAAATAATCTGTATTTTGCAAGTTGAATCCACTCCCCATTCGTAAATGATGACATTTGATGTCTGCTCATGTTTGTTCATTATTAAAAGAAAAAGATAAATATCGTTGAGAAAACAAGGAGGATGGGTATTGATTGTGTTGCAGCACAATCTAATGCATCTGACCCGACGCACAGTTTAATAAATTCTGAGAGACCCGTGTCATTGATCTGAACAACAGCCTGCTAAACCGACAAATGTTTGTTTGTTTGCTTGTCTCTTTCACTCTCTCTTTTTCTACCTCTTTTAAAATCCCGCTGGGACGGGAACAAACATTTAAAATCAATAGACAATTTTAAAGTGGAAAGTAAATTAGAGAGTAAATAATAGGAAATGTATGATACTTTTGTCCTGATTGAAAGCATGACCAAAGTCAGTGGGCGGAAGATTAAGGCTGGTTTGGCAGATTCAGACAATAAAAGAGCAGGCACGTCTTTTGGATGTCTTTGATGGGAAATGAAATGATGTCTTGTGAAGTTCAGTCTGTCCTTTTTGCACTTGTCGGCTTCTCGGGCGCTAATCATTTGGCCCAGCTAACCATCTGAAGCACAGCCAGCATTAGGTCCATTAAACACAGAAACTACTGAACTGTACTAACTCTCCCCAAAATATGATCGCTTTTCTTCCTGTTCTGATCGGTTTTCTGTTCTCTTTTTCATGTTCCTCTCTTTTTCATGTTTCTTTCATTCCTTCATTCATGTAACATTTTAGTGTGTACCTTTTGTCCGGCTTCTGACATAGAATTTTGAAAAGCTATATAAATGTATTATAGTTTTTATAGTACTGGTATAATGTTTAATGTAATA
This sequence comes from Microcambeva barbata, assembly GCA_034509105.1. Classification (NCBI taxonomy): domain Eukaryota; kingdom Metazoa; phylum Chordata; class Actinopteri; order Siluriformes; family Trichomycteridae; genus Microcambeva; species Microcambeva barbata. Next base: position 7,737,431 of record JAYDZF010000002.1, read on the forward strand.
TTGTTGTGTAATTCAAGTTGCGTTTTAATTCATTATGTTCACTTTGGTATGTTCAGTTTGTGTTATAGTTTTTATATTTTTTTAGTCTATTTTTCTTTTTTTTGTAATTTTCCCAACATTAATACACATGGCAGTTCCTAATTTAAATATTTATTAATCCAGTTCTGTGCAATCACTAATCTTTGTCCTTTACTGCTGTGACTTTATGGAACTTTGGATTCGACACTCATAATTCTTAGGCATACAGCACCGACTAGTGGCTCTTAGAGGCATTGCAGCATGAATAAAACGATCACTATAAAAACTAGTTTAAAAATAGTTTTAGAAGTAAAAAGTTCCTTATACCTAATACAAATTGTATTTTGTATATATGGGTTGTGTTTCTATTAGTCCAAGAATAAGTGCAAGTGCTTTGTGCAGGTTTCAGAGCCCTTCCAGTCCATCTCAATCAGAAGAGATCCACAGTCGTGTTCGGAGGATTTTACACACTCATGCAACTCGCTGTAGGCTTTCCTTCGTAAGTACCAGCTGAGAGACTTATCTCATCTTAATGATAATATAAATGTTACTAATTTTATAATTTGCCATGAAACAAATATCTTAATGTTATTTTACTGAATAATGAATGAGTAGAACAAATTATTAAAAAAGCAATTGAAATTGAAGTTCATATTTGGATCTGTATGTGAACAGGAAGAGAAGAGCAAGGAGCTGGAATCGGGTCAGGAAGAACATGTTAAATTTCATCATAACATTTTTTGTGACACATTAAAAAGGTACACATTGCAACAACACTCATAGTTTATCAAACAATTTTTTATTGTTGTTGAATTATGTTTTTGTTGCTAGCTTTTATAAAGGGTTTTGAGATCAATACCAAGTGCAGATTATACACAGCTATTTACAGCTTTAATTTGGCACACCTTGTCTATATATCTAAAAACAGCCACATTACCTGATAATGTAAGCATGGTATTCTTATGTATAAAATACTGCATCTGTGATTACTTGAGATTGTAGCATGTGATGTCATGGAACAGTCATAGACGATGCAATAAATTATTGCCCCTTTCTATATTGAAAAATCTGAATATCTTTGACATTTTCACACATTAGGAAAAATGTGTTTTTGAAAAGATATAATGGGGCAATTAGGGATTGATATAATTAATTCAGTGATTAATGCCTCTGCAGTGTGTCCTTTAAGGACATGCATTGCAGAGAATTCATAAAGAAAAATAAAGTGAGAAGCTGAGTACAATTGCAGCTTACAGCGTAGAGAGGCCTTTGTATTACAGTGCGGTATCAACTCAAATGCTTTAATGACAATAATTTACATTTGTGTTTTGGAATGATTGGTTTCATTTTGTAAATCTCATTTTAGCTGAAGAAATGGCTTTAAAAACTGTTAATCTTCTTCCATTCTATAATTTTTTATTTTTTGCTTTACACAAGTTTATTCTATTTTATTATTTTATAATTTTCATGGCAGGTCATGTCTATGTATTCATAATTTTTTTCTTTTGATTCCTTATATATTTTCTGTGATAAGGTTTTCATTTGTAAATAAATGAAAGTAAAATGTAAAATAATACTTTATATTAGCTTTGTATTGACATGAAGTTAAAAACATTTTCTATAAATTTACAGTGGAAACTGGAACTAAAAAGTTATTTAAATGAAGGTAATATAAATTCTATTTAGGAAGCTGTGATTGTTTTTCTTCCTTTCACAAGTGGTACTTTAGCAAATTAGCAATATTAAATAACATCTAGATTATTAGGAATGATATGCCTGTGTAGATAGTTACTGAGGTTTTGTAATAATCTCTTATTACACGTGTTTTCTTGTTGCAGGGTTACTACTGAAGAGCCATCTGTTCATTTAGATGATGGAACATTCTGGACTAATCAGAAAGCCAAATACACTGGGAAATCTCACAGAGAGGTGTTTGAAGACAGTCTTGGCAAAATCTACAAGAACCTGTATAAGAGACATGTCACGTCTCAAAAACAGTAATCCATATAGCATCCAGTTTCAAACCAATTCAGATATTTGTATGATTCCACACTTAACACAAATTAAATATCTCTAAAATACAACAATACACTTGCAGCTGGTTTACATGATTTATTGAAGAGCAGTCTGTGAGTGACAAACTCATATGTCTGCATTGGATCCTTGCAGACTGGTGTCATGGAAGTCATGTTTCTTTAGTCAAGAAAAAATGAAAACATGAAGATAGTGAGGACAAATTGGTATTTTACAGTTAAAAATGGCTGTAAAAGTTCATATTGTAATGCATCCCTGTACATCAAGTTAAAATGATCTGAAAACAAATTTCTGGTATTTGAACAAAAACAAAATGGTTATAGATCTTACATCATTTCTTTGTATTATATTTTTTCTTTTTATTCATCTTTCCAGCAGCCTCTTTAGCTTTTTCTGTCATGATCTCTTGGTACTTCCTCTTGTTAAAGCTAAAATGCAAAACAGAACAACTGGTATTCAATGAAAGTTTAGTGAGTATGTCAACCTAGCACATTAACGCTAAGATTTTTACCTTAGCCTTACCTGTGCAGTATTCAGGAATAAACGCACAATGAAAGCAATCTTACATTACTTAACATGGAAATGCCAAGGAAAATACCATTTTCAAAATGTTAAACAGTAATGCATTTTATTTCATTTAATTATATTATTCAATAGATGAACTATTTAATAATTTGATCCTAATTTACCTCCTGAACTCTGCATCAGCAAGCAATTCCTCTACAATAGTCCTCTTCCTCTGTTTGTTAGGAACCCGGGAATGGTAGAAGTCAACTGGATTATCAACCACAGTTCCAACCTGTAGAAAGTAACAGTAAATTTTACAAAAGAATATGCATGAACAGTGCAGTTAAGTTTTTCAGCTGTAATTAAAATACAGGACAAAGAAAAAAACCATTTTGCTTAATAGACAATAATTTCAAAGTACATGATCATCTAAATCACAATCAAATCAATACTTAATTGAAAGCATGAAAAAATTAAAACTTCCAGTGAATAAGTTTTCATCTGTGCATACAAGAAACCTGGAATATTTGATGCAAATAAACATGACACACTTATTTACTATGTTCATAAATGCACTGTTTAGTTCATTTTATTGACCATATTAATTATTGTCCTTACAGACATATCACCTCTGTGTAGACACTAGGTCACCAGTATTTTATGTCAGGCTATCATACTACAAAGTTATTTCAGTTCAGTAAACTAACAAGAATAAACTCAACATGCTATATTGGAATACAAATGCTAAGATTTATTCCGACATGTTTCTATTCTCTTATTAAATTGTGTAATTTGAAAAAAGGTACTTACTTCAAAGTATTTGGGAAAGCCTTCTCTATCATTCTTCTTGTAAAAGCGCTTTGGGTCCATGGCTGCACGCATCTTTAGGACCCTGAGGTCATTCTTCAGTTCCTCTGTTAGTTCAGGCGCTTTCATGTTAAACCAGCCATCACCTGTGGTCTTGGCCCTCTCCTCCTAAACAAATAAATGACATCTCAAATTCTTTCACCAAAAAACTACTACTTGAAATACCCATCCAAATATCAAAAGAATGTTTACATAAAATATAACTATATAAGAGGTGAAGAAAAAATTACTACAAATGTGATTTTTCTTACCCTCCGCTTCATTTTTGCAATTTGTTTTGATTCCTTGTATGGTGGAATGGCATCTTTCTTTTCAAAGTCTGGACTAATTACACTCTTTTTCAGCAACTGTATACGTGGAAAAAAAGAATTGCATTTTAAATGACATGCAATCTTCTGAAACACATTTCATGCAGTAGTTATATTTAGAAGTGTATATTATTTACTATATGTACAAAAGGCTGGCATACTGGGCAACACTGGTCCCCAACGACAGACTTTGCAAAAATTGGAAGGAAAAAAGGTAGACATTTGAACAAATAAAACTACAAATCAGCATGTATTAAAATAATTTACCTCATCTTGGTTCTTCTGCTCTTTCAATTTCTTTAGGTTATTAGAGACAGATTTGGTTTGGGTGCCATCAAAACTTATATATAACCCACCAAGCTCCTTCATTCTTAATCCAGGGTCTATTGAACTGGATAACATTGTCCTGAAAGAAGTAAATCAGGTGGATAATCACTCAAGCAAGATGGAATTAATAATTTAGTTCAGAAAATAGTTTTTTTTTTTAATCTTACATTGCTGGCTTTTTTGTAGTGAAGAGGACTTTCGAGTCTTCATCTTCCTCGTCATCTTCTTCATCAACAAAGTCTTCATCATCTTCCAGAGTGGCTTTAGAGTCCCCAAGTACTTCATCTTTTTCATGCTGTGTGGAATCTACGTAGTACTTTTCACTAGCCTGAAGTCCAGGCCGTGTGTCAATAACAAACAGTTCATTACTGACGGGTAAATCTGAGGCTCTTAAGGGGCCTGGCTGATGGTCATCGGTGCACATTTCTTCCTCACTTTCATCGTCCCTAATATTGTCTTCACATTTCTCCTCATCTGAGAGTCCAGCATCACTTTCTTCATCATCACTGCTGTCCAATAAACTGACCACTTCTTTCTTAGACCCGTTTTCAGTGCTTGTCCTAGGCTCTTCTGTCTGTGCTGTAATCGTATTCTCTACTTCACTCATCATAGCTGGTTCTGAAGATCCATGGTCTGTTATAGCTCCACAATCGCTCACCAACTTCTCTTCAACTATCTTTACATCTGACACTTGAACTTTTTTTGAAGATTCAATAATAGGCTGGGAACTTGACTGCTCCTCAGTCACTGTGGCTCTTGTTGGCGTGGCACCTATTTGGTTCTCTACGATATGGGGTTCCTGAACAGCTTTAGCCTGATTTGCAGCCGGAGTTTGAGCATCAGTATTTTGAGAATGGACATCTTGTTTGTTCACACATTTGACCATTTCTGCTGAAGAACTGGAAATATCTTCATCCGTGTCAAAAGTAAGCACACACTCTGGTTTAACATCTTCAGAAATGGTACAGTCAAGATCTGCACATGTAAGTGTTTCATCAGGCTCTTCCTCGTTGATCTTCTCAACATCTTCCCTAGTAGACAGGCATTGTACAAAGCGACTACATTGTGTCGCTTTGCCTCCAAAAGAACTAGGACTATCATGAGACGTAAATGGAGTCGATAGTGATTCTGAATCAGAGCCACCTAAATTAACCTTACTGCGCGTGGTTCTCCAAGGACTCAAGCTAGGACCGGATTGACAGCCATCAGAATCATAGGCTTGGTTTTCATTAACAAACTTAGCATTGGCAAGACCCCCTCGTGTTCTGCGGGTCATAGATGGAGTCTCAGTAGATTCACTGGGCTCTGAATTGATGGACATTGAAACAGTGGACTTGGCTCTACTACGAGTGGACTTACGGGCGCTGGTATCTGAAGGACCAGAAACTACAGATGAGCAAGACTCGGCCTCAGAGTGACCGGCATCTTCGAGCTGAACAGCAATTTTCCTGAGTGACCTTGTAATCCTCCGGGTTTCGACAGGTTTGGACAGAGATGATACAGAGCTGCAGGACTCTGCATCAGAGTGATCCAAGTGTGAGCTGGCAGACACAGATGCAAGTTTCTTCTGGCCTCTTGTGGATCTGCGTGGTGTTTCAACATATGGCGAGGAACTAAGGCCTTTAGATGTCTCTTCTTGAGCAACAAAAGCAGACGTCCTCTGGACTGTTCTCCTCCTGTTCCGAGGTGTTGGCTGCATTTCAGAGAGAGCCTGGACATCTGATGCCACAGAACAGCAAGATTCAGATTCAGACACATCTGCTTCATTTGTAGTGTCAGATTGTTTATTTGCTGGTCGTCGTTTAGAACTTCTAGTTTCCTGTTTAGGTGGGTTTGCTGACTCAACAGGAGCTGTGGTTTGCTCCTCTTTTTCCTCATGCTGGGAATCACTATTGTGTTGGTCTCTGGCCTGGGACTGTGATGTCACTATTACCGTTCCACGCCGTGTTCTTCTTGTGGTTGTTCCCTCCTGTAAAATATCAAAACATTAGTTGCATTAATTTTTATTAAGATTTTTATCCATAAATTTGCCCATGTTTATGATTGAACACAACTAATCAGGTGTCTGTGCTGGTGATCAGAAAGTAAGGAGCCACATTACTACTTAATGGCCACTGTTAGACTTGCACTAAAAAACTTAATTACATCCAATATAAATAATAAATTAATAATGTTTTGACACAACGAGGGACTGAGAAACCATCACAAGCATAGTTTTAGTATTGAATGTGTACAATTTAATGAGGGCACAACAGTGACACGTGATAGTTCCACTATGAACTTTTAGTAGTGTCATGACTATTACGAATTGGTGGCAATTTGGACACCATGGTTCTACTGTAAAAGTTACAGTGCATTGTTTCCTGGGTCGCCAAACCCACGCGTTTATTTATATATAAATTATAAATCATCCAACTGACGCTAATATTTACGACAAATACACAAACTAGTAACTAAGTAAGTTTGTTTTTGTCTTATACAAGTGTATATGGTTATACACCTTTTACAGATCCGTTATCCTTTAATCACAGCTCTCTTTTAATTACAGCTGTTCGGTCTATATACAAACTACATTGTAATCCTCAAAAATATGTAATACCATTATTAGTCTATATTCACAAATAGAGAACTTCACAAGTTTATACTTCACTGCCTATAATGTGCAGTATTTAACATCATCAATACACATTTTAGCTAGCAACAAGCTAGCAGCGGGCGAGCTGGGCTTCGGTTTGGTTTACTTTAAAGTGAAAGTGATTTTATAAAGTACATATATGCATTATTCAATTTTAGATTTTTTTGTAACATACCGCTGCTGAATCAGCTTGATAGCTTGTGTTTTTCACCGGGGAACTGACACATGTTCCTCTCCTGGTCGCCACCATCTTGTCGCTGAATTTCCAAACACACTTCCGGTTAACACGTGCGTCTCTCAAACTAAGACCTTACTAATCTACACACACGCATCGATCGAACATCGATTATCTCTATATAACTGAAAACAAGTGTAATTCCTTAGGTGTTCACCGCGTGTTTTATTTGGTCAATTTATGAATAATAAACAGGCAAATAGCAGTTTTGCTAATATATAAATATATATATTTTAATTAGAATACTCTTTTCATCATGTTTTTATTTTTTTCATCATGAAATTCGTCCTCCGCATTTAACCAAATCCGTGTAGTCAAACACACATACTAGTAAACACTAGGGGGCAGTAAGCACAAATGTCCGGAGCGGTGGGCAGCACTAGCTGGCGCCTGGGGAGCAGTATAATAGATACTTTATTGATCCCCGAGGGAAATTAATATAGTTATAGCAATTACTCCGGATGCCCTTTCTGATCTTTTTAGATATTAGTTTATGGTTTACCAACATCGCCCCCATATTAACATTTGACCCAGTATACACTGAGAAAAACAAAATACATGTATACAATAATGATTTTTTATTGTACAGGATTGAAGAAAGAAGTTTACATATTCCATCCAATAAATTAGTGCAGCAATTGATAAAAACAACCTTTAGAATTTATTATGCATTTGGGGAAATCATCTGTACACTGCTAACGGACTTTGGTGTAACAATTAGAAATAAATAAACTGAAGTACAACTGATTTTAAAAGCAATTCAACCTAAAAGGTTTTCATTCACAATTGGCCGATTTCTCACCATATACTTAAATAACGTGTATATTTTCATTTTATGTGGAATTATGTCCAAATTCTAAATGTAAAAAAATGAAGAAAACAATCTGGCACACATCAGCTACACTTAACATTACACAGCATACATGACACAAAGCACAAGCATGGGTGAACAATTTAAATATAGAAAAGGTTGAACATATAAAGTGGTCACTAAAACAATGCAAGTCGTTCTTACTAAACTTTATTAGTCTGCTTCCGACGGGAACAGAATTACTGCTTTAACTTTTCTTCATCTCTCAGTACAATTCATTAATTCCTGGAACATTTATTCCTGATTAAAATATTTATGTAACCCATAATTCATTCTTCATTAAAAATACATCTACATTTCGAATATCCACACAATGTTTCTATTTCATTATTGCCTTTTGACAGATTCTTTTTTTTTTTAAACCCAATAATTTACTTACAAAAACAAAGGCACTTTAACACATTTAAGCACTAAATTTCAGCTCACGAGTTATTTACAATATGTATAATCAAAGCAGATGCTACAAACCTTACATCTAAGCAGCTGATTAATTTTTTTAATGTTTCACAGAATGTCTTTTGGCTTTTTATCACTGAAGCCATGTATGCAACTAAATCCCCACATACACGCAACAAGAACTTTATTAGGTACACCTATCTGGTGGTTAACAACATTCATTGATTATTTTTGAGGTACATCTAAAAAAAATCATTATGAAAATAATCCATTCGTGTGTTTGTGTGTTGTTTGCTATAAAGATTTGGGGCAGATGTATGCATGTATGTGATAAATGTACTTTAAGTTCTCAGTTAGAGTAAATTTCATTAAAAACTACATTCTGAAAGTCAGATAATGCTATTTGCCGCTCTTCTTTGCATGAACCAGGTATCCTTTGGCTCTGATGATTCCTCGGCTTTTGACAATGACAGAGTAACGTAATACCCACTCGAGCCTCCAGTCTGCTACCTGCAGTTCCTTAATGCTCTCCTGCATTGCTTCCTGAAAGCTGGCTGAATTCATCAGCTCTGCACACATTCAAAGAAATCAAAAAAGGATTATAAAACTAAATACTTAAAGTAGTATTGTGTGTTTTCACACTGGTTGTGGTCATAACCAGGGATGTAACTATGAATCACAAATTGATTCAGGAATCAATTCACTTGTGGCATGAATCAAATCAGTATTAAAAAAACGTATTGTGAACCTAGTATCGTAGGAGGGTGTCGTTACATCCCTATTCATAACCTAAAAACTGAAGGAAGTAAAGCAGAAAATCATCTGGAAGTACCTTTGGAATCATTGTGTGTTAAAAGCTGAATGTCAAATTCTTTAGCAAATGCAGTGAGGTCTGGAGGCATCACACAGCAGGATGCCAGGTTCACTTGATTACTGCTGGGTTTGACCTGACAAACAGAATGGAGCAGATTAACCTATATGTGCAAAATATTTTGTAGCTGCAAAAGTGGATCATGTCCAAAATATGATTCTTGTGATTAGCATATGGCACTGCACCAGGACATATTTTCTAAGCCGAATTACACTAAAGGAAAACTGGCTTAACTTAATCTTAACTAATCGGTTGTAGCATCCACTTCAGTCTTAGTACTCACAACGGTTTAAAAGCAACATGCTGCATTTTAGATTCAATTTTGGTTTTGGTTATTTGTTTATGCAGTCGTCTCACAACCAATTTAACTAAGTAAAAACAGCAAACCTATTAAATAAGGGTATTTATATATATATACCCTTAAAGAACCTTAATCTGTCACATTTCTGTGAGTCTGTGTCCACAGTGACCATAGTCGTGGTGTCTAAAATGCTAAAATGTTACTATTTAATCACAGTAGTTAAAGTAGGTTAGCTGACATTTATATTCATTTGTATAGATCATCACTGGAACTCAAACATTGGCAAATGAGAAATATTAGATATCAACAAGTCATCTTTAGCACACAACAAATTAACTGTTGAGTCCAACTGTCTGAACACATATACAATGTTTATCACTGACAATGTTTATACAATGACAATGTTTATCAGGTAATGTCTTATGCAATATTTAAAAACAAAAGTAGACTTGTACCTGTGCCCAGTTGTATAACTCTTCGAGTAGAGCTTTATCGAGGTCTGAGGTGCCAATAGAAATAACCTTCTGACTCTGAACACTTTTTTCTAGCTCTACCCACAGTGGCTGCAGGTGAGCCAGAGTGAGAGTCTCATCCTCAGCTAATGAAGGAGGAGCGATGATCACTGAATCCAGCTGTGATACACCCAACGATGCACATGCTGGGTGAGATAAACAAAAGATTACATTTAAACATGGATTAGGCCAATTTGTTTTTTAGTTGGATTTTGAGGTCACGTTTTACACTTTGGTTTCATTCATGACAGGAAATGGTCCAGGACCTTCTTGCCTTGAGGCAATAGTGCTACACACTTAGCCACAGTGTTGTCCAATTCTCCTAATTAACCAGCACCTGCATGTCATGCATTCAGATTTGTTGGAACCACAAAGTTTTTCTAAATGTTATACTGAACCAACAAAAACATTGCCTAACATCAAAAAACAAAAATCGATATATGGATAAAAGAAACATAATACCTCTTCACAATAAATACATTTAGTAGACTCTGTTCTCTAAAGCAACTAACAGAACTATTTAAAATGATCCGGTTCAAGGCATAATTTTGCTGTACCTCACACCTCAATAAATGATTATATAAAGTTTTTTTTTGTTATTTCAACTATTTAGCAAGTACAGTGCATAGTGAAAAGAAAACACCATTGTACCTAGACCTGCAGGTGCTACATTCAACCACAGAGAATTTACTAATACTACATATTTAATTTAATTTTGAATACTCTCTTCACCACTGTGCAGTTTGTTCTTAACATTTCATCCCAATCCATGCAGTGAAACACACATATACACATTAGTGAACACCACGGGGCAGTGAGCACATGTGCCCAGGCACCCAGGGAGCAGTTAGGGGTTAGGTACCTTGTGCCCGGGCACTTCAGTCATGACCTGTCAACTCGTTATCAGAAGGTTACAGGTTTGATTCCCAGAGCAGTTCTTTAACCACCAGCCCAAAATGCATAGTGCGCATGTGCAAATGTATGAGACACAATGTAGGTAGGTTTGCTTTAAACTCGTGGAGAAAAGTTAAATTATCTATTCCCTGAACATTTTTTGTTTTAAATGTACCCATGAATATTCATAGATAAGTAATAAACATGAATTATGAATAATCAAAATTTTAAGGTATTTCAGTATTCTTATTATTCAAAGTTTACATAAGCTTACACTATGTTTAAACTGGCACTCACCCAAATCCACTGCATTTCTGATGGACATGCTATCAGCCTCATTAAGAAACAGCTTAACTGAAAACAGAAAAAAAGTATGAGGGAAGTTTTCATTTGGGACAATTGTGTTTTCCAATCAAGACAAACATCCTTACCGGAAAGCCTTAGTTCCTCTCTGTCCTCTGGTGTGATAGGCTCTGTATTGTCTGGAACTGTGCAATCCAGAACACTGGACAATTCCTGGTCATACAATGGAAAACTGTTAAAAATGTCTCAACGAATTCCAGCTTGTTTAAACACATTTGGACATCAATATTTGTGGGTTTTGAAAAGGGGTCTGACTAGAAATGACATTTTGAGAAGCTTTAGTAGTCATTCATTTTTTTGACTAGCCAAACTTGACATGGTGTTATTATAACTGTTCGAGAAAAAATGTCTCTGTAAGCTTTTGCTTTGTGATTGTTAAGGCTAGTACACTCGTTCATTAAACAAAATGAGACACATTTTCTGAGCACTGCAGGATGAAGCAGAGCAATGCACTGTTTATTTAAGCCTTGCATTATCACCACCCTCTAATAAAGCTACAGACTCTGGGCTGCCATTTTCTCATTCCAAAGATAAATAAAAAAGTGCATATTAAAAGTTTTTTTAATGTATTTGGCTGCACAGTTTTGGTAAAATATATTTAGGTTTATTAAAACAGACTAATCCATAAAATTAAGGGTTAGCTGCCATTTTCAACAATTAATTTAATAAATATTTACATTTTAAGCCTTTCTGCCAGGCATCAAATATGGTTTTGAAATACAATGAAAGTTTAAACAACCCCCAAAAACCCACCCTCCACAACCTGATTTTCCTGAACCTGCTGGTAACCCTTGTCTACATAAGTAATCCCTCTATTCGTGTAACATTAGAGAATGTCCACTCTCCATTCTTTACTTTAAGCCTACTGTACACTGCACGAAAGGGGCGTTTACCTGACACAAATGATAACTGTTAAGACTGTATTAACAATGTATTACAAACTTCAGCCAAAGTAATTTAAATATATAGTCTCACTGCATCATGCTGAATGACATAGGGAAAAAAGACAGGTAATGCTGTCACCTACAAACTGTTTTGTTAAACATATACTACTTACGAAATAGCACATTTCGAAATAAGCACTAGTTTGAGATTTATATTACAGTAATTTGTGGAATAGGACAATAATTTATGGTGTTCCAACATTTCTCTAGCTGATAGAAAATATGTCAGATAGACAAAGATCTTTTGCCTTACAAGGCAACTCACACCAGCCCAAACATTTCCCAGCAAATGTAAACTAAAATCTTTAAGGAAGTTTTTTGGGTCACGTGGAAAAGGTAAATACTTACTGGTTCGAATGTTGATGGTAACATTGCAACCCACTCAGAAAGTGTTGATTTGACACAGTCTAGAAGCTGTAAAATAATACAATTACACATAAAAAAAATCATATTAAAAGTGATTGGTTTACAATGAATAGATTGATTTAACAAAAAAGTAGTATTTTATTACCTGTTTTACTCTATTAAAATGGTGGAATAATATTAAATGTGGTGGCATTGTGGTGTTAAGTGTTAAAATATTAAAGTAAAACTTACTTTTTTAGATAAATTATTATGGTTGTCGAAACGCAGCCTATATAGCAACATTGTCTACAGAAGCAGACTTTTAAAACACACTGTGTTTTGTTGTGTATGTTTTATAACCACTAATTTGTTTAGCAAATACAGTTTATCGTCATGAAACCACTGTTTTGTAAATGTAATATTTGAAGGCTCGGTAAATAATACAAGGCATATCACTTAAAACCCTCGAACACACGGTCTTCAAAACTGAAACCATTTTACTATTTTCATAAAGTATACTTCCACGTATTGGAAGTACGGTTGCCAAGTGTCTATTTATAGCTCTTTGTTGGCTGAAGAATTCTTGGTGTATTTGGTACCGTTTACCGTTTGTACCGCGTGTTCGTTACTATGCAAGCTTTCCTGGATCGTTTGCTTTATGCAACTTCTATCTTCTAGTTAAATAATCCAGCCGGGTTTCACTCCAAGACTGCGTCTGAAACAATATCTTACTATATAGTGTGCACTTCCAACCAACGTATTAAACAGGAAACACTACCCAGTGCGAGGTTAGGCGGTTTGAGACGCTTCCCAGAAATACGTTAGACAGACATTTGTATTGTTATCAGTCGCGCTACTTTAAAACTGTGGCAGTCTGTACATAACATTTTAAAACCATACTCGATAAATTACGAGTTATTCATTAGGATAAAACAGCATTTCTCAGTGTAATTTATGTTTGAATTAGGTATTAAATTTAAAGACTAGCTAGCGTGTTCACATGACATCCGTGACGTCACTATTGGAAACACACCGACTACGGTCAGCAGTTTTTATATATTCCTGGTTGCACCTGCTGTTTTCTTTTACCCGCACATACTTGAAACGAAATACAACTATATCTCACCTCCTCACATGGCGAAGAGGGGCATTTCTTCTTTAGTCGACTGCGGTGGACCAGGTTGCCCGTGTGTAGCTTCAGAGTTGTAGCATGATCTAGTAACATCTTCATATTATCACGCAGCTCCATATTCGATAACGTACCAAGTGTGTCGGTAAAACTTAGCAGACGGCAGCTCTTGTGTGTATCTCGATTGCACCGCGTTCATTGAGTGAAATGATGTAGAGCGTCTGAGAGCAGCAGGACTGGCCTCAAAACCCGGAGTGAATCATCAACCCAAGAACCGGATCGCAGCGTTCCTCACAAGAATTGTACCCGGCTAGCATTACATCAGCAAAAAAATGATTAATCATAGTGAGTCGCAATAATTTATCCAGACAAAAAGGGCCACTGATACGTATTCAAACCTTTACACAATTGATACTGTCATGGGTTGTTTTTATTTATTTATTATATGTAATTTATTTATCGTATAATCTACATACATATATGTAATCTACATAATCTGTAATACAGTATTTAAAGCACTACCTAATTCACAGCAGTTAATATCACATTATGGACAGTGAAATGAGTCGCTTCCCGAGCAATGTGACATATTTTTGTGACGTTTGAGTAAGAAATACAGTGCCTTGCAAAAACCTCATTTGCTTTTTACCTATTTTGTTACATTACAACCTGTGTTTAAATGTTCTGAATTGTATGTGATGCAGCTTCACAAAATAGTTCAAGTTGTTGATGTGACATGAAATATGAGAAATATAAAATATAAAAGTGTCACATGAACCGCCTGTATATACACACCTTTTCTGAAAGGCCCCAGAGGCCATTAAACAAGAGGTTTGATTAGTGAACCAAACAACACCATGAAGACAAAGGAAATATTCAAACAAGTCATTGACAAAGTTGTAGAGGAGTACAAGTCAGGATTGGGTTATAAAAATGTCCAAATCTGATTATACCATCAAAGCTGGACTGGGACTGGGAAACTGGTCTGAGCCAAGGGGAAGATGGATGGTGCTACAGGGATTTTCTTGAGTGAAACCTGTTTTCTCAGTGATTTGAGAGGTTCACCTTTGTATGAGGTATGATATGGTGTGGTATATTGACAATGGCTGCATCTAAAAGTACTTAAACAGCACGCCATGACACTGCCCGCCTGGTAAAGCAGTAAAATCTTTCAGTATGCAAGTGTGCAATATGTACACAACCAATACTTAATGTGTTTAAGTATAGAGTGCATGTTAACAATGCCATATTCTATTCAATATTCAGTGTAAATTTATATTTAATATAGATATAGAACAAGCCAATAGAGTATTTTGCTCCTGATAGTTTACAGTAACGTTTATTTATTTCTTTATAAACTAAAAAGAATTTTGAATGAAAAGGCTTGAATGAAAAGACCACCATGAAATGTAGCACTTTTATTTAAAAATCAGCGTTTTTTGAAATTAAGCCAAGTTGTACGTTAATTTAGTAGGGACCTAATGTTTTACTTTGTTCCTGGGATCCCTACCCCAACACAGTAGTAAGAAACCTGTAATCAATAATGAAAATCGGGAAGATGTTTTACGCTATTAATGTCAGTTTTACATCGTCTACAGAAGCAGACAAATAAAATCTGCAGATTATTTTGGGGTTTCAAGGTGTACAAAACAAAATCATGTTTTAAATGTAATATTGAGCTGACGAATCGCTGATGTTCATGTGAAAACGTAAGTTTTTTCATTGGTTTTCTCATCTGTGCATTGGCTGGCAATAAAACTCAACATCAGCTACAAAATCCCTTTTCTGGCCTATAAAGCGTTATATTACCCGACTGCAGTATTTGAGTGAACTTCTGCTGTCCTTTTCACCTGAGTTTCATAACTTAAGCCACAAGTAACACTTATAAGTTTAAACTTGTATGAAATATGCTATATATTTGTAAAGTTGTCTCTTTTTAAGCAAAGTAACCCCAAAGAAAGACATTGACAGTAAGTAGAATAATAGCATTGACATTGCAAACATTTCTCCAAATGGGCTTCTCCTCAATGCTGGTCAGCTTCTTCTTCAGTACCAGCTGCTCTTCTATGCTTAGCTCTGGCTTTGAGGCTTCAGATAATCCACACAGCCACATTCCCACATGCTTCCAGCATGCAGGCCTGTCCTTGTCACTATCCTCATCCAGCTCTGAACCTGAACTTGCAGGCTTAGGGGTTGTTGTTGTGGTTGTATTTGCCCATGGATCCTCAAGCTCTACATGTTCCTTTGTGCTGTGTCTAGTCCACCAGGTTAGACGAATAAGCTGAACAAAGAGCAGAGCTATTTTCAGGACATCTGTGCTATGTTTATCTCACTTATACTGTGTACCAGATTTTTGTTAAGGGTTACATAGTGGATACTTTATTGCATACTTGAATTGGCACATAACTTCCTTGCCTTTAAAACCTGGAATCTTTTGTGGTTTGTTTTCTTTTTACTTATGTTTTTAGCATCAGTTAGTAAAATGTCAAAGCATAAAACAACTTGTGTGTTACAGACATTATGGTGTTGCTTATAGGTTTACTGACTGATTTATAAAGGGTTTATTTGACTTCATTGACAATTTTCAAATTTAGTTGTGGTCTGGGAATTTACCTATGCTACTTTTTTACTCATGGAAGAAAGCTATTGAACATATATTTAACTGACAAAAGAACATTGTAATCTATGTTTTCATTGACCAACTTAATTGTTTGTTGCAGATATACACACGTTTAGAATTTGATGACGTTTAGAATGCAGATTAGTCAAAAGTGTTAGGACATAGGCAGTTTAGCTGTTACATCACCTTTCCAATTAGACTTTTTAAAAATACCTATTGTTGCAGTTTTGCAGGTGGAATTTTTCCAGTTCTTGCATGATACAAAGCAAACTCCTGAAAGTCTTCAGTTATTGTTTGTAATTCGTGTCTTTCGGGTTTTGTCATTTGATGTAATACATGTAAATGCCAAACATAGTAGCAGTACTGTGAAAAACTCACATCACTGATCTTATTACTCACATGTTGCTCAGGAATAGGAGCAGTGCAAAGGCTCACAACAGTAATAACCAGAATCGACAGTGCAAGCAGTATAAGAGCAAAGTAGAGGTAGTGCACATCCTTCAGCAGAGCAGGCCTTTTGTCTTCCTTTCCACATGATGGAGTACCATAGGCAAACTCCATCACCATTCGGATGAACCCAATGACCAAACCTACCATCAGACCCCAGAAGGCACCCTGCAGTTACAGAGAAAAAAACATTCATATTTTCTAAACAATGTAACACCATTTTTTTTGTCAAAAAGTGTACCTTTGTTCCAAAAGAAAACTTACTTGCTCATTCACTCGATTCCAGAAGATTGCCATCAAAAAGACTGCAGTGATTGGTGGAGCCAAAAAGCTGGTTATCGACTGAATGTAGTCAAACAGCTGTCCGCTATTTGCTGATTGAATTATTGGAATCCATAAAATGCTAATAACCACCAGGAATAAAATGAACACCCTGTGGGTACAAACCAGAACAAGTTTTCAAAATACCAATATAAGTTTGAATTACATTTTATGACATTTCACATCCTTCAGGGAATCATGTTTGAGGTACAACACACATTTTCTGTCAAGACAAATTGGAAGTATAATAAATTGTTAGGCGTTTTAAGTACTGACAAATTTCCAACTTGTCAGTTCATAAAAATTCCAGTGATGTTGCTCCTGAGTGTTATCACTTCACAGAAACAAGTTTAGCCATGGCAATTTACACAGTGTTGTATTGTCCTGTTACAACATTCTGGGGGCATAAATGTTATTGATTGGGCTTTTATCGTCATATGTAAAAATAGCAATGGCTGAACTTGCTGACCTCACACATAGTCTACCAACCGAATCAGACACAAACTAAGAATAAGATAAAGTTTTCAATGGGATGTGTCAATCACTGTCAAGAAAGAAAGAGATATGCTCTTTCAATATTTGCCACTATTTAATATGTAATGCTGTTTTAATACTACCATTTTTTAAATGTTTGTAAAAAAATATTTTTCCACTCTTGTGCAACAATGATTAATAAGTATGAGATTTTTTCCATCAGCATTTCTCATTAGTTATGCTTGTGTTCCCACCTGCCCACGACCATCAGTTCCTTTTCAGAGGCCTGGCGTCTTACACGCAGCCAAATATCCATGGTAAAAAGAGTGCTACTACTGTTAAATATGGAAGTAAGAGAGGACATGAGAGCTGCCATCATCACTGCAATCATCAGCCCTCGCATACCTGCAGAACAAGTTGAAGAAAAGTAAGAAAGCTTTTATATAAGCAAATTAAAGTTACACTCAATGTAAAGATTAATGTAAAATTAATGAACAAAAACTAACATTAAAGAGATGGCCAAATTAATAGAAACAAAGTAACCAGTGAAAGGCCACAAACATTTGCAAACTGTAGCAGAAAAGTGGATAGAAAGGTGATAATGCAAAGTTAAGAACATATTGTCTTTTGCAAACCAGCCCTAGAACAGACTGTGTTCTATCAGAACCTGCCTGCTCGGCTATGTGTGAGTGGAACCCCAGTCCTACTTTTGTCTCACCCATTTGCAAGTGGTTTTACAGGTGGGTCTGCTCAAACAAAGGGACATCTCACTGCCCTGGGTAGTACACTCTACCAGTGCAGTTGCATTGTGAGACCAGTACAGTAGTATAGGACAGTCATACCTACTGGCATTAACTCCGTCACCAGTTTAGGGTAAGCAATATTAGAACAGCCCACAGTAGCTCCACAGATTCTATTGCACTCGTCTGGATCCACACATCCCACCACATCTATTTCAGGCAAACACACAATTGCTCGTGATTACTTTAACTAACATGATACCAGTTACATGTTCTATGTAATAGACATAATAGTAATAGTGCTAAGTGGCTGGACCTGCCTGGGTAGAGTGTTCTGCTAATCATGCCTGGCATGACGATAAAGAACATTGGAAGAATCTTTAAGTAGCCTCCGAGCACTGACCCTCCTTTGGCATGTGACAAGTTTTTTGCAGACAGAGACCTCTGTACTATCACCTGCAGGTTGCAAAAAACAGTGGGCAAAGGTACACTGTATTAACAGTTAACTAAACTATAGCTTGACCAGTCGAAATATATTAACTTCTTATATTATTGGACAGACCTAAATAGGCGTGACCAAAAAAGATACATCTTAATAAGATTTATTAATTGCCTAATTAAATGTAACTGTGTTTATGTAAGATCATTACAGTTGTACAGACACTCAACAACAACAAAACTTCCAAAAAAGCTTTTTAAAGAAAATGAACATTGACTTCCCAATTTACTAAATTGACATTACTTAAAGTAATTTATAAAGTTATCAATTTATTCAATACAAATGATATTTTTATTTCCATGGTTATGTTACATGTTATATCAGATTGATGATGTGCAAATGAGACAAATGCAAACTTTATGTATGTTTTTAACGTAGGAGATTATTTACTTCTGTACATATAAAAATATAAATAAAACTAAAAACACTGAACAAAATTTATGTTTATAATTTGTTTTAATCATTAAGTTACAGAAAAGAACATTAAGTTACAGATAAATATTAAGTAAAATTTGGAAAACTTTATTGGCTTCAAAACTCAGACACATACATCAGTAGTGACTCATGGGGATTGCATTACCTGGTCAGTGCACCACACCCATGTAGCTAGCACAGTAAGTCCAAAGAGCAGGCCTGGCCATGGTAAATCTCCACTGACTGGGTCTCGGAAAATGTGGAAGGCATCAGGACGAGGGAGATGACAAGTTGTGTTAGGAACAGTCAGATTAGGCATAGCTTTTCCATACTGCTCCAGTAAACCCTCATACCAGCCCACTTTTTCAAATGCTGATAAAGAAAGGAATGTAGAGCAACACTGATTAGAACAACAGAACGTGGTTCGTATAAACCAGGTTTACATAGTCGGCCAGACAATTCTAATCAAAATAATAAAAAAGTTTGTAATGAATTCTGAAGACATTATGTGGGGAATTCTACTTCAGAACTTTTTCAACAGTTTAAATAAAATAGTAAACTGTTTGTTGGGGTAATTTATGTCTTGGTAGTCTTGGGATCATTTTTTTAATTTAAAAATATTGTTTTGGGGGTTATTCAAAATATTACAAAACTGTTACAAGACCTACATTCTTGTTAGTGATTGTGATTTACGACAGCTGGTGACCTCTTCAGGACTGTGTGAAGATTTCTGTTCTGACTGCATGATCAGATTTAAAGTATCTTCTATACAAATGTATTAAGCAGGTCAAATATTTTCAAGACTCACTTGAAGCTATTTTTTAAACAATTATTACATTTTCCATCATCTACAAAACAAATTACTTGTATATTTGAAAATTACTGTCTGTAAGATGCAATTTACAATATTTACCTATAAACATAAGAACGAATGCTCCAACTACCATAATGACTGTCTGTAGTGCATCTGTATAGATCACTGCTGTCAAACCACCTGCAAAAAAACATAAGCCTAAACTTAAGTACATAATCAGATCATAACTGGTACTGAGATGAAGTATAATGTACTCCTTACCAGCTATAGTGTAAAGTGCTGTGACTGCAAGCAGAACTACAGTAGAGATGTACAGATCCCACCCCAGTGACACCTGAATGAAGAGAGCTCCAGAAAAGATGTCTGTCTGCAAAATGAGGGGAAAAGGATGGATTCATACAGTGCAGAAAGCACCGAGGTTCCTTTATTCTTTATTGTGCTGTGGATTTAATTTCTTGGGTAAAACATATTTGTACTTTTTCTGAAATATCTTACTCAAAAAAAAAATTTTTTTGGGCCACTCAAGTACTTGCCCAGAGGGTCTGGTGTCATGTGTCTACCCAACTGGACAGACACATCCAACTGCTTTAAACCTTAAACTGTAACCTGAATCAAAAGTCAGAGGTGACCCCATTGTTGTGCAACACTCACTGTTGCATAAGTTAGAATAATAAATGATTTCAAGAATGTATTATTCATGTCTTCAAAAAATTTCCTTACTGATATTTTGGTAAAAATGTAGAGAATGAGAGACAGCACACTTATGTAGATCCGAATTCGCTGGCCCCCGAATCTCTTCCTCAGGTATTCGGGCATGGTGACAACACCAGCAGAAATGTACACCGGTACAAAAATCCAGCCTAAAGCAATCAGCACCCATGCTGCCTATCAGAAACAACACAAATTGCTTCATATTTGCATTACTAAGTCTTCAACAAAATAAAAGCATTTAAAACATTGATCAGCCAAAATTCCAGTAAACTCATGAGTACTAACATTGCTCTAAAAAGCTCAGTGACTTAAGTGTTCTCATAAAAATGTGCCAAACACTAACTAAACCAGGGAAATCCCGAATAGCTGGTGTGTCTTAAAATGACATTTCTAACAGATAATAAATTAAGCACATATTCTAAAATTGAAGCGATAAAGAAAATATTATACGGCAAAATAATAATAATCAAAGTCTCGGGTTGCTGTGAAGCACCTACACTAATGTCCCTTAATGCTAAAGGAAAATCTTAATTCCTCAATGTAGTAAAATTGAATAAAGAAATTGTTTACTAAGCCTCTGAAACTGAAGCAGATAATTTATGTCATGTTTTAAAATGTAGAGAAAAACAACTACGATACATAGATTAAGGACGAACACTAAATATTTTCTATAGTGTTATCTGAATAGTACTGTAAATGAATCAAGACATGCACTCACATTCCACTCAAATCCCCCAACAGCAAGTCCTCCAGCTGCCCCAGTGCCTGCTAATCCAATGAACAAGCCACTGCCAACATTACTGGACATCAGTGAAGCACCAATCTATTAAAACAGAACATTCTAAAAGTCCATAAATTTTGTTAACACAAAAATAATATTCTTTCATTTGACATATATTAAGTCAGTGTAATATGAGTGTCCCTACACATGCTGCTGCTACATCGGAGTTATAAACTATCAGCAATTATTGAAACTGACATACTCATATTAATCACTTTGTATTTACTGTGGTGCTAACTAGAAGCTGCTGATTAAACTATATATTTTATCAAATAAGTAAATTTTTCAAGCATGTTTCTGAAAAAATAATGCCGCAAATCCAAATGAAGTAGTAATGAAAACAATAACTAACTCTTGTTTAACTAATTTGTCATAAACAAGAAAGATAGTAGTGCCATAGTGCTAGCATTTATCAACGAGCAATAAAAATTAACTTTCTTATGCACCAAGACTACAAATAGACAGCTACAAATAATGATAGAAAGTTGATATCAAATCTAATATCTTACTGGCCACCATGTCATGGATCTGCCTGCTAAGAAATATCCTCCAACTGTTCCTCTGTTGGCCCTAATTGAGGACTGACAAAAATGTTAACAATCACATAAAATATTTCATTAGGTCTAAAACATTGCTTAGCAAATAGCCCAAAAGAATTGAACCTACCCATATTCCCACCACCAGCACAAACACAAAATATACCACGATCACCACAATATCAGCAATCTCCAAAGTGAAATTTGCATCGACTACAGGTTCTGTAGTGCTGGTCTCAACCTCAGGTTTAGATGTCATTTTTAAAATGCCATACACATACGTTTGAACTTTGAGGCTATAGCGGATTTAGTAAATGATTAATCAAGATGTTATCAAAAAATGTTGAGAACTTACCTTATTGGTAATTTATAAAGCGGAAATATAACAGAAATGCAGTGAGACCTGGAGCTAAACAATTACCAACTGTCTGCATAAATGAAGGATGTGCTTAAAATATAACTGCATCTGCCATGTGAACAGTCCAGAAACAGTCCAGAAGCCCAAATTAAAGAACCTTACAGTTTGAAAAGCTGTCATTTAAAACAGATATGTTTTTGCATTTACATTAATGTGGAGAAATTTTTGAATACAGTATGTTAAAGGGCAGCCTAAAGTCAGATGCACCACCATCAACCATCATTAACTCCACAATTCACGCCATGCCACATAATCTTGTTAGGATTAGTTTGAATTTCATATGGAGCAGCAGGGTTTTCTGCTAGAACCCCAGCACAGACAGTCTGACAGAGAATGTCAAACAAGGGAGTTCAGACCCTCAGCACAGCCATTTTCAGATCTTTCCAGAGATGTTCAATCGGGTTTAACTGTGGGCTCTGGCTGGGCCACTCATGAACATTCACACACTTGTCCCGAAGCCAATCCTTTGTTATCTTGGCTTTGTGCTAAGGGTAGTTGTCCTGTTGGAAGGTGAACCTTCACACCACTCAGAGGTCCAGAGTGCTATTGAACAGGTATTCTTCAAGGATGTCTTTGTACATTGCTGCATTCATCTTTCCCTCAACCCTGCTTAATCTCCCAGTTCCTGCTGCCACCACCTGCTTCACTGCAGGAGAACTCCAATCAAGTTTCCAAAACAGCTGAAGGATGATCAGTGGAAACTGATGAACATGAGCTCAATTTTGAGTGTATTGGCAAATGCTGTGAATTCTTATTTGCACATAATTTTTTATTTTTAATACATTTACAAAAAACCAAACAACAACTTTGTCATTATTGGGTATTGTTCGTAGCATTTAAAAATAAATAAATAAATGTAATTCATTTTAGAATAAGGCCGTAACATAAAAGTGAAGCACTGTGAATATTTTCTATGCAAGTCACCAATAACTTTATTGATGAACTTCAGTACTTTTACCTTTTTTATAGCAAATGCAATTTCTTAAAAACTATTTAAGAACATCTTTCACCCACAGCAACTTCAAAGAAAAGGAAAAAAACAGGAAACCTAATTTAACAATTTTTTATTTTAAAATTTTTTATTTGGGAATCGATGCATATCACAATAACTTCAGGTATTGTACATTTCAACTAAAGTAGCAAGCCTCAGCAACTCTCTATTCAGGCTTTCTAGTACAATTTCAAGAATGACACTTTTATGACACGATAATATACAAACACATAGCAGTGTAAATAACTTCTGTACATCTTTTAGCTTACTATTTTTTCTTCCAAAACTTGCTGTAGTCATCTAATTTAAAGTCATCTTTAAACTCATTCTCCTTTTGTTTAATTACACCTCTCTTAGGATCCCTCTTACGCATTCTGGCCTTTCTCTCCTCCTCTGAAAGAGTTGTAATGTCCACAGGCATCTAGGAAGATAAAGAAGTTTTCACTGACTAGAAACAGCACGAGTATTTACATAATTAATTCATGGTCATGTGTATGTGGACACGTAATTTGCTAACAGATCACCTTAGGAGACTGGGACCCTGCTGAGTCTGGTTTCACTTAAGGTTAAAGGTTTTTTAGTTTCCACTGTCGCCTGAAATTAAGCCCACTGATCATCATTGGGATTAAATAAAATATCAATTATGAGCTTGACTTTTCTGTCCAACATCAGTGTCTGATTTTGTTTACTGACTCCAAGAACACACTTCACAGACACACTAAACAAGTTCTACCAGTATGATGACGATGATTGTTAAAAGTCAAGAGCTGTGCTGATTTGGAGTATGAGAAATACCTCTACATCTTTCCCGTGGTTTTGGAATTGGATTTTTTATTCAGAATATTTTTTCCACAACAGTGCAGTGGAATTCATCCTCCACACTTCAACCCAATACATGACTAAATGAAATACACATTAATGAACACAAGTGAACACTAGGGGGGAGTGAGCACACGTGCACGGAGTGGTGGGCAGCCCTCAGGAGCGGTTTGGGGTAGAAGCCTTGCTCAATAGCACTTCAGTCATGACCTGTCAGCTCAGGGAACCTTCTGATCACAAGCCCAGTTCTCTAACCACCAGGCCACGGCTACCTCTAAAAATTATTTCTTCGCATAGCCCAACTTTGGAAGCTGGGATCAGAGCACAGTTTCAGCCATTGTACAGCACCCCTGGAGCATACAGAATTAAGGATGTTGCTCAAGGACCTGTGTGTGGCTCCATAGCAAAGCCTGATTTGAACTGCCCATCTCTGGTTGATAGCCCAAAGCTCTACTCACTAAGCTACCACCGTCCCAACTCATTTTTAGGTGTGAAGATACTTTTGGCCATACCTTTGCACATGGTAAAATATAATTATACATGTGTTATACTAACCATTATTATTCTTTTAGGTTCCTTGTATCTAATTTTGATGGTTGACCCATCTGGTTGCACCAGTACTACTGGGTACATGCGTTCATATTTCTGCCTGCTGCATCGCACCACAGAGGTTCTGTTGGAGTCTGACTGAGCGTTTGTAGTGTGAATTGAAGACACAGCAAATAAACACCTCTGAGAGATGACTTCTCGAAGACACCTGAAATGGAACAAACGTCAGAAAGGACAGACATAGAAAGGGACAAAACTAGTGCTTCAAAGAGAATCTCCTTAAATAATAAAATACTTTGTTTAACTTTTATTTATTTTTGCCAGTTTCTAATACAACCTAGAAAAAGCATGGTGAATTCATATTACACGTGAATTCAGAGCTGGGACACAAACAATACAGACTAGCTATGATTCACTGATTTGGGAAAAACACACACACACATGCTACTTTATAAAACTGTTGTGATATTTATTCAATTAAAATAGATAGATAAGATACAGATACAGTAGATAGATATATACAGTAAGGGGTTGCCAAGTTGTTATCTGCATTATTGAATCTATTTTGTTTTATGCCGGATGTCCTTACTGGCACAATCATTCCAATTTATCTGAGCTTGGGAATGGCACTATGCATGCTAATGGCCAAGCACCTATAGGTCAATTCAGTGTCTCTAATTTACCATTACTTCATGTTTTTGTGGGAGGAAACTGGTGCTCGCGAAGAAAACCCACATAAATCCGGGTTAAACACGGGGACCACCCTGTCAAAGAAACGAAGCCAGCAAAAGGACATTGATTCAGCGTCCCCCTGCCTCTGGGAACCATGGACCTTATTACTGTGAGACGATTTGAGATTATAAGAGTTGTTAGATGATATTGGGATGGCTCCTTTTCCCCCATTTCATTTATTCATCAAGCTTCATCATACTTTAGCACATGAAACATCTGGGCTTTAAGTAAATCTGTAACTAGTTGAACGAGGTGCCAATTTATTACACACTGGCAACCTCACGTACACCTAGATATTTAAGAGAAAAGCTAAACAGACTCGGAGAGAACATGCAAATCTCCTGGTTAAATGTTTCGGTTAAATGTTTCTCATTTACACAACGTACTGCCCCTGTGCTATGAATCTATAGCATCTGTGATAAGCTAGTTGTCCGATTGTCTAGTTACTCACCTCAGCATACAACTTCGACCCGTCCATATTTTATTCATGTTTAGGGAATCAAAAATTGGTTTTACTTTTAAACATGCCACTTAAAATAAATAATTGTTCAGAAAAGAGAAGGTCACCACATTAAAGCATGTGAGTTGTTCACAAAATTATCACCGTGTGGAAACAAGCAGTTAGTCATGCATGGTTCCTATGTCGACGAGGAACACGAAACTCTGTGTTCACAAAATTCGATGATAAACAAATTGCATTTTGCATTCATGGATTTGTAATAATTTAATTAAAAATGTTAGCAGGAAATTTATTAAAAACAATAATTTAACTGAAACGAGTAATGAGTAACTTTACCATATTTAATCAAACAATCAACAAACAATCGTTAAGGCTTGTAGCTTCAAATGTTGATGATGGCTTCACGAAGGGCATCAACTATCTATAAGTTATGTTCATTTTTGTAACAACTTCTCTTCCCTTGTTAACTTAACATATACAATTCCGCCACGTTACAGATGTGTTTCAATAACTTTTCATCTGTATCTTTTACTTGCCGTTTCATAAAACCCGAATAGCCAGCAGAGGTCGTAACTGCAGTTGTGAGGAATCCTTCCGCCCCCCAACCAGAGAATCTACTTTTTGCCCAAATATGCACCTGTCCCGTATGTGGCTAAACTGAGCCTTTTACAAATTCTTTTCAATTACCAGTTTAAAATGATCTTCACTGTATGCCACATTAGTCATTGTTTTCTCCTGTTAATAAATGTTATACTCTTCATGTCCCCTGGCATTTTGCTCATCGGTGTACAGATTCAGTGATATTGGTCATTTGGAAGAGATGTTCAGTGACAAATACATTTTTATGACGAAAAGTTAATTACATGTCTAGTGCACCTTTTTATTAGCATACACTAAGTGCACACACTCTTGACAGTGATAATGATATCAATCACAATAATCATTGAAAGCAGCAAGCATATAAAAGCATTAAAATACAGTGACCTTCATTGGATGTTTAACGGAGTTAAGAGCAGATCTGTCAAACCATGTCCTTTTGAAACACCTCGACTTGATAATTAGTAGTGGTGGTATCCAGTTACTTTGGGTCATAAATTGGTATACAATATGGATAGATAACTTAATAATGTCCCTCTTAGCAAGATGTAATTAATCCATAGCTCTTAATCCATAGTAATTAAGAGCAAATTAATCAATATTTTAAAAATCTTGGTGTAAGGTTATAAAGTATAGAGAGTATACTGGTGGACTGCATGAGATCTCTACTGGTTCAGGTGTGTGTTTCTGAGGGAATAGTGCAAGGCACAGTCCTGCCATAATGCTTTGCCAGTCTTTCTGCTTCTCTTTGTCCAGAGATTAGAGCTCCTTGTACTGTACCGTATAAACTCTTTATAGTTGCCTCTCCAGCAAACAAAACTTGAAGACCCTAAAACAAAACAAAAATTAAATTACATTGATTTTTTTAAAAGAAAGGGAATGGTAACAATTTGGTAACAATTATAGTGGCAATTATTTATTAAATACATTTCTGTATGTTACATACCAAGATTTATGCAGTGTATCCTAGCAACATTTAGCCATACAGTGTATGTAATTATTAACAACAATTTTCAGTGATGTATAAAAGTTTACCTTGCTAAGATTCTTGTTACCAGCTAAAGGTTCTGCCAGTATATCCATTGTTTTGCCATCTACACCAACAGGGAGGAAAGTGAGGGCACCACGTATGAAATTATTACTGCGCCACTTTGTGCACAGAAGTCTTTTCGGTGGAGGAATCTCTGGGTTTGCTAAAGAGAAAAATATATATATATATATATAAT
>JAYDZF010000002.1:7782225-7814304 GCA_034509105.1 Microcambeva barbata
CCATCGGGAACGGCATCATCGGTCCACCCGGCTGATGTTTCAGGCAGCTGTTATGACCGTGGACATGTACCCCACCCCCCCCCCCCCCCCCCCCCCCGGGGGGGGTTAACATGCACAGCTTATGTGAAGTGTTGTTATTATTATTAGGAAATGAAAATAAAATTACATTTTGTAATATATTATCCTGTCAGTCTTCTCAGCATCTAAATGTATGCATATGAATAAAGTCCACAATACATTTTAAGTGTAATTCAAGCGAGGTCGTTATAAAGCGCACGCGCGCAGTCATTCCGCGTGTTTATAGCGCTCGCGGATAGGTGTGTGTGTGTGTGTGTGTGTGTGCGTGTGGGTTTGACGGCGCAAAGCAGTGAACGAACAGCATCAGTGTCAGTCATTCTAGCGACAGACAGTTCATATGAAGAGCGTTTATCATCTAACTCTCACCTTTGCTATTGGAGGGGAGAGAGAGCCAAAAGGATTTTGGACACTTATTTCTCTCCTGCTCTTTTGCTTTAATGTTACCGGGTTTGTGTAGTTCCCTGTTTCTGCATCACGTCCTGCTGCGAGGAGGCACCAAGGTAAACTTAACATTTACAAACTCATCACCCTGTCGATATTCCAGTCATTTGTTGACTCATGTTAGCAACTGCAATACCAATTCAACAATTGAAAAAGACTGCACTCAAATAATGACACATAAAAAGTCAAAACTTTATACATTTTACCCACGAAAGATTTGGATGAATAAAAATATTGACTTCACTGTTCTTCGTGAATTATCTTGCATTGGTTGTTTGCTTGGCAAGTATCTTTGAAAAGTAATCCAATTCAAATTCTTCATGGTAGATCCTCCCAAACTCGTTTGTGAAGTGTCATCTTATTACAGATGTTTGATTGGGTTTAATTCAAGGACATTTAAACTGTTGAAACATCAGTCTAACTGCCAACCTAAGAGTCTGAATTAGCTTTGGAAAAGGTCTTCAAATGTTTCTCTTTTAGCCTTCATTACTTCTTTATCACCTTGTTTCTGCCACAGAGAAGCACCCATATTAGATGATGCTCCCATCATAAGATGAGACAAGTCTATATTGTCAATATAGTTGTACAACGAAACTTCGTTGTTTGTTATTATTGCACACATTGTGTATAGTTTGAATAATAATGTTGTTATATAAACAGTATGTATAAGTATAATGTATATTGTCTACTTAGTATGTATTATTATTACTGTAGCAGCATTATATGCTAAATAGTATATATAGTAAAGTATATATGTAAAGTGATCTGGGTATTTAAATTCAAAACACAGCTTAGCAATGGTCTTTCTCCTTATGCAATTAAGCAAACTCCAGCTGGGCAGTTTTTTAATTACTGGTAGCCACTGTCTTGATTCTAATAGATCAAGTGGTGCCAATATAGCTGTCCAGTCCCTTTACCCTATGTGTATGACTTTTAAAGTGAATTTTAGAGTGAACATTTGGGTTCTTTCTTACCTCTCAGACCAAGGGTCACATTGATTGTTATAGTTAAAAATTAGAATTTATTAAAGATACTAATGCACACATGTACTGACTAAACTATATGTGTAGTATTAGATGGTTTATTAATTTTGCACTGGCAGCAATGTATATCATCACACTGAAAGCTTAATTTGAACCTGGCACAGCATGCTTGGGGCAAATGATGTATGTGTCCTCAAAAATGACTTTTGCTAGTGTAGTCTAGGACAGTGATTTCACTTGCTTCTCTGACTAAAGAGTCCTGTTTGACTTTCACAAAGTGTTACATAACGAAAATGGTTGGTGTCATTCGAGTAGTTACCCTTATCTAAAGTTCTGGCATTGAACCCACAGTGCATTACTGTAGTCTGGATCCAAACTGTCGTTTCAAACTGCTTTCATTAGAGAAATGGCACTTTGTCTAGCCAAGTGACGAAACCTCTTGATCTCTGGCTGGGTTATAATCAGGCTGACTTGCACTTTCTGGCAAGCATGTGCATAGCAGATTCCGAGGAATTTGTTCCACTTGGTTGTAATTTAGCATCGGGGTGGTGTGAAGAAGGCCTGAGTTGAGGCAGCATTTGGGTTCTAATCTTACCACAGCAATGAAGCACACTCAAATTGTTTGTTGATGTGGTCTCCATGATCATGCAAAATCTCTGGCAAAAGCATGCACCCCCAATGTGGTGTCACAGCATCATCAAAAGAGATGTAAAACTTTAAACGTAAAGACGTAAAGATTTACTGGTTAATGTTTAGGCTGAAACAATTGTGCTGTACAAAAAATTTAACTTTACAAAAAATGTAACTATGAATGTTTTGTATCTAACAATTAATTATAACAGAAACAGAATTTTTAAATGTAGTAATGCAGGAAACCCACACAGACACCATGAGAACTTTACAAAAAAATGACCCAGACAAATTGCAAATTGTAATTAAGTTGGTCAGCCCAGAATCATATTTTTAATTGAGTTATGCAAAATGCCACAGTTTATCTGTCACTGGGGTTTGTAAATTCAAATACATTAGTCCGAATTAATAACATTTAAAGAGCATGTTCTATTGCCAACTTACACGGTTAGTGTATAAGGCATGTACAATTTGATTTAATCTTTTAATAATGATAATGATGTTTTATTACTTTGAAACAAGTCACAACATGTCTGGTTTACTGGGTTAAATTAAAAGCGTCAGTAGTTTAATTTTAGAAATTGACTGGCAAGGGGGAGTAGCAATTAACTGATTGGATTGCCTATTTTTCTTATCTGAATGAAATAGAACATAGTAATCAGTCACTACTGTGCCACACGCCAATATTGAAGTCAATAGGTTCACTTTAAGTCTAGATTTCTGTCTCTTTTTCTGTGAATATGAGACCGGGGAGAACCCATGCATATATAGGGAGAACATGCAAACTCAACATAGAAAGAACAGAAACTGCCTCAGCAAACCCAGGACCTTCTTGCTGTGAGGTGACAGCGCTACTTACTTAGCCACCATGCCACCCTTGGCAGGAATGGCTATTCTAAATTGTCTGAATAAGTATAATGTTTTTATTTAAAATGTCTATCTGACAAATTAATCAGAAAAAAGTTAATCTCAATTATTAAGCTTAAACAACCAAAGCCGCTAATCTAATAAATGTCTGTACAACCACTGATGGCTATGTGGTGTTATGGCTTTTACCGGTTCCACAGTAAGAATAATGGATTTCTGATTTGGTACTACCATTGAAATGTTGGTTAGTAAGACTTAATAAAGAAATACAGTCATGAAGCAGGAGTCAAAACTGTTCTTAGTGTTGTGTACAAGTTTTGATTTGTGCACAAGTTGTCCATTTCAAGTACCTGCACTATCCCACACTGCCTCATCCTGGATGTCATTAATTATCCTCAATGGAACTCAAATCCCAGCAGTCTTGAGCTTGAGACCTTCAGGAGTCCTTTGTAAGGGGGATCTGTAAGGTGCCATGCTGATATAAAACATTATAGTGATGCTTTAAGGTGTAGTGAGTAATCATAACAACCTGATTTATTCCACCAGCCCACTTTCTTCTGTTGCTCTGGTTTCCAGGAAGCCGACAGAAACAAGTGGAAATAGAGGCAACAAGAACGAAAATTATTCAAATAAATTGTGCCATTACATGCAGTATACCACTGGAGATAAGCTTAAAGAAGTCCCAATTTAGCTAATATCTCTTTAAATGTCTTCCTATGATGGTAGGTACTAGGGTAGTGTAGATTACACACAGCTCCAGCCACCTAAATTTAATCTGTATCTCATTTGTGGATGATGTAAATTTCCCATCAGTGTGATTGGGTGTAAATGAGCAACTATGTGAAGCCCTGCAATACAAATGTGTGATGTATAGTAAGAGATCTGACTGCATGTGCACTTGGGAAAAGGGCCTCTTGCTGGTATTTACTCCAAACTGAACATCTAAGATGACAAGCCAATCTGGCAACATGTTTGTGTGGATAAGAGCTGCCAGAGAATGTGAGGAGCGTGTGCTGGCAGGGGCTGCTCACAACGCTGTAGGCATTCAAATTTTATTAAGGAGTTATTATTATTATTAGTGTGTAGTTGTATAAAGCAAAGTGAAGGGAGATGATATCTGCCTCATTTCAAAAGCAACCCAAAAGGAAAGGAGCGAGTGGTGCCTGCCTCCTCTACAGCTCCCAAATATCTTTGCATAGGTCAAGTGTCCTTTAAATCTCTTAAAAGTGATTATTGGATGAAGAAAGCATTTCACTTTCAGCATGTGCACTCAATATTGACCTGAAGTACTTAGTAAAGTCACTTATCATATAGTTCTCACAAGAGATGGACTTCTTACTGTTTTTGAGGCTGATATATTTACCAAATTATGGTAAGCGGAGGAATGAGGTCATGCAGGGACATTAAGCAATGTATAATTAGGAATATTGAGTTGTATAGGGATTTTAACATCATGTTATACATTTTGGTTCATTGATGGCAGGAAGTGGTTAGTCATTACATAATTTTCATTAACTCCCAAGTTTATATCAAACTCAGTCATGGGCAATTCAGCGTCTCAGATTCACCATCAAAATGTGACTTTCCTTTATTCGGTTGATGGATAGCTTAAGAATGTCCTGTTGCTCTAATAAAACATAATGCAACATTAGTCGCCATTGCATTTTTTGCTACATAGGACAATTAACCTGAATGCATGTTTTTGGACTGTGGGTGGAATCCAGATTAAACCCCCACAGACATGAGGAAAACATCCATTAAACAGCAAACTCAACACAGAAAAGTTTCAGATTGTCCCACCAGGACCTTCTTACTGTTAGGTGACAGAGCTATCCATTTAGCCACCATGCCACCCAATAAAACCATGAAACCTTTAATCTTGCCAATGTTCATTTCAGGCTGTTCTCACACATACTTCTGAGTAAGCATGTGGTGTCTAACGAAATAGTGTCTAACCTCATTACTGCATGTAATGGAGCAATAAAATATCTAATAAAAGAACAGGAGCACTTACGGGAGGTTTTTGAATTTCAGACAGAAGTTGTGTTATATTGCTTCAGAGGCCAAAAAGAATCCCAGCAGTAATCTCACTTTAGTAGACAACATAGTACAGGAAACATAAGCACAGAATACAGACATTTCAAAATTCCCTAGCCATGATTGTACAAATTGGACATGCTAATGAACCAAAAAGGGATGTTTTCCCCCCCAATTATTGTTCTATTTACTTATGTATTTGCCCCCTTTCAGCATAGCATAATTAGTAATCGACATGTGTAATCGAACCTTCTAACATGTGTGCAGTCCCTTAAACCATTTCCCCCCACTGTGCCTTGGATTCGCACCCCAACCAATTACTCTGGTCTTTTCATATACAATAGACTCAGTGGCCAAATGATTCTGCTGCAGACACAGCTAGTTGTGTCCTTGAATTGTGCCCAGCTGACAGAGCAACCAGAGTATTTAGAATCTCAGAACTGGTGTACTAAGGTTATATCCTGCTGCACCACCTGGCTTGTAAATATTGTTTTTTTATACCTATGATTATCTTTAACATTACTGTCATTAACATTGCTGTCAAAAATAGAAATGAAAAGGAACTTAACAAACATCTTAGTTTTTTGTTGATTCTTAACATGTGTGTATATATTATGTATTGTCTTAAATTCTGGTAATCCTAACAAATTGTGTTAAATTTTATTTAAGTAAACAATTATGTTAAAAATTCAGATTATCTTAGGTGCATCTCCTGATAAGGTTAATTAAAATTGTTAGTTAAGTCTCTGAGATGACAGATGACTGACCTTAGTTGACCATGCAAGTGTGTGTGGGTGTGTATTTCAGTTCAAGAGCACATTGATGTGACCCCAAATTTGATTAATCTATAGATGGCGACTCCTTAGATTAATAAGGAATGTGTATCATGGCTTTTAAGAGAATTGAATTGAGATGATGCACCGAACTATCCACCGAGACTCCATTAGCATGCTGTATCTTAACCCCCCTTCCCCTTATCATGTAAGGATTATGAACAGTCACGTCCTAATGTTAGCATGCACTGATGTTAAAAAAATATACTTCAATCAAGTCCTGAGCACTCAGTGTGTTTACTCACTTCTATTACACTTTGGGGAGATCTATGTGTGGATAATAGGAAGGAGTTAATACTGAAATTGCACATATCAGTATTCAGATCATGGACACTATCTAGTCAAAGTATAAATCATGTACTATATTAGGTTCACCGATGTACATTCAATATTTAAAAACTACACCAACCACATCATCGCAAAAATAGGGTAAATGTGGGTGACAAGCACGGCATGGTGAAGTGTGTGTGGTATGAGAAGATCAGGTGCAGTAGTGTTTTTTAGTTTAACAAAAAACTCTGTGGCTGTCCTGGTCCCTGCAGATTTCACAGTTGTATCACTAAAAACGAGTAGTTCCTTGAAGAACTTCATAGATTACTCCAAGAACCTAGGGGTTCCTCTAAGAATTAAAATATTCCTCAATGCTCACAAATGTGCCGGAATAATTTTTGGGATTCTTCAGTATAAAATCTGGTTCCTAAAAGTACCATAGGCGGTTCCTTTACAGTCTTGATGGTTCATCAAAGCACCTTAAGAGGTTCCTCCACAGTTTCAAAGTTTTTATTCTACTTTCCAGCAATACTGAACCAAAGAGAAAAGAGCAAACACAAAACTTAGATTGACATGCAAGTCTAAAACAGTGCTTAGGATGATCATGTACAAAAAGGCTAAAACACTTACAGTCCTATTAGTCAAATGATTCAGGCTAAAGTTATTTCATATAAAAATAATCTGGAAGAATCTAGGCTTTGCTCCCAGTCTATATGGATCAAACTACTGAAACATCACTAATAAATCCTGCCCATGATGTATGTGTGCACAAAACTTGGATCAATACACAACCATTCAAACATTAAATATAAGTATATATGATGTAATGTGAGTAGTTTGTTCTACATTGCATATTTTTTATACTATATAATTAAATAATAAATACAGGGGGTTGCTGCAACCTGAGCCACAGCTTAAAATAGAATGTAGTAGCATCTCTGAGGAACACCACTCTGCTGCTCAAATAAATGGTTTTGGTCACTCAGGTACACATATATACTGCATTCATATAATATGTAGCTTATGTTTAATGACTTAAGTCAGTATTTTGACGGTAGATCTACATAACCTTGTAATCAAGAAATGAGTTGGCAGTGAAATGGCAGCATTTGTCATGATTCGGACCTTTCTGCACAATAGCTCAGAAGATTAAATTGGGTCACGTTTTTCAGTCTGCTATGCACTGTCTAGCCTCTGGTTCTTCTTCTTGCTGGTGTTTCATTTAATTTCTTGCGTGTTTGTTTCAGAACTTTGGCTTTGAGAGCTGTAATTGACTCAATCTCAACCAGGGAACTTTCTGCACCTGTCATTTAAAACATCCTGTTTTACTAAAGACTTTGATTTTTGCCACATGAATCTTATCACATTCCATATTTACACAATTTTAATAGTTGTGTTTAGTATAATTCATTATGATCAATAATATCTTAATCATATCTGGATTGCTATCTAAAGTAAGCACAGTGTACAGCACTGACAACAGCTAGACAGGATGCAAGTGGCTCAATCAGGTCATTTTAGGTAGTCACAGATATCTACAACCATGCTGATTGCAGTGCATCTTGGAACTACTGGAGGGTGTGTGAATCGTGTGATGTCACATGGTCTTGCTAGAAGATCCCAGCCACACCAGGGAAGACAATCAGCATGTGTCGCTGTATGTGATTTGCAAGGATGGATTCCTGCTCAGAGCTATTAATAGTAACTTCCACACCTCATATAGAATTTACAAAACACTTTCTCACCACTGATTTACACACAGGATTTTGTCCTCTGCATTTAACATTGTGCAGTTAGGGGTTTGGTGCTGTGTTCAAGGCCACTTCAGTCGTGACCTGTCAGCTCTAGGAATCTTACCGGCAATATTCCAGTCAAAAGTTAAATTCTCTAACTATCAGGCCATGGCCTCCCCTACAATACCATCCATCTCAGGACCTTTCTACCCTCTGGTAGTAGGAGATGGTCATAATTATGTGACTCAACAGTGTAGATTCTTCATTTATTATGCAATTTATTTATTATGTCATTTAATCAACTATTTACACATTTAATACATTATATTCTATTCACACTAATTATACATATGTCTGCCCTTTGTAGTATCTGAAATGACCATAAAGAAGGGAGGACAAGACAGGACTGAAGTCAATGGTCAAACCAGAAGATGAGGAATAAGGAAGGCAGTGCTTCAAGGCACAGGAGCAAAATATATTCATAATTGCAGTTTGTAAGTAAACTAAACATTTCATTATCACATATAATTAATATAAAAGAGGGTTTTACTTAAAAAGAGCAGATGCAATTATCTTGAAATGTGTATTGTTAAAGCTACGCTTCTTAGGTCTATACCATATTGTCTAATCTCTCAGGAACATTCCTGTGCTACTCAAATAATTTTGGCTCACTCAGCTTATTCCAGAGTATTGTAGGATGGTGCTACTTCCATTAGTCTGAACTCCTTCACATTGCTTCTGCATTTTGCTGTGTGTCTGTGGAACTATTTTGTAACTTAAAGTATTTGTAATGTCAGACATAAGGGCTCAACTAGGAGTCAATAATTTTTGAAAACATTTAACAGGTTGTTTGTAATTGATTTTATACATCAATGATTGTAGTTTTCAAAATTAAGTACTTCTAATATGAAGATGCAACACATCGAGCACCTAAACATCATCTTATACACTGAATAGCCACTCAAACACAGCATGTACTGCAGGTTATTTGTCACTATATGTCTAATTCCAAATAATGCAGACCACAATCTGCTGTGGTGTCCCATAATCAAGAGCAGCTAAAAGATCTCACATTTATTGCACCTAGATTTCTAGTTTAAACATTGGCTGTGACTGTAACTTATCTAGGAATAATGAGGATAAGTGAATTATAAAAGTAGATTATTTTAATTAATAAATACATTAGAATCTTGCAATAACAAATCATTTTTACTGCTTCCATTTTTAAGGGTTACTGTGCAGACACTCTGGCCCATATATCCAACAGTAAATTTCACCAAGTACAAGCTTTCTTAGTTTAAACGGGCATGGAACTAACACGAAGAGCTTACTGACAAGCTCACCGCCCAGCTTATGTAAATCTTAGCTTAGTGTTTGTGTAGTTGGTGAGGTATTAAATCAGGGTTTTTAAATGATTATATCATTTTAATGTCTATTATTTATCTGTACATGAGACAGAATTTTGGAGTGGATTCGGTCACAGGCACAACATTTTTGGCAGGGAAGGTGGAACTGTCTCCATACAAAGTTCACCCCCACACAGTTATCTAATAACTATAATGGCCCTCCACTTAAAGTTTTCAATGATTGGTCATATGCTGCCAGATTTTTTTGCTACATCTCATTTTTTAAGAAACACTCACTCAGCAGTTTTGGTGAGCAAATGCCTGCGTTAAAAGACATTAGCGTCAAAGTATTAGAAGGAAAAGAGACACCCAGCTTGACGTCTCTCAAGACATTTGTATTCCAAAAACATATCTTTGTCAGTAGTTAGGCATAATCTTAAACATTAAATCTTTATCAGATAAACTACTGACAAAGATAAGTTTCTGCAATATAAATGTCTTGAGAGACAAAGGTGGGTGTCAAAGATCCTACCTAATTCACAATCATCACAGACCATGTGTGTTTTCCTATTGTGTTTAGCACTTTGAACAGTTTTCATTGGCATAAAATTGTTCGTTTCATGCGCAGGACAGACTAGCAAAAATCTGTTTAATCAGATTTTTTTAAAATGGTCCATGAATGCAGTAGGGCCATGTTGATGTGTATACAGTGTAATATATTACAAAGGTTATTTCAAAATAAAATACTAACCATTATTAACATTTCAGGCTTCATGCTGTTTAAAGACGTTGTGGTGGAGGTTTCATCATGAAGCACCTGCCCATCTCAAAATGGCTCAGTCAGCTGGGCCTGCCGCAGTACTACCCTCTATTCGATGAGGAATATGATGGTGTTGAGGTGAGATACTCAATGGCACCTAATTAAGCAAGAAAGTAAAATGTTTGTTTCATTACCTACCATAAAAATAAAAGCGACACATACTTCCTAGATTGATTGTAATGGCCTCATTTAACTGTGGCTGCTTGGACTAAATGATTGCAGTCCCGAAGGAGTGTTGTCAAAAGATACATGGTCCAAAATGTGGGCTCGATTTTCCTCTTAGGTCCTTGCACAAAGGTGGGGTGGCAACATTAAATTACCCCAAGGCCTGTGTGAGTAAAATGTAAAGTATAGGACAGCTCTTCTCCTTTGAGTGGTGCTGGCTAAAGGTTGCCAAAACCAGTTCTTTCAGGTTTACAGGTATAGTGAGATTATCCATAGTGTTTTATAACATTCACTGATTTGCACATTTAGCTGGCTATGTCATGAGAGAGATGGTGGGATCATAGAAATATTGCTTATGCACTTGTTAATAGGAATTCTTGGAATCCTTCTTATCCTTCCTCTCTCCACAGACATTCCTCAATATGTAACACAGG
This sequence comes from Microcambeva barbata, assembly GCA_034509105.1. Classification (NCBI taxonomy): domain Eukaryota; kingdom Metazoa; phylum Chordata; class Actinopteri; order Siluriformes; family Trichomycteridae; genus Microcambeva; species Microcambeva barbata. The sequence continues at coordinate 7,792,863 of JAYDZF010000002.1, forward strand.
CTCATACGCTTATTAAGAACACAACTGTTATAAGGTTTTACTGAGCTGAGCAACACCAAAATGACACTTACACTATTGATAAGGCCAATGCTCATTCACCGACCAACCCCCCTCCCCATAGCCCTAAGCTTAAAAGTATAAAAGCTAACCTTACAGCTTGGACGTGATGTGATGATGGAGCTCTTCTTGGATCGTAAACAGTAGCACACACACACACACACAGATATACACACTCACACAAGCACCCCGCCCTGTTACAGCCCTACCCGCCCCCATCAGCCTGCTGGCATTCCTGTTGTCAAAGCTTCATTCCACCGAGATACAAAAGCATCAACAGCATACTGTTCAGGTTCATGAAGTTTGTTTGTGTTGGCACCTACATAGTTGGAGGTAAGAGAGGTCCAAACTCAAGTGCTGGAACAAGGTTTATGTGTTTTGCCAAACCAATGTTTTCAGCTTTACTACTACTGTTTGACAGTTATTTATTAAACTTCTCACTGCTATCCTATTACTGTAAGCTTATCAAATTATTTTCTGTTCATGACTTTTTTCCCTTTGACATTAGCAATCACCGAATTGCAATGTGCTTCCATTCAAATCATGTCAAACTACATTTTGATTCAGCAGAGTGAGACAAACATCATCTAACATTTCCTTCCAAAAAACAAAAACAGTAAAAACTTTCAAATAAATGACATTAGCAACCATTCATAGCAATTAAATATCAAATATAATGTATTGCAATTTAAAGATTTTTTTGCAACATTAAATCAAATTACTGTTCAAATGTAAGTTGTCTTCCTAAGATGCACGTTAAGACATCTAAGATTTTAAACAATGTTCTCTTGGGGTGCTTCTTGAGGAGTGAATCAAATTGCATTAAGGAATTGGTCAATGGCTCAAATATAGTTGTCTGAACTTGTAGTTTGACACCTGCTTAGTTTTAACAAAATATAGTCATGTCAATCACCTGCTGTGTGCACGGAAATGAGTCACAAAATACTGGCTGCACTGACTAGCCTGTCTTGTCTTCAAAGATGGGCTAAAAGTTTAAAATGTTATATTTATCAGATTTTGATGTCAACGAAACAGCCCAATGTCAACCAGTCTATATATGAAAACAATATATTAATATATTGATGATCATGATCATTGGTTCATTCCTACAATATATACAATACAATATATTCATATATATACACACACACATTAATAATAATAAGTTCGATTTATATAGCACCCTTCACAATCTCAAGGAGAATAAATATTGTATTTAATTAAGGTTACTTAGGCTTACTGTTAGTTCTGTTAGTTTAATATGTTTTGAATTTTTCCAATAAAGAACTGTATTTTGAAAAATTCATTTTACTGTGTTTTGTTAAGTTGTATAAAACCTTAAAAGGCTTAAACAAGTACCTGTAAGTCTAAAACCTTTCCAGGCTTTTTTAGCAGTGCATCCAATGTAAATGTGACTTGGCCCCTGAAAAAGGGGGTCCAGACACAGAAAAGATTGGAAAACTGTCTTATAATAGACAAAAACACGCAATTGCTGCACACACACACACACACACACACACACACACACACACACACACAGACACACAGAGGTATTTACCTCTGACAGCCAGGTGGCCAGTGAAGAATGAATGTCCTCATCAAAAATGTACTCACCGCAACAACGTACGGTAAACTCTGAATAATCTTTCAAAGTTATGAATCATCAGTTTGTTGACTTGACAAACTAACCACCTCCCTTGCACGACCTGGATGAAGCGAGCATCAAATGCCAAACCCATCATCTAACCAAAGAAAATCATGGGAGCTTTTGACTCTGCTAACTACTGATAGCGTTCCTGTTTTGTGTCTGATGCTGCTTTTTATTAAACTGTAGCTGACAGCCAGCTGATTGATGTTCCTCATATCACCTCTTTAATGAAACTGCGTTATCACACTGCAGCCTGCATTAAGCAACGCAAGAATTAAATGCTCTTTTCAGATCCATATATGCTAACACCAAGCAAAAAATTTTATCTTAATGTCTCCATGCAAAGCTGTACCAGCTAATTAATGCATTGTATATATTTTCAGCTCCTAGTGGTACAGATGTTGAATGAAAGGACTGCATTAATGAAGATTAATGAAGGATAGAAACCATCCCACCAGAAATGTGGGATGCTTTGTGAAGGTGATAGCATGGAAATGATGGATCACCAATGGCCTGGTTAGGTTTTGGAATCTGAAAAGTAAAGACTGGTCATGGTGTGATACCACTGGCAATCATGAGTGTTGCTTTGTTTCTACTAATTACTTAATGATTACAGGAGTAAGTAACTGGAAAACATCACATTTATGACAGCGCATTAAGACATTAATGCTTTAAAGCAAAATATTCGAGCACTTGCAGGTTTTCAGTAAGATGTTCCAGTAGGTAATAATGCTGTGTATTAAACAGAATAAGAGTAAGAAATCTTAACAGCTCGATTACCATTTAGAAAATCAAAACCATATTTTAGATAAACATTTGTTTTACATACTTGGTCACAGCATTGTTAACATCATCTTATTTTAATTGCAACATTATCCCAATGTATAACTAGGTTTTTGACTTTCTAACTAGTCCTTAATGATGTAGTAGTGGTGTGTACAACACATTTTTACAGTTATATATATATTTTTGAAACTGTGGGGGTGGGAGTAGTAGTAATTGGTCATGTTTGAGATCTTATAGTTCTTATTCCACTTTGGATTACAGTTATTATTAAAATTCCTGGCTTTGCATACAGCAACGTGAAAAATAAAAGATGATTTTTTTTTTTCAGTACACTTACAAATATCACTCAAAGAAGTATTCAGTGAAATAATAAAGATATGAAGAGAAATAAAGATGAGCAAGGAGTGGTACATATCTGGAAGCACCACACTAAATAGATTCAATTTCTCCCCAGTAGTTTAACATTCCATATTAAATGTCTGTTAACATTGGACTTCTTAATCATGTGTGTATGTTTAGCACTTTTGAGGAGTGTAGAGCTAAAAAGTCACATTTAAGGACTAGTGCTCCTCCCTTTCATTCGGTTAAATCGAGGTGTCGCTGTGCATAGTAAACTACAGCTGCTTCTATTTTTCCTGTACTAACACAAGACTGAAACATGTTGCTGTATGCAAAGCCTGGAATTTTAATAATAACTGTAATTAACACACAAGCTTGATGATGATGACAGTAAATGCCATATATCAGCTTTTCAAGGCAAACAAGTGAAATGATTATGGTGTTTAAAAGAATCTACTTTAAGGGTTGCTGTGGGATCACATCAAGCAATGCCCGAGTGTGTGGAATATTGAGATTTTTATCATATTCATTATATTCAGCTGAAGTGTGGGAGGAGCATAAACATATGAACAACAGACCCATACCAGCATCACATGTAATCTGCACTTGCTTGCTCTGCAAACAAGCCTGTAAAACAGGGTACGATGAAAAGAAGAAAAAAAAGGAAGTTGTTGATAGAAGAGATGTGACTGGGCTGTGATTGGCCTTATGGAGATTGCTAGATAACACACACAATAAGCTTAATGCAGCGCACATCTGTTTCTCCAGCATTAGATCAACACATCACATCTCAGTGCTCTGTTTTAATATTATAATATCCATAGTGATAACACTGGACCAAGATTGAGAAATTTCACACAGAACTTATGTGCAGCTACTATAGCTGGGTGCTAATGTTGGGCTGAGTCATCTTGAAATCCTATTTGATGCATCTAAGAACAGATGACTAGATCTGTGCTTTTAAAAAATGTGTCCTAAAAAGAGAATCAGTGTTGAGCTAAAGTCTAGCATCAAGCAAAATGGGTATAATTCATATTAACAGTCCCTAATCAATTTAAAATTACAATCTCCTATAATTAATAGGAACGGTAATGCAATATAGTGTTTTTTTAATTTGCATCTCCAATTCACCTCTATTGCATGTTGTTGGACTGTGGGAGGAAACCAGAGCACCCAGAGTAAACCAACGCAGACACTGGGAGAACATGCAAACTCCACACAAAAAGGATATGGACCACTTGGGGATCGAACCAGGAACCTGCAACATAATGATAAATATGCCTCTGACCCAAATAATGAATTTCATGCATCAAATTCTAATTTTATTCATAACTACAAAATACAATAAAGCTGCTCTATAAAGATATTTCTCATTTCTACTCAGTTTAATACAGGGAACAAAACATTTTGGGGTTTATACCTATTAAAAATAAATAATCCCCCATGACGTCTTACTCTACCTCTTTCTATATACTTCTTTTCAGGACCTTTTGCATCTGACTGAGATGGACCTGTTGGGGTTGGGGATCCATAGTAGACTTCATCGCATACACATCCTTTCCAGCATCCAGGTTCTGCGGGACAGGGAGACAAAAAGAGGTCAGTGGTCCTACTAGCATGTTTATACTCTACATATAATACAAGCTAGTGGTTAAAGTAATGTGGGACTTTGTGCCTATTCAGCCAAAAGAACATTGAAATGGCTTAAATTGGTCACTGGAATATCTTTAAATCATGTTTTTCTTCACATCATAATAAATCTTGCTTTGTGCACAGGAGCAGTGTAATGCTAGACGTGGAAAGTACCTTCCCTAAACCATTGCTGCATATGCTGCAAGTTGAAATCATATTTTTAACACCTGTCTGCAATTGTTGGGGCTGAAACAGATGTAATAAACAGAAGCAGTGTCCAAATACTTTTTCTCATGTATTATATACTAATTAACACACTACATAATATATTTTGGAGTGGTGTAGCAGTGGTGTAAACCACTAGTGCAGAGATTCTGAGCAATGCTATCATCTACTATATATCATCGTCCTCACTGCTGCATTTACTGCCTCTGCTGGATGGTTGATGTTGCCTAGACAGAGATGGGGAAGCATGGAGATGAATGCAAGACACTGCATGTAATACTGTCGGTGTCTGAACCTGCTATGTGTAGTCGGCTATGGTCCATGAGTCAAAGGGGGTGCATGTTATGTATGTCCCTCCCCAGCCAGTAGGGGTATGCAGCAGACTTAACCTGGGCAACTGAAGACAGATTGATGCTTTATTGATCCTAAAGGGGAAAAAAACCCCAGCAATATGATACAGCAAGCAAAAGTCCATAAAACAAAAGCTGAACATAGTGATAGCAGTATAATTACAGGCACAAGTAAAGTGAACTTAAAGGAAAGAAAATAGTGTGTATGACGTTTTCTTGGACCCGAATATAAATACTTGAGACCATTTGTATTTTAAAGATCTCAGCCTAACACCAACTTTTTGTCAGTAGGAAAGTGAGTTTATCCTATTCAAAACCCAAACAATTTTCATCCTCAAAATAAGAAACCGATAAAGTAACAGCAGAACTTCTTATCTCCATTCAGATGGTCTCTCTAACTGTGTTATGTCACTGATGGCCTTGTGCTCCCTCTCAGTCTCTGCCATCCCACAATCTCTTTTTCTTCCTTTGTTTGTGTTGGACAGCCTGGCTGTCAGGGTCTAGTGGCTGCATTAATCTTGCTTATTGAGGAAAGACAGAGCCTGCAGGGTTTGGAATGATGCTGCAGGTCCTAATACGCTGCACATTACTTTATGTCCTCTGGTCACAGAAAGTGGTCTATATCAACAGGATTAGGTAAACAAAATCCAGGCCAACAGAGAGGATGTGTGGGTTAGATTTGCTGACTAATGTTCATGGTATAGCCAGCTTGTGTTGAAAAATCAGTTGTCAGTTTGGTTATAGAGGTAAATCATGTGTCACACGTGAGGTAACTTTGGATAATGCGTAAATCAAGTGACTCCTGGGGCTGAGGACACACACACGTTTAGACCTCAAATCTCCAAGTTACTACACCCCAAGGGCTAATGCACGCCGTGTGTAATTAAATCTTACACCAACATGTGGAGACACACATACTTAAACACACTGACAGGCTCAAGCTTGTTGGAAAGTATTTCACACACCCTCCAATGTTTTGAAGTCGGCATGTGTGTCAGCTATTGAAGTTGTGCAGTGTGTATTGGTCAGTTTTTTTTGTTGTTGTTATTTTTACTGACTTATGGTCTAGTAACTTGCATAGCATGTACAGTAGTACAGTCAAGTTACTAATCAAATTAAAATGTGTAGACATTTTACATGACAAAATAAAATTCTATTTTCCAGGAAGTGTATAATATTTTGGGATGGTTGGTTGGGATATTCTGCTAGCGCTCTAGGGCCGGGATTCTCAGTTATGCCACAGGTCTTATGGGTGCCCCCAGACTGTGGCCACTCCCAAATGTAGCTGTCCTGCAGGAGACAAAATTGGCCACTTGTCTGCTGGGTGGAAAAACACTCGACTAAAAAGTGTGTGGGATCTGTTACATAATAACTCCAGTTAGTAACCTGGAGTAAGAACGGCATCACAAACATCAAAGTTAAGAACTGTGCACTTATAAGGAGCATCAGGTAAGCATACCTTCCTCGGATGTGTTCAGGGTCTTCAGTTGTGAAAGACTAATGGGCTATGTTAAATAAGGAGGAAAAAGAAGTAAAATCAGTTTTAGTTGAAATTCATCAAATCAAAAATGGTTGTGCATAAGTCAACAAAACACCTAAAACAAGCATTCACGGTATTATTAAAAAATCACATTATACAGTACACATACAGGTCATGCTAGGTCTGGCACAAAAACACGGTATAGGAGAGTAACACAATCTGGACAGCATGTCGATTTATCATTGGCATCACACCCTTTCTTATTTACTTACACCTACATGGTCATAAATAACAGACAGGCATTTGAAAAACTTGTGAAATCTCACTGGTCAAGGAACTGGCTTAATGGTCGGAGGGATGCTGGTTTAATTCCCATTAAGGAAACTTTTGAACACTGGGCCCAAATATCTAAAATAATCTTATACAAGTTCCCATAATACAATAAGATTGGTTACGAATTGTTCCAACCACTTATTCAGAACTGTATTACACTGAAATGTTGCCAGTAAAGTTTATGCCCAACAGTTGATTTGTACAAAATGAGAAATTAATAAAATGGATGCCTTTCAGATTACATTGGACCTGCCCATTTCGTCAGACTCTGAAGAAGAGCATGACAGCAAACACATCTCAAATTCTGATTCTGTCTAAATTAGCTGCAGTGACAGAAGAACAGCTTAATAGGCTTGAAACAGGCAAGAAGCTAACAACACGGCAAACAAAGTGGGCTACAAAATGCTTTACAGACTGGCTGTTACAAATTGACACTAAGATTAATTTGGCAACACTTGGAGCTGAACTTGATACTACGACAGGCAGAAGGTATTGTTGATATAAAAGCATCATCAGTATGCAGTTCTGCGCTAGAACACTTGATGTCTTGGGTTATCTCGAATAACATCACAGGTGTGATTTGGTCACAGACACGAGGTGAAACTATACCCTGACTTTGTCAGATTGTGTAGCTGCTCAAAGAATATGTATGTAATGAACAGTTCTTGTTTAATTTAAGCAATTGAGGATTAACAGGCCTTAATCACAGGCCCAACAGTCGCAACTTGGCAGAGGTGAGGCTTAAACCAGTGACCTTCTGATCAGTGCTTTAACAGCTAAGCTATAACTGCCCTAAATAAACCAGCAATGCCAGAAACAAGAAACAATGCCAGAGGTCACACGTAGGTTGTAATTACATTTTTGTATTAGAATTCTTTTTAAATGAAATACTTTATGAAAACATGTTTTATTATTGCAGACAATGCAATAATAAGTCAGTACACAGTGTGTATGGAGGCTACTAATTATTAACCATTTTTTTCAATTTCAAAAAAGATTTTCATTTATTCATTATTTGTTTTGTGCAGGTTTAACAATAAAACTGATTTAACACACTTTTTAAATAGAACCCTTTTATTTACAGAATTCTGACTCTGCCAACAAGCTACTTGAAGGTATGTTTGCTCATAGAGACCTTACAATACAGACCCCAGTCAGCTGTGAAGCTCCTCTATTGTTTTCTATGTGAAATGTTTCAGTTGTTTAAGGAGTCAACAGGAGGTCTGAGTAAACCAGCATTGACATCTTTAACAGCTCATTTTGAATACCACCTCGTCCCACATCCTGTGAGAAATGCTAATGCTTTCACACAAAAGTCTGAGAGGAGCTGCATTACCTAATTCAAGCTTCTGTAGCTTCTCAGGTTTATTCGCACGGGCAATCAGAGGTCAGAGTGGTCTCGGGGGTGACTTCCTCCCACAACAAACCATATCAGCGGTGTTGTGGCTGTTCTTTTTTCAGGGTGAACTCCTACAAAATCCTCACCTCATCCATGAGCTACTGCTAGTGCTGAGAGTGATAGCATGCTTGGAATGTGGGAACATCAATAAAGTCAACACATGCAGTTATCTGATATTTCTTAATAAATGCAGGGATAAAAAATTGCCGTTATCCTTTCCACAAATTATTTTTTATTTATTCACACTTTTATTAGTATAGCAGTGATGGCTTACTGGTTAAGGTACTGGGCACTTAATCAGAAGGTGGCCGATTTAAGCCGGCACCACCAAGTGGCCAGTGTTGGGCCCCTGAACAAGACCCTTAACCTCAAATGCTCAAAATTGTCAACTAAATGGCAAAGATGTAAATATGTTGTTGTATTTCAATTATTGTTGTATTTCATTGGTAAATATATAACAGTGGTTTGTTGGCTGTGGTCAGGAACAGAAGCTTACCCTGGTTACAATGTTTTGCTTTCCTATTCATGTATTTTAAGAATCACAAAACCGTTCTGCAACTGTGGCTTGTAGGGTAGCAGTGTCCCCTTACTGCAAGGTCCTGCATTTGATCATTCCGAATAAACCCAGATGGCTCCACAAGGGGGAGTTTGGATCTTCTCCCATGCTTTCCTCCAGGTGCTCTGGTTTACTCAAACAGTCCAAAGACATGCTAACATAACATTCAAATGCTAACAAATATATTATTTTATCCACTGCTTACAATGAACCAGTGTATAAAATAATATATTTGAATGTTATAGATGTTTTAAGATTTTATGTAAAACCAGGAATACCTGTTCTGTCATTAATGAAACCAATTCATCAATTCAAGTCCTAAAGTTTTTATCTATAATTCCCCCCATATGTGTTTGGGCGGTGGGAGAAAACAGAAAAGAGGAAAAACATGTAGTCCACACAGAAAGGACCCGGAGCGCTCCATCTGGAAATCAAACCCAGGACCTTCTTGCCATGAGGTGACAGTGCTACCCACTCATTAGAGATGTGAAGTGGATGGCATTGCAAGGTGTGTTCCTAATAAAGAGGCCAAGGCCAAGGTTTATGGTAGGCCACACCTACCATAAACATTTAATAACCATGTATATACTAATATATAAAGGATTAATGTACTAGTGAGTAAAAGATTCAGTTTCAGTCTTATAAACTTCCACAAGTTGGGGTTTGGGTCCCTGAGTCAGACACTTTCCCACATTTGTCATTTTAAATAAAAAAAACATCTTCTAAACGCTGAAAATGTTTGATGAAATTCACTTTGGGTGAAATCAATGTAAAGCCATTCAGACGTTTATGTTTATTGCTTTCAGTGTTACTTGTGTGTGCATGTATGGCACCGATTTAGCATTCAAGACGCCACTGCAGGGTGTAAAACGTATATTTAAATAGATAGCTGGCATGCTGCCTCCCCTACAATTAGCACAGATTGCAGATTTGTAAAACTAAGTGGAAGCTCTTGCACACTGCCAGCTCCTAAATGAATACCTGCATCCAGATAGTTTTCCTAAAAGCTGTTTTTTTGACCTTGCAATGCATTCATTTTGCAGGGCTGGTGGCAGCTTAGCAGTTAACGTTCTGCAATAATTGAGCACATTGGGCATCAGATGTCCAACTGTGTATAGTTTGTACTGCTTGGAAAACATACACACTGCCTAAATAACAGGGAGCCTGTTCATATTGTAATAAAATAGAATAGAATGCCTTTGTCATTAAAAATATGTAGATGCATCCCAGCTGGTGCATACAGGATTAAGGGTCTTGCTCAAGGACCAAACAGTGGCTGCATAGCAGAGCCTGGATTTGAAACACCAATCTCTGGTTGATGGTCCAAAGCTCTACCAACTAGGATACCCCTGTCATGATCAGCAGCTAGATGGGATAGGAGTGACTCAGTAAAAACTGGTTGGTTGTCACAGTAATCTGGAGCCTTGGTCATGCTTTTCCCACCAATGTTGGGACATTTCTAGTCATATGACATGACACACTATTTTGATGGAAGATCCAATCCACTCCAGGGAACATGATCAGCAAGTATAGATGTACAGATCTGCATGGATTTACTCCCATAACAGAATACCTACCACATTTTATGTGGAGAAATTAAATCCAGGATAAGTAAAAGTTAGCCCAAGAGAGCCTATACCAGGTTAGGTATAGTAAAACATGTCCCAGTTTAGGTATAGGGAAGTCCAACTCAGATTTGGTACAGGAAAGCATGTCCAAGGGTAGCAAGAGGAAAGCTTTGCTTTGTAAATATTTGTAACAGTGATATATTTTAAGCTATTAGATCTAATAGCATAGAGGTGGCTTCTCTGTTTATCACCATGAAGTCTGAGTGAGTGGTAACTGGCCTAAGGTTGAGGGCAGCAATATGTAATGTGAGTAGGCAGATGATGTTCAGTAATGCAAGTCATGTGAACGGTCATTAGTTCCTGATAGAAACCATCAGTCATGAAGAAAATAATCCAGATTGCAGTTTAGAGAGAGGCCCAAAATAGAGTAGAGGAACTTTGAGACAGAACAGTATTGTTAAAAACAAGACGACTTTTAAGCAATGCATAAAGTGGAAGCAGAAACCCCTTGTTCCGCAAAATATGATATTTTGAGCTATATAACATCTTATTCAAAATGACCAATGGCAACCTGGTTTTGGTTGGGCTTGAACCAGTGACTTCCTAAAAATACATTTTTGCTCATGTTAAATGTGTATAGAACTGCTCTACATTTATTGATAAATAATATTTACTGAGAATGTTCATCACTTCTTCTGTAGGTTAAAACGATACTGCTTAAATTGTGCACTATAAGAGCATTTATTATTCAGGCACTGATGTTGGATGAGAAGACATGGTTCACAATTTGTATTCCAAGTCATATTAGGTGTTCTGTGGGTCTGATGTGAAAGTTTTGTCCAGACATTGGACCTCCTTTACACTAAATTTGTCAAATCATAACTTTATGCTGGACATACGGAACATCTTTAATGAAAAGCTCAAAGTACATCCAAACTGAGACTGCTGAAATGGGTCTCCCCAGTGACCCACAAATTACTAAAACAATATTGAAGTAAAAATATAAGCTTGAATCTGCTTGTGTGTGTGTGGGGGGGGGGGGAGTAATCCTGGATTGCAAAGCTAGTACATTTATTCAACAAGACTTTTAGCAGTAATTAATGCTTAAGGGTATGCTAAGCTGTAAAAAGCATCTGAATGCTTTTGTAAACAAATGTTGGAAATGATGTGGGAAAACTGTCTTCATTTTGTCATTGTGGTGATAATTTTTTTACACGCATCAGTCTACAGATAATTATACTCATTTAAAAAATAAAACCACTAAATAGTTGTGTGTGGAATGTCAAGTGGTTGGAATTCACAAGTTTGCAAATTAAAATAGCAGAACAGATTAATCTTGATGCAAAATAATCCTAGTAGTAATCTACCCGTCAGTCAATGTGGTACACTGAAGATCACTGTGTGTGTGGTGCCATCATGCTTTATTTATTTGAGTTTTTACTCCATGTTTAGAAGACATATGTATCATTTTGGTTTGGAAAAATTAGGTATTATGCCGGTCCACTTTATCAAGTCGTTATATTTTGGTCCATTCCATAGCACAGGATATTAAATAAGATGGTTAGAATTAGAATTTAATCCTTACTTGAGAGTTGAAACATATTTTCATTCACTGGAATGTGGAGTGGAGATAAATAACAGTAGACTTTACATTACAAGCACTGATAAACTGTTCTTTCCTTTAGCCTTGGGCAGGGCTCTGGTTAAAAGCAAAAACTGTGAGTGTCGTTCCAGGAATTAAAACAGAAGAGTGAGAAAAATAGATGCCAGGAAAGATTATAGGAATAGAGAAGAAATTCATTTTAGCTCTTACTTTAACATGATTTGATGGTGGAAACAATGCTGGTGGCAGACATGACTAATGGAACAGATAACAGATTTAAGGTTATGACTCACAGCTAATGAGAGACAGGGAGAATCCAGGAGTCATTTTCATAAAACATTAAACTATTAATAAAGTTTAATTAACTTTTGTGTTTTCTCTGCCTACTTCCAAGCAATTAAAGGTGATTTCCAAATTTATAGAAAAACAGGTTTGTGAAGGGTTAAAAGTACAGTTAACATGTATTATGTAAAAAAATCACTTGTAGGGACAATGTGGTGCAGCAAGTTATTTTGCTAGCACACCAACACCTTGGAATGAATCTTGGCTCTACAACCGGTCAGCTAAGCACCATCTAGTGCAGACAATAACTTGTCTGCTATGAGGTGCAGGGTGACTGCAGTCTGAAATTTTTAAAGACCTTAAGCCAACTCCATGCATGGAACAGTTCATAGAATATATATGTGTAAGGGTTTTAAAACAAATTTAGAGAACTGGGCTTGTGATCAAAAGGTTGCGGGTTCGATTCCCAGAGCTGACAGGTCACGACTGAAGTGCCCTTGAGCAAGGCACCTAACCTTGAACTGCTTCTTGGGCACCGTGACTAGGGCTGCCCACCGGGCATGTGTGCTCACTGTCCCCTAGTGTGTATATGTGTGCTTCACTGCATGGATCGGGTTAAATGCGGAGAACACATTTCCCTGCGAAGTGATAAAAAAAAGTATACTTAAAAATCTAATGTGATAATTCATTCAAAACTATATTTAAAAAGGTTGTTGTTACCTACAGTTAATAACAGTCATTAATGCACAGAGAACTTTGTTTTTGACCCCAGCTATTCATTTATATTTAGTACTTGAGTCATTGAGGAAGTGTTAAAATGTTTTTTTCAAAACATGAAGTGAAGAAAACTTATAAAAAATAAATGTCTGAAATGTGATGCAAACTTTAAAACATAAAAAGGAAATCAAAAAGGAGTTTGCATGTAATGAATTATGTATATATTGTAGGCCAAATACAAAACATTCCAGTTCTGAGCAGAGTGATTGAACATGATTTGCTTCCAAAAATTTTGTTTGATTGCATCTAAAAATGCACTTAACACCGTCTGAAACTTAGGAGGCTAAAAAGATTTTTTATAGGATAAAACCAGGACTGGGGGAGGGGTAGAACAATTGTCCTGTGACCTACCTTAAAATGCACTGCTGGAGGGGTTACAGGTGGACTGGTCAAATGGAGCCTGGGACAGGGTTTGGAGCCTGAGGAGATGTAGTTAATCAGATTAAAGCAGAAACAGAAAAAAGATACATCTCTGTTGTCACTCATAGACCGGGTGAAGTCAGAAAGAACTGGTTTGGTACCTGGAAAGCAGCATGTGGACCCTTAATTTTAGCTCATCTATCAATAACACATCACTTACAGTATGATAACAAAACTATGAAAATTTAAGTGATTGATGTTAAGTGATGTTCTAATCTCTTATTTTGCCATTAATCATTAGTGGTGGATGGCATTAGTTCTCTTTCACAGTGGCTGCCATGTGATCAGCTCTGTGAAGTCTTTCAGGGAAACCCAATGTACAAAAAAATACAACCACCACTTCAACCTGGTCAAGGTTGAAGCTGGTCTGGTTTCAGCAGGAACCACCAAGTCGAAGGTAAGCATATTCCAAAGGCCTCAATCCTGTTGGAGGTAATTGGCCACACCACCAGATAAATAAATATATAGCTGATATTTTAATTAAAGATTCAGGAGTGCTGGAACAGCAAAATAGACCACTATGCCGATTGAGCAAGGCTCCCAAATTATAAACATTTACCCGAAGAGACAAATTGAAACAGCAATACTTAAGCCTCCAATGGCAAAATGAAAATACATGCAACTTATTTTAGAGTGGATTTATTACCAAGAGTAAATAACAGCAGATTAGTTGCTGTTTTACACATCCATCTTTCTTTTTTTTAAACAAATGGGCAAGATATGTAATGTAAAGTGAATAAAAAGCTGATTGTGGTTGGTGCATACATTCAAGAATTCAGAAAGTTTCTCTATGTCAATGTACATTCAATTGTTTTGGTAAATTAAAGTAATTTACTAAATGCTTACGTTGGCGTTGTCATGGTCAGCACTGCATTGGTGCCAAATTTCCCCCGCTCACATATCTAAGAACTGTGACACTCACATGACTTGCTAATCCTGTATTCCTCATGAAAACAATCCTCTAAACTCTTAAAATGTTTGTTTAAACTCCAGCCAGTTTATGTTCTACATTTAAAGTAGCACTCAAGAGGCCATGGGCTCTTATTTAAAGCGCTTTGGAAAGGAAGAAGCTGGTTCGTTGCACTATTTGCTATCATCTAGGAGACAACAGGGCGCAATCTGAGGACAAAGACAAAGGGAAAGTGTGCTTTCCGCTGACAAGAGAAGTCTGCTCCCCCACTGCTTCTTAGCATTGTTATCCCAGGCTCTCGTCTCATATGCAGTTTGGATTTACTCTGGATTAGTGCTGGCTGGGGAGTGCTGAAACGCTTATTGAGCCCCTAAGACGGTAAAAACCCAACAGTTCATTAATCAGAGGTATGACTTGTTTCCCACCAAGATTTCTTGTGAAGCAAAAGAAAATATGACGACATGCACACACTGATGGGCAGTGGCCGGGATCAGGGGCCGGCCGGTCGACTGGGTGTATGAGACGACTCCTCATGTCCTGCCCAGCCGAGAGGGTGTGTCTGGGCAATCCTAAATCACTCCCTTGAGAGTGAGGGAGAGGGAGGGAGAGATCGTAAGACTCCTGGGGAGAAAAATCACTGGCATAGCTTATAGTGAACAGAAGAGCTTGTTGGAAAGTTGCTTGGGTTTACTGTTAGTTGATATTGTTGTCAGTGGAGTTTTGCACAAGTTTGGCATGATGAAGCTTCTGTAGGATTGCGAGTGACTCTCACCCACTACTTGGATAAGAAAAAAATCCGACAATTTGTCTGCTTGTCAGGATACTCAATCTACGTAAACTGGTAAGAAAATGAGTTTTAAATATAATTTGGTGGTTTCTGTAATTCAATTTCAGACATTGTTTTTAAATGTTATGGACTGGCAAGAATTTAAAACTGTAAATTCCTAACAATATAAATATTTACACCTGCTGAGAAGATTCCAAACTTAAATCACCATGTACAGCAAGTTGTTAGTATATTGTATTCAGTTGTTATATAATCCTCATTAAAATAATTTTTTAATTTATGTCAACTGAAAAAATAAATCACAAATATGGTAGAAAAAGTACATTTAGTCATATTAGCATTAACCAGGACGATCATGAACCACCTGTCAACTTTTTGAAAAAAATATTGAAATCAATTTTTAAAATTCCTTTAAATAGTTATGACTTATTGAAAAGTTTAAATGTATATTTACATGTCAAATGTAGAAATTCACTATGCACCTCAATAAGACCAGAAGAAATAACTTCAGATATGTATATTTGACCTATTGAGATGATCAACCTTGTGGCTTGAAATCAGTAAATAGGTCATTAGGGCTTCAGCAAAGAAACATCCATACCAGGAGTAACAAACACACAACCAATATTAGATGGTGGTCACCTGACACAAAGCTTGTTGGGACACTATAAAGTTAATATACTAGTGCAAATATACTGCACATGCAGATAGCTCTCGAGTTCATCAATCTGAATGTAGGGATAGTCAAGTATAAGGTGTTGTAGGGAATTACATACAAACAGGTGTGATGGGGTATGTGACGTGATGCAGTGTTATAAACACACAAAACGTTGCTTTTAATATGGACACAAGAAGTCTACGTCGAAACTGGTCAAGCTTTTCATGGCATGGTCGTGACATTTCAGAAGCAAATTTGTTTTTGCACAATTCAGTTAATTGAGTTTATGGGGTAAAATACTGTGGTGGCACACGCTTGTATAAATGGGGATGTGGCCGTGATCAGAAATACCCAATCACATTAATTTTACTCACTTCTGGTAATTCATGTGGCTTGGATTAATCATCAATGTTTTCTGTTGGATTCTAGAAATGATCTAACTGGAAATCATCCGTGTGCCTCTACAGACTGATATTTCAACACATTAAATATGATATAGTGAAAATAGTGATCAACAAGTGGATAAAAATTGACACAACAGTGACCTGACCAAGAAAAAGCAAGTGGTAGGAGAGAAGAGCGTTCAAAGGAGGCTTTGCCATTTCAGTTATATACAAGTACAAATACAAAAGAAACTTTCCTGCAGAGCCATAGTGTAACAGAGAATGCAAGAAAAAAAACGTGTCATTACAACAACAAATAGTTCCAATCTAAGACCAAAGACAAATGCAATTTTGCCAATATATGGAATGGAATAAATTATAAGTGAGTTAAACACATAGTATATATAGCATCAGAGAATTAACCCATGGCATCTTTGCGAGTTTGTGTGTGTTTACTAGAAAGAAATGTACCAGACACCTTTTCCAATTTTACTAACCTTTTGACAGATCTATCTTCTATGTTTGAATAAATTACTGGATTTTGCCGTTGCAGCATGTGATGCACATTTTTTTCTACTTCGACACCCCCTTCTAACAAAGCGAGGGTCCATAAAGTATTGTCCCCAGTCTGGACAAAGCTCGAACCACAAACAGACTGCACCGTGTGTAGGACGGTGTGATCGTCATTTTTAGCATGTCAGAACTTGCAGGAATGGAAGTCTCAGCTTCTTTGAACATTGTCTGTCCCAGCATTCATTCACTTGTGGTGTGATTATGGTTCATGAATGGATGAACAAACAGGCATCAATAGTAAACGTTAGCTAGAGCTGATGAAGACGGATATGACTCCTGGCTTCACTCCTTTTTGTGAAAAGAACTGTGCAATAGTTAAAACTCAAGCGTTACCGAAAGTATGTAAACATTATTAGTTTAAGGGAAGTTTGGTGTTCAACTCTATAGTAATGCACATCAGTTTGGAATTGGCTGTCTAACATGTTTGTGGTCAGTTTTCCACACATTTTTAGAGATTGTAATTTATTTGCTAATAAGAAAAGAAGTTTGCAAACTCTCCAGAAGCAGAGCATTATTTAAACTGTGATTTGTAGCTGTCGGCACTTGTGGCTCTGGGTTATAGGAGAGAAAAGCTGAAAGGGGAAAGTGTTGTGGAAGCATGTTGATGTATGGTTGTCCATATGGCCCATATGTTTTAAGAGAAGTGGGTGCAGTCAATTCAAGAGGTTTGTGTTTTGTCTGCTGTTGATTTGCTGCTCTCCAAAGAGACCAACACTGCTTTTAAATTCTGTAATTGACAAAGAACAATTTTCAAAGAACAATATTGCTTTTATTTGTCATATATACATAGACAGCACAAAACAACATATTAATTGCCACACACCCCAAATTGTTTGCAAGCTGGGGTGACACCAGCACAACTGGAGAAGATTCATATATTTCAAATGCAAAAATATTTCTAATATTTTTTTCAAATATCAGCTATGAATCTAATAAAAAGCCCAATGCTAAACCAGTAATGTATACTTCACACACAGACAAAGCATACTGATGTGTGACAACACTGGATTGTGTGAGAACGCTTTGTGTTCATGTAAACAGTGTTGTCCAAAAAGTTAGCATAAGATTTCAAGCCTCCAAAACCTTCCTCGCTTACTGCTAACAAGCTAGTCTATGAATAAAGTTTTATCAAAGTAAAATGCAAATTTAATTTTTCTGAATTAAGGATTTTTTTATTTTTGATGGATCATCTAACTGTGTAACTCTGTGACATCTCTTTCCATGTTTACACATGTCAACGTGATCACAGGTGAAGATTTATCCAATTGGACAACCTTCTTCCATTGCTCTCAGTCCGGTTCAGCGCTTGAGTACCAATCATTGTCAGTTTCAACCATAGATTGAGTATAGTTGGCATGTGTTCTGCGGTAGACTATGCAGCTCCATTAACAAAATGATTCAAATGCAGTGTTTCGTGACAACAACTATTAGTAAGACAATCTGCCATTAATAAGCCTCGGTTGTTTTTCAGGTAGTCGGTACCAGACACAAGCACCTTAATTATACTTTGGCAGTCAATGTCAAAGTGGTTTTCATGTGTTAATAACTTCTTGCTCATGTTTAATTTGTATAAAGGTTTGCAAGTATGTTAGCATGTTCTGATTCGTCAGTCAAGTTCGGGAGACGGTAGTTAAATTCTAGCACATTGTGCCACCTAATCCAATCTATTTGAATGGCATGAGGCTAGTAGTGCATTTGAATAACCTTAGCGTTAAAGACTCAAACCTAACAAATCCTGTGTAGCAAGTAATGACCCCTCTGGTCATTAAATGTAAGCAAGCATGAAAATCAATCATTAAAATCCTAATAAATAATCACATTTTTACATAGTAAGATAATATTTTTTGTAAGCACTCCATAATTACATGAATTAAACTGAGACTATTTCTATTCTTGCCCTTTCCAATCCTGGGAGGGATTATTTAAAATAAAACATGTATTTCCATTATGTTTGGTCATTGTAGGACATTGTCCTATTTAAACCTCAGAGCTGTTTCTTTTTGGGGCTGTTGTGCTTGATGCATGACTTTGGTCTGAGAGCTCTTTAAACCCACACACTCACTCAGGCTTTTGTTCCTAGTACTCATGTTTGAATTAATTAAAGAGGAACTGCATTATTCACGAGGTTCCCACCAGCTCCCATGTATGGTACTCATGGGGGTAGACGGGCCATAAGAGGGCAGAGATGAGAATGGTGAGATTGTTGTTAGAAAATGCTCTGAATATTCTCCTCCTCATGTGTTTAACCTTTTGGTTTGAGGCCAGTGTCGTCAGGGTCTTTGTTTTTAGTAAAGCAGTTTCTTCAGTGTTAACATTTCTGATTTGATGAAGAGAATAAATTGCATTATGTGAACTAGTAATGCTTGGTCAATGCTAATATAGTGTCATATTAGCCCTTATACTATTGATTTCTTGGGTGGATGGTTTTACAAGGGTAATTTTTACAGTATGTGCCATTAGGATAATGGAACTTCTTCTTTCTGAATGCAATACAGGTGCATAAATATTGTAATTTTACAACACTTACATTCAAATCAGTTCTCTTTATTTAATTTCTAATAAAGTTGCAACATGGTGAAAGTACATCATGATAACTGTACGGTCATATATATATATATATATATATATATATATATATATATATATATATATCTATACAGATATCAAAGTATTCAGCCAAACCATCCATGTATGTACACAAACTT
This sequence comes from Microcambeva barbata, assembly GCA_034509105.1. Taxonomy (NCBI): domain Eukaryota; kingdom Metazoa; phylum Chordata; class Actinopteri; order Siluriformes; family Trichomycteridae; genus Microcambeva; species Microcambeva barbata. The sequence continues at coordinate 7,812,334 of JAYDZF010000002.1, forward strand.
TTTTTTTGGGACTCTCCTGTAATGTTTTTTTATGGTTTTAATTTTTAAATTCGGGCCGGGACGATACACTTGTATTTATACTATTCATTTTTTTTTTATCCAAAAGCAATCGTTGTGACTTGAAATGCAAGAATTAGAAAATTAGATGGGGTGTCCGGAAACTTTTGTCCATGTATGTATCATCATAAAGTTTAGCTGGTGTTCTACGTCTGTGTTTCAGATGGTGAGTGAGAAGGTAGGAGGAGCAGAAGGCACCAAGCTGGATGAAGACTTCAAGGACCTGGAGAGGGTGAGAACCTGGCCACGTTTGTAGTTATGATGCTCACGCGATCGGAAGAAAGTGCCAAACATCCTTACAGACGGTGACCCGGCTTCTCAGGATGCACGCTTCTGCAGCACCAATTAAAAGAAGAAGAAGAAGAAGAACGCCTTTATTTGTCATTACACATATACAGATGTACAGGACAACAAAATTCTTTCTTCACATATCCCAACTTTGGAAGCCGGGGTCGGAGTGCAGGGTCGGCCATCGTACAGCGGCCCTGGAGCAGTAAGGGTTAAGGGTCTCGCTCAAGGACCCAACAGTGGCTGCCTAGCAGAGGTGGGATTTGAACCACCAATCTCTGGTTGATAGTCCAAAGCTCTACCCACCGTCCCATTACGCCTGGGATTCATGGTTCAGATCCCCAGTGGCCCTGTAGGCTGGTCAAAGTGGATCCAAGATCCAAAGTTTGAAAATGTTTTTTTTTTTTTTAAACATTCGAATTTTCTCTCCTGCTCAAAGACGATATTTTTTTAATTTGGTTTTAATCATAAATAAATGTGGGTTTGAATAGGCCCAGCATGGGTCAGATACTTGGGCCAAATGAGAAAACAAGCCCATCCGATACTGTTGCTTACACTGTTGGTGGTTAGAGAATCGGCCTTGTGACCGGAAGTTTGCCAGTTCGATTCCCAGAGCCGACAGGTCACGGCTGAAGTGCCCTTGTCATTCCGAGCTAGTGTAGGGTTTATCAGGTTATTCAAACAGTCCATCTAGGTAGCACTGGGTCCTGTGTGGAGTTTGCATGTTCTCTCCGTGTCCGCATGGGTTTCCTCCGGGTACTCCGGCTTCCTCCCACAGTCCAAAGACATGCTACCAGGTTAATCGGAGACACTGGATCGTCCTGTAGGTGCCTCGTCCAGGGTGTTACCTTGTGCCTTGCGCCCGATGAAGAGCTGGGATAGGCTCCAGCACCCCTACAGACCCTAATTAGGATAAGGGGTTAAAGACAATGAACTGAACTGATGAACTGAACCTTAATACACGTTAAACAATCATTTATTATCATTTATTATTTTCCGTGTCCTTCCTGAACTCGTTCTTTGCTTATCGGAGACGAGTACAGGATGATGTCAAATGTGGTCCAGGTAGTAGACCAACAGCGTTAAATATAAATGATATACCAAAATAAACTTATTTTTTTTATTATTATTGGGGCAGTATAATTTATTTTAAATAAAAGAAAAGACTTAATAAATGGTATCGGTCCAGACTGCTGTCCTGACCTCCCTACCTCACACACCTACTCATCTCCTCCCGCCCTGTGTGTCTAACAGAAAGCTGACATCACCAGCAAAGCCATCGTTGACGTCCTCGTCCGGACCTCGGAGTACCTGCAGCCCAACCCAGGTAAGCACAACCCCCACTAAAGCATACTGTGACATCACAGGTCAGCCCTGCATGACGTCCTGATTGATGAGCGACAGTTTCGCCCTTTTACCCGACACACTATCATGACCACCAGCCAATATCCGGAGCACCTGGGAGCCACAGGATAAGGTCCTGGTAGGTCGGCACGGGCATCTGGAGCCGTCCTGACTGCTGGTGTTAACGTTTCAGCTTTCTCGGCTCGTGTACGTTACGTTGCCCTCGTGTGGTCTGGGAGATCTGTGAAACGTTCTGGACCTCCGGTACTAAAGGAAACCAGA
>JAYDZF010000002.1:7815963-7847810 GCA_034509105.1 Microcambeva barbata
ATATATATATACACACACACACACACACACACATACATATATACATACTATTACACATATATACATATATATATATATATACTATTAAAGTAGACAGAGAGGCCTGAAGCTCCACAGTCTGATTTTGGGTTCAACACTGCGCTGTAAAATTAGTTGTGATGTCCTAGCTATCGCAGTATGCTGGCATTTCCTTCAAGTTGAGCCAAGTCCTGGCAGTAAGGTGTAACGAGGTGAGCTACTTTTTCCCCCTCTTGCTCACTGGTGCTTCTTATAGTACTGAACATGCTGGACTGAGTAATAGCATGGCACTCTGACTAATATAGCCCTCATGCACAGGAATGTGATATTCAGGAGCACATTTAACAAATCTTACCCAAGACTTAAGATAATATCTGACGAGAAAAAGATGTTTGTATTTGTACTACAAGCACACACCTTAGAAACCTTATTCCTTAGAAATGAATTATACATAGTCGAGTCATATTATTACAATCAGAATCTACATATCCGGAGTAGGCACATCCCTTTTGTATCCCTGTTTAATATTTAATGTTTTAATTTGGTGTTGGACTAAACAGAATCCTTAGCCAGAATTGTTAGTAAAAGTTAATTAAACATTTATTTAGTTAGGATTTTAAATAAATAATCTTTTTTGTATTTAAATCATTCTTTTCAAGTTTACCAGTTTGAGCTCAAGAGATTAACATGTCCTTTGTAATGGAAGCTGAGTATTTGGGTGGCATAGATCACTAAAGCAGCAGGGCTATTGCTCATCCTACAGACAGCACAGGCATGGAAAAGGCGATTATACGGCAGGGGATTTCTAACCATAAAAATCACTCCGACATGAGGATCTGTGGATAGTGTGTGCTACCTGATCCAGACCACATGAAAAGCTGTAGAAGTAACAGTGTTTCATTTCAATGCCACAGACACTCCAGATGCTCCAGGTGTGTCAAATAGAGAAGAGGGTCCCTGATTCAACACAAAAACTCTGTAAATTGGTTAGACCTAAAAGACCTACTTCAACTTGAGGAAAGACCCTTGTTTTAGAATGGCTGCTCTCTGTGAACAGCACCAAGTTGATAAAATATGTATCTCCACTTGACCTCACATGCATGTTTTTGGATTGTGGGATGACACTTGAGCCCCTGGAGGATACCTATGTAGTGGAATGAAAATTCCACATAGAAAGGACTCCACCAGGCCCACTGTCCTGACCTCCTCCCTACTGAACAGGATACATTTGAAATGATGTGATGTAGTCTCATCCTACATCAGTGCCTGACCAGACAAATTCAGTTTTAAATGAATGAGAGCACACATGAGGGTGTTGGGGCCCTTCCAGACAGTTACCAAATTGCTGCTCATGGTTTTGGAATAGAATGTGCAAAATTAAAAATAAATCTGAACATGAGGGTTTTTTTTGTAAATGATTGTATCATCTTTTGCTCAAATTACTAACAAAAAGCCATACACAATCAACAAGTCCACATGTGTTATCTTGTCTCACTGTGTTTGTTTTTTGTAAGGAGTTTTAGAAATCCAGCACGTCTTAGCCTAATTTGTACTTTTCATGGCACTTAATTGATATGACTGAAATCCATTATGATGACATTACCAGTGCACCTGTAAACATATCACATGTTACACAATGACGAAATGGGAGAACTAAGTGTAATGTGATAATGGAATCTCCCTGTAGTTGTAATGAAATCGTCACTTGATGTCAGAGCCTTAGAAGAGGGCCTGTCATAGTCTGAGATTGAGTTTCAAAGACTAAGTCTCACACACACACACACACACACACAGGGGTCAAAGCCAACAGTCCTTACCCCACTGTGATTTGGGCAAGTAGCCAAACCAGTGCTCTTTAAAGCAGTCAATGTGCACATACCACTTTTCCCAGAGGCAAGAAAATTTCACCCATGTATCAGTTTTTAAAATAAGAAACCTAATTAAGTCATCAGGTAGATCCTCATCGTTGTCTTTGGTAGTGAGAGTATTAAGACTATGTTTATTTGTAATTAGAGGTTACAAAACAAACGAGCTTAATATGATAATGTGTTATAAATGATTGTGGTTTGTATAGTAAATGCAAAAAAGTACCACAGGTACACAACACCACAGCCAGCAGAGGTCGTAACTGAATCAGTTGAGAGAGAATCCCTCTCTGGCTTTAATTTCCCCACACCTATATGAACAACAGACCAATAGCTGTGCATGTGGCCACTCAGCCCAGCCGGCTGGCAGAGCAGAGACTTGATAAGATGTAGTTAAGATCCCAACTCTTGTGCACTAATGTGCACCACTTTAGAAGTGACAAAAATGCACATGGGTTTGCACTGATCTTTAGGTAATACATCTGTCATTTTCTACATTTTACTGCTCATAGTCAGAATACTTAATAATAAAATAGACAAAAACCGTTGACATATTACAGAGTTACAATTTGTATATATTATGTTTAAAAGGCAGCAATTACACCCCCCCCCAACATGTTTCCCTGCATGTACTGAACTTTAATGAAAATATATATTCTTCAAATAACCTGCCTACAAGACCATGATATGTATTTCCAAACCCCATTACGTGAATTTACAAGATCCTTCTAAAAGTAAAGGCCTTACTCTTAAGATAGCGGTTGTTCTATGCATAGCCAGTTACATGACCAAATAATCAGATTGAAAAGCTTACAATGATTAGATTATTAGTGTACATTAGTGTATGTTGGTGCACTTAGTGGCTTTCAGCATACTGGCACACGGCCCCACAATTACATTTACTTTAAAGCTTTGAATCTTTACTGCAAAGTTCAGCTTAAGACTAACGGTGATGGAAATGGTAAATCTCAAACCTATAAACGACAGATTTATCTGCACTGTCTGGTACAGTGGGCTCATACTGCACTTTAAATTTAATATCACTGTTCAACTTCATAATTCTGACGTAAATCATTGGGAACCTTATGAGCACACAAACAAACCCTGAGCCTGCATTGTTAGTCGTAATAAATACAAGCATAGAGAAGGCTTTTGCGGTTGGACATGCAAGAACAAGTGCGACACCCTTTAGCAACGAGGAGTCGGAGACGTAAAGGTTTGAAAATGAATATGTCTGTAAAATGGCAAATGTATGTAGACTTCACTTTTGTATCCAATTAGTGGTCTGCAGGCTGTGGAATGCTGAGGTAAACAACTTTTTGGAGAAAATCTACACTTCATGTGGTCAGAAAAGTGGCCTCCTGTATTCACACATATTCCCTCTGTACCAGAGACAGCTCTGTAATAGCAGAAGAGCATAATTTGTAGTTTTGCAAGTCAGGTCTGCATTCTGCATATCCATCAACACTACCTGTTCTAGCTTCCTGTTAAACACCAGCAAAAATTACAACCAACAGTGTGACAGCTTACTCTTGTTTTACAAGAGAGCCTTAAATAACAGGTTCCACACATACTAAACAGCACCAGCAGTACATACCCCACCTTGCAGGAATATGAAGAATAAAAGCAGTCCTGAAGTCTGTTTATTGGAATTTTAATATCATGCTTTTAAAATTTTGGTTACATTCATGACAGAAACATAATGGATATTTATTACACAAGTTGAATCAGCACATAAGTCTAAATCTTTAACATAAATTTGCATATTTTTGGACTGTTGGAAGAAAGCGGAGCCCCCAGAGTAAAAACAACACAGACACTGGGAGAACATGCAAATCTTCACAGAAAGACCTTCTAGCTGTGAGTTCATGGTACTACCCACTGGCTCTGTAGTTATGCAACGTTGACACTAAGACTTTCAGGTCAAATATAAGTGAACAATTAAAGTTGTTTGTGCAGTATAAAAACAAAGAGAAAAAATGGAGTTTTTTTTGCAGTGCAACATTGCATTTACGTTGTTGAGGACGATAAGGTCAAAAACACTGTAAAAAGTGTGTGTCGATGTATCCTTATAGAAACAATATTATGCCCCTGTTCCATTCATGTCTTTACAATTTTGTATCTTGTGGTCTCATTGGCCGTAGTTCAACACCAGAGGCATTGTAAGTCACCTTAGTCATATCCAGATAATTAACAAGATATCTCTCGTCAGTCTGTGAGTGCTCAGCGAGCTGCACGGATCGAGTCATTGAGTAATTCACAAATAGCGATCATGAGTGAAGTTTCAACTGCTGAGCGAATGGGAGTTCTCTATAAGGCAGCAAACCTAGAGTGGCGAGCAAACATCAGGGCAAGAATCATGTAGTGTGAACCAGCCCTGTGCACAGTGTATTCCTGCTTTGTGCCAAGTGTTATAAGCAGACTTGAGACCAGAGCAAATTAATACATCTTATTTATACACTCTGGCATTTGCACATATATCGTATTAATTTGTTAATCTGTATAAAACCTATATAAATGTTGCACTTTAATTATCTGCTTCCTTTTATAACTTGCTTAGACAACCCCCATATAAACCTGCATTGTTAGATCATTCATGTGTTTAAGACATGGAAAGTACTTGTGTGCGCTTTGGTTTTGCAAAAAAAAAAAAAAAGAAACCAAACAAACGTGTTATCTGGATGAAGATCAGGGCATCACTAATTAAAGGCTGCAAAAGATACGTGAAGCATCTACCAAGCTTGGCTTTTTAAATCTAGTTACAGGAAGAAATACAGTATACTGTATTCTGACCATGTATGCGTATGTTTATTATACTCTCTACAGAACTGAGGATGATGGCAGAGGGGAGGTTTGCCAGCTTGCCCAGGAACATGCATGTGGGCCGGCATGGCCCTCTGGCATCCTCCATGGACCTGTTGAGTTCCAGCATGGCAGAGATCCCAACTACCAGTTATCAGGGCATTTCCATCCATGGAACCCTGCCCCGAAGAAAGAAGGGAGGCAGTGGCTTAACATCTCGACCATGGGAGACATGTGGGACACTGCCACATCCCACAGGTTACCGTCTGCCCTCATCTCCACTTATACACAACATTATAGAGGAACACCAACCTCTTCGGTTACAAAGAGAGGACTACACATCACACAGGTATTCTACTATAAATATATTTTCTGTGGCAGGGTTCACAGGGGGTTCACTCTAAATTAGTGTGAAAACAATGAGCAAATAAATGTATTATGTAAATACAACCCATATATGCCTGTGTTATTATTATTATTATTATTATTATTATTATTATTATTATTATTATTATTATTCTGCATGACTATACAAAACCAATATGACCAACAAAAAAAAAGGTTACTCAGGGATAGTAAATTGCTTTTTAGGCTCCGAGTTGATATGACAGCAGATGGGCAAACCATTAATTGTTCCGCCTTTGTTTTAAAGGTCTGAGTTTAACTCCAGATCAGCACATTAAGTCTATTTAAACGGGGGTGTATAGGTTTCCTCCTAGGTGTTTTATATTTAAATGTATCAAAAAGCAGTATTTCTCTGTGAAGTCAACAGTAGGTTTTGTGCCCACTTTTGGACCAACACAAGCAAACATATTTTATTTACATAATTTAAGAGGCAGCCGTGGCCTGGTGGTTAGAGAACTGGGCTTGTGATCAATTATGACCTCAGTCATGAGTCAGGTCTGGGAATCAACCATCTGAAGCATCCTTGAGCAAGGCACCTAACCTCAAACTGTTCCCCAGGCGATGTGGCTATGGCTGCCCATCGCTTCGCAGAGGACAAATTTTACTGCACAGTGAAGAGAGCAAAAATAAATAAAATAACTTAGGTGCCTATGATTTAAATTTGATTGGTATCGGCACCAATCTAAAAGAGACAAGGCTATGCTGTTACCACCAATATCTACCTACCCAACATAAAAAGGTACAGTGCTAGGGAAAAATGCCTCACAAAGCAAGGTGACTTACAGTCACAGTTCTTACTGCATATTAAATTGTAAAGCTAGAAAAATTCTTTATTACAGCAACAAGATACTCTCATTTAAAGCCCTATTGCATCCTTAGCCTCACAATTACCTTATAAAAATCATGAACTGCTTCATTTAAAGATTATGTAAACAGACTGCAAACATACTTTCATGGTCCTCTTTGTTCCTACTACTCAGGTGCTGTTAACTGGTTGATGCTGAGCTTTAGTTTGTGTGGTAGATTTAAAATAGCTGGTGTTTCAACAAGGGTATTTATATCGTAATTATTTCAAAGGCTCAAGACAAACAGACAGCATTTACTTCACTGCACATCTCAGCCAGCTGTTGCTTTTCCTGTAACCACAACAAATTTAAATCAATGACACATGATGGTGTCAGGGTGTACAGATATGTGCTTCAGACTGACTGTAATTTTGCTCACGTCCTCCCCTTAATTACCAACTGCTCAAAACAAGCAGTACACTCCTTTCCTATCAACTTTATTGGAATCATACAGCTCAGATAACTCCTTAGGAAAAATAATAAATGATAAATGAACACTTTTTGGTGACCCTTCATTTGAAAAGCATGAAATAAAAAGACTGTGGTAGCCACGTGGGTAGAATTATGGATTAACCTACTAGAAGGTTGTTGGATCAAATCCTGGCTTTGCCATCCAAGCAATGTAGAGCCTTCGAGACCCTTAGTACAATGTGTAATTGGATGTACTATTCCTGCCATTTTCAAGCCACAGCCAGCATTGGATTCATATAAAATGTCTACAAGTACAGAATAAAGTTGGTTGCTCTACAAGCATGGACAATACAATCCCCACATTTCCTCTATCAGACAGCCAACTTTGTCTTTATTAACTCAACTCTAGGTCGGCAAATGTGCTAGCATCTGTGTTTTGTCCAGATGTGGACACAAGCACACAATAATTTATATTAATAACATCCTTTCAATAATGAATTGACCAATCTGAACCTATTTTTACAGATGCAGTTGTGATATTTGCTACAGTAAAAACCTCTACTAGCTTAAAAGCTGGCATACTTTCAGCAAGTTGTGTGTCTTTTCCTGTACACCAATCTGTTTCAGTGTTGAGGCTTTACATCTTAGTGGAATCTGCCCATTCTTTCTTTTTTACTGGGTCATTTCTTTGACCCAAAATCAAGTATATTGTTCTTCCCTTGTCTTACTGCTACACTTCAATGATTGTCTCATCTGTACTGATTTTATCAGTGACCCAACAGCGACACTGTTTTCAGCTGTATAACAAATTTTGATAGCATCGCAAACTTCACACGAAGAGAACGAGAATGATGCTCTTTTTAGAAACAAATTAAACCAACACATGTACAAATCTTCAAAAAGGTAGCATAGCAACTATAAAAGAGCAAAAGGCTTCTCTCTGTCCAATGTTTTGTATGTTCATGATGCCATTACCTTTTATCTTTTTTAATCTGGAAAACAGAAAGTTTGACCCAACTTAGTTATCCTATTACTCAAAGGACTGACTTGTTTTCAAACATCAGTAGGGTATAGTGGCGCTAAAGTAGAAACATTAGCTTTAATAAAATTCATATTATTTTAAGACACAGACTTAAAAGTGTATAGAGACTCAACATTGAAGGTTAAAATGAAATAGTTCCCTGCTTCAGACAATAGAAAATAAGCAACACCATTGGCATAATAAAGCATTACCTATCGAGTTAACAACCACTCATATGACATGGCAGAATGATAAAAGGCAGCCTATATATAAATTTAAACTCAATTGAAAAAGTTTGTATTGTGTGACATTTAGATGGTTACCTAATATTGGTCTGCAACTTCATAGCCTGTGAGAGCAGTTAAGGTGAAAAATTGCCAGGGCACAATAAGGCTCAGCTGGCTACAGAGCTAGCATTGACCCCTTGTACTCTCATCACCATAACAACACCTGGTTACAACTCTGCGTGATATGAGAAAGAGGTGACGAACACTGTGTGTGTTTGTGTGGGTGTAGGAGCTTGTATGGAAGAGGGTAGTTAGAGGGCAGAAAGGATGCAAAAACGGACTGTATTCTGAACAGTGTGAGGTTGGGATGACAAAGTTAGTATATGTGAACAATTTTATGCATTTTGAGCAGGTTGTTGTAATTCTAGATTGATGGCACATACATCAGGGTTTTTACTGCTCTAGGACACTTCTGTGTAAAAGTGGGATTTAATCTGGCTGGCAATCAGGAATGGTGACCTGCTGAGCTAACACTAGAAACCAGTGTCTGATTATCTTTGGAGTGCTAGAGTGTATACAATTAGGTGAGTTGTTATTACTGTTTAATGAGCTTTAAGGGTAGTGTACGTTTTATCCTCTGTAAAGAACAAAGGGACTGGTATATTAACCAGTTGCTAACCTGTGCAGATATCTCGAAACAGAGACAATTTGAAACCTACTGAACGTATTTGTGAAACGTCAAGGTGGTAAAAAAATATTTTGTAATGAAATTTATAGGTTTCTTTTATTTACTTTAATAAAATTATTTGAGCTAATAATTATTCCGAATTATATTGCAAAAAGTTTATGTAGCTAAATTATAAATATTGTTCCAAGTGGTGGAGAAACTGTGACTTTAAACAGGTCCTTTGAGTATTTATAAAACTGTCCAAGGCCAAATTGATTTTATTTTGTTTAACCCTGAGATTTAATTGACTCCACAAGATGGCGCATTCCAAACACAACTGACCTGTGTGGAGATGAAAGACTCTACTTTTGTAAAGTGATAATAGTGTAGTTCATACATCATCTGCTACTGGTCATGCACATCTGTCAAAACGCCAAGATGTTGCCTTCCAGTTCACAGTGTTTGAGTTCTTAGAATCCAGATAGGGAATTTGTTTGCATGACTAACATAAGTGAAAAAAGTGAAACATTTAATTGAATATGCAAAGTTATCTTTCTATAGCTTTGTCACAGTAAAAATTCTATATTAACAAACCCATGTAAGTATGAAATGTCACGCCAGACTAGCCAGGCTCAAACCTACACAATGAAATAAGATGTAAATAACATGGTCAACAATTTATGTTCAAATGATTCATCACAATTTTAATACATATATAATTAGCTTGGAGGTTTTCTCTCTTGAAGACTTATGGTCACAGATACATGTGATACACATGCAAAGTGTCCAAAGCATAAAGTAACACATGGAGCAAAATAGTGCAGAAACCAGGATAAAACTGAACATAAATTGTGCAACATATACGTATATCATTTTATCAACACTTAAATGTGTGTATATGTATATAGATCAGTATATAACAGTCTCAACCCTTGCATATGTTGCAGTCTTTATAAACCATAATGTGTATTGGCCAAGGGGCCATTTAGTATGGACCAGATTGAAATATATAAAAGCTCTCACAGATTGTCAGTATAAAGAAAAAGTCTAAATGTGACCAGTAAATGTTTAAAAACATTCTCAGCCTCAGTCAATTGATTTAAATCGTGCCTGTTAACTAGGGGTGTGTACATGTATCCGAGACAGTTACAGATACAAGCTGATTAAACATCTGTTTGTTTTTAGCTGTTGATACTAGCAGCTGCTTTCTTTCGGTGGCTGCATCATGTTTCAATATTTCTCACCTAGCCATAATTTTCTCCAAACAGCTGTGATAAGTTCAGCAAACATTATGAATGGCTGACGTACAATGCAGCACATAAAAACACATCCACAGAAGCTGTTATGACAACAGGACATTTGCTATAGTGTTGCCTGGCTATGTCTCAGTAATTATTAAGAGAAATGCAGCAGTTCTACAAAACAAAATCATTACAACCATCTGTGCTATTTGGTGGTCTGTTATTTCTCTCTAGCGCCTGAAATTCTATTTCTTTTCCAAACACTGTTAGTACAACTTAAATCACACTAAAGTATAAAAAACAAAATCAACTGCAATGATGCCTCTTAAAGAACAAAAAAGCTGAATGTTCTTCATGTTGTACTAATTGAAATACAGACCTTTGTGAACCACCCAAATAATGCAATGTCTTCAACCACACTCACTAGCAAATAAATAGATTTAAAATAAAGACCTAAAATGTCCTTTTGAGTTAAGTTTTGAGGAACACAACAATGAAAAAATGTCTTGCTGCTGCAGCACTCTAATGACAGACTCGAAAGTTTAATCCTTGGTTCTGCTGAGAGTGTTTGTAAATTAGTAATTAGGGCACTGGACTAGTTATCAGAAGGTTGCTGGACAAACCCATGCCATGTCGCCACTGTTGGGTCCCTAAGCATAAGACTTAATCCTCAGTTGCTTAAACTCCTAATAATTGTAAGGCACTTTGGTTAAAAGTGTCTGCTAAATGCTGGAAGTGCAAATGGCAATTACAGACAATAAGGAATCCTGATCATTGCTACAATTATGACCTCTGCTGGGGTGATTGTACTAGTCATTGCTACTTGGAGTTATTCATGGGGCAAATAAGCAAGCTAGAATTTTAAGATTCCTTAAAGCCAATGTGTGTGATAAACATCTGATTGAGATATATAATGTCTAAGATTTTTTTAAATGAATGGCTTAAGGTGCTTAAAACTGTGAACTGAAATTCAGCTGTACCCTTTCTATGACCTGCCGAGTCCTCCCTTCAGTGTCCTGTACATGACCGTTTAAATGTGGAGTGGCCCAAAACATCTTCAAAGTTTAACTCCTTTTAGGAAACAATACAGCTGTGGATTAAAACAAAATACAGGAGGAGTGAGATGGATGTTTGTGACTTATGCTTTTTTCTGTGATGTACACCGTATGGTTAGTTTTCATAAAGTAGCAAATAAAACATATTTTACTTCAGAATATCAGGCATCTGATGAGCTTTACACATTTATGTATTTATTTCTTCCCATGAACTGCTTTGACAGGATCAAAATGGTCTAACATTATTTAGAATAAGTAAGCTTAATCTCGAAACAGTGGACAAAGATCGTGGCTGGGAAAGTACATTTGACCAAAATGCAATAAAGTATTCCCTGTTGGAATGTTTCTTTGTTGAGGAGTTTGCATTATTCAATACAGCAAATGTCTGTCGTGCTAGAGCGTTTATTTGATCTTTTATTAGCTTGGTGACATCTGCTGGTACATCAGTGGAATTGAATGTATTTCAAAGTCTATTTTAGGAGAACATACAAACGCCACACAGAATGGACCCGTTTTTCCTTTATTTGTATAGTGATCCATTTTATTAATATTGCTTTTTTTAACGCCGGTTTCTGCTGTTGACACAACCATCCCCCTATTTATTTAGGCTTAGGGCGGACATTACAATGCACAGGTTTATGCATCCCAGTGGCTGAACTTTCCTACAGGTACTTAAGAGTCTCCAGTTAACCTTGCTGCAAGGTGGGCTAAAACCAGAGCGCTAAATAAAATACAAGAATTCAGTAATTAACACCGTCCAAAGACATGCCACGAGATTGGTTTGAGATGAGCAGTTGTCCCATAGATACATAGATACCAAGCCACTACATGGTAGTGCCAGTCCCAAGCCCGGATGAATTTGGGAAGGGTGTGGCAGGAAGGGCATCCGCCATAAAACTGTGCCAAGTCGATGAAGCGCACCAGGATGCACAGTGGTGACCCTAAATGGGAGCAGCTGAAAATCGAATTATTATCCAGGAGTGAACAAGAACCTTCAGCATTATATTGTTGACACTGTTTAAAACACTATTACAGCTCCGGCCTTTTGAATAAGCTCCACCACTAAACACGAACACAATCCTTCCCTGAGGGTGCCCGACACCCAATCTCCCCACCTCTTGCAAAACAAGGCTAGAAAAATAAAGAGAAAATACGTCATAAAGAACAGAGAGAATAAAAGACAAGGAAAGTCTTGAAGTAAGAGAAAAAGGAAGGCAGGGTATTTTTCGTGTAAGCTAAGATGAAAGGTGGTTAGATGGGGGCAGGTTGTCGTGGCTGTGCAGGCGGTAGAGACGGAGCTAAATGGAGAGAAAAACTGAGCACCATGTCTGGCCACTTAACCAACACTTGGCTTGGAGCTAGAGCTTTTCTCATCTCCCCACCATAGTTCCTGCATTCTGCATTCCAGACTAAAAATGCTGCACTTGACAGATTGACCACGACCGAGGCTGCATTTAGTGTGAGTTATAGATACATTTAATTGAATGTTGAGATGCTAATAACATGAGTACACTTTACATTCTAGAATATTTTTGTCCATCCACTATTGCATATCACAAAGAAGAATGATTTTATATTTCATAGAACCTGTTGTGTTTGAAGTGTACCACAACGTTCTAGCTGAGTTCTGACTTTTTACTTTCCGTAATCCTTTTTCTCCAGTGACTTGATCTCATTCTCCATTGTGCATTTCCTCTTGTGCACCATTTAGTCCGATATGATCTATGATCTCTCCAGTGTGCATGTGTGTGCTGGGGGTTCTCTGGCATCTCATGGCTTTGTGAAGTGGTCAGTGGTCAGAAGGACTGGCAGACGCGAATCAGACTTTCTCAGTGTGGTGCAAACAGAGTAGTCAGAAACAGGGAGGGACAGAGACGATTTGAGACAGAAAGACTAAGATTTGGGGTAAATGTGTTCTCTAAAGAGAGTGTTGTCTCTCTGTCGCAGGGACGGCGGCAGTATGGATCCAACTTTGGAGTATGTCAAGGTAAGATTACTATTTTTATTCTGCATTTGTGTACACCATATGCTGTTTAGGTTAATTCATCTTTGCCCTTGCATTTCACAATAAACTCCCAGGTTTCTCAGGCAGCGTGATATATTTGGGGTCAGAATTGTGTTTACAATTTCAACTGGCATGACAACTTTGGCAATAAATGAACATGAACAACTAACCAGATAATTAATAAGGTTGTGACCCAAACCACATATTACATACAAACATACATACAATCATATATTAATGTATTACTTTTGTTTAGGTTTACTCTTGTGCATTAATAGTGGTAGTACTGTAAAAACACGGATATTAAATGGCCTTAACATTCTCATGCATCAGTTATATGCAATTAGTTCTAATGGATGTGATTACTCATGCAAAACATTATATGATCAGGCATAATATTATGACCACCTTCCCAATATTGTGTTATTCCCCCGTCGCTTCCAAAACAGCTCTGCAACTTTGATGCACTGCATATTCTGACACTTTTCCATTAGAACCAGCATTAACTTCCATAATTTGAGCTGCAGTAGCGTATATGTAAAGTAGGATGAGGGGGCCTTTCCACCCCATGTGCATCAGTGAGCCCATGTCGCCTTAGACCCTGTCGCCGGTTTCACAATATTCCACCCTTCAACCACTTGATAGATACAGACAACTGCAGACTGGGAACACTCCACAGCTGCAGTCATCTAGCTGTCACACTTGGGCCCTTGTTAAACTTAATCAAATCTTTATGCTTGCCCATTTTCCTAACATCGTCTTTGGAGCTAAGATGTTCCCTTCTGGGGTTGATCCCCCATTGCTTCCAAAGCAGCTCTGAAACTGTGATGCATTGTATGTTCTTACCCTTTTCCACCTTTTCACAAGTGATGTGTTATTCGCCTGTCATTTGTCAAAATAGTTTTCTGGTTGGTGTATACGTCTTTTTACAACAAATGTACAAGAGTGTGATGCCTCGTTATGGATTGGTTCTATTACTAGTCTGAATAGATTATGGTTCTTAAAAGTACTATATTAAAAACAACATGAAGTGGAATAGTCATCAACTTTGTTGGTTGGATATCATGTTAGTATTGTATTCATATTCCCCAAAATATAAAATTTAAAAAATATGTTTCACAATTTCTATCCAAATTAAAATTGTACTTGTAAGGTGACCACAAACATTCCGAAATATCGTGTGCTTGTTAAAGTGCAATTTTAGGGTGTGCCATATAAACATTAGAAATGTTTGTTTACATGATTGCATTTGAAGAATGAAAGGCCTTGGGACATGTGGCTACTGATGGAAGAGATGTGAACCCATCAAATGCAGCCAGACCAGGCATCGCCTTCTCTGGTGTAAATTGTTTCATTTCATGTTGATCCTGCTCTTCGAATTCCACATTATTTGTTATAGAACAAAATAAAAATAACCAGTGCAAATGATCACCTATACTTCAAATAGTTTGATTACCGACATTGTTATTATTGACTACACACAAATGAAACTTTTTGTGTGTAATTACAATTTTAAATTATTAATTCATTTGTTTCACTACCTAAATTGTGAAGAGCATTGATTATAACTAGTCCACCAACTTTAGTTCAAATTATATTCTAACTTCTTAGTCACGTTATATAATTCTCGACAGAAATTACAGATTGCACCCAAATTGACTAGAAATAAAACCACCCAAGAACTGAGATTGAGGGCAATATAAAACATATTGCTGTATGATCTTATCAAGCCCAAATGAAAAATACACACATGAACCTCGTACTTAAGATACATGATTAACCACTCGTGTAGATTATGTGAGAATTTTCCAAATCAGGTTTTGTAGCAATGCACATCTGTCTGTCTGACAAAACTGTCCGGCTCACTGACCACACATTCAGCTCTGTCAGCCAGCTGAGATGCCATCCTTCTTCTACAAATACCTGTGAATCCTCAGATGATCAGACCTTGGAGTGTATTTGTGAAGAACAAACTCCTGACATGCTGACCTCGGGCATCCTGTACAAACACACTGTGTTAGTCAAAGGCTGCATGTCGTTCAGCACAACTCCTCACGTTACTTAAGCCATTGAAGAACACAGTGAGTCAGTAGGATGACTCAGTGGTGTGGAATCGGATTCTTTATTGCATCACTTAACAGTGTAGAAATACCACATTTGATAGGACATCATAGCTTGAATATCTTGTAATGCATCAGCAGGAATTAAGGTCATACTGAGTCATCCATCAACTGTGAAGTTATTTCAGACGTATCAATAGTTAACAGGGCTCTAGAAAAATTGACTAAGGGCACTCTGCTCAAAACAGGTCTACACCTAAATTACTGTTTTGGCATGTGCCAACGTTGGCTGGTTTTTATAGCCTTGCACTCCAAACTTAACGAGTATAAGAAGTTTTTACTATTAGCCCTTAGTTCTTAAGGCTTTGCTTTAGTTATGCAGATCAAGTTCTAGTTACGGTTTTGATATGACTACATGCATTTTGATGTATTTTAAAGTATTAACATTTATATTGAACTACGTTGGAAGAGTCTTCATGCAGTCTGTCTGTATTTGTGTCGCGCAAGTGTAAAAATGTTACTTATGAAACACAGTCAACACTATTGAGACTGGGAGGATCATCCAAGTTCTGTGAACGTTAAAATTCAAAAGAAATAAATTGGGAGTGAAACAGAGTTTTCACAGTACTTAAAAGTTATGGAACATTTATGGGACAATGATGATCCCAATGCAGAACAACAGACCGCCTCTGTTATGTAGTTCTAACTAAAAATATACCAATCTTTTGGGGTACAAATGGAAGTCTTCGTACCCAGCAGTATACATTCTGTTAGGATGCATGTGACATGCCAATTATAGGTTTAGATTTAGTTTGTTCACACCATTCAAAAACAGCTAGTTGGTATAGATAGTTCTGTAACACAAGTCTGAGTATTTATATTTTTCTTGATAATACTTTTCCATAATACCTGAGCATATTATCTTTAACACTGTAGTGACGCCGTTTAGGTCAAGTGTTAAAATCTCACTCGCTCACACTTCTCTGTGTAGTAAAGGGCAAACTTAAAGCCACACAACTAAGAACCAAGTACTCTAGTTCTATTACTCTTGAATCAAAGCTGAGAGGTCTAACCAATATCATTTTATTTTACTCATTTGAGTAAAAATGAAAGGAAGTGTAGCAGCACTTTTTAAAGTATTAGCTGCATTACTCAGAGTGAGTAAACCGGTGACTAAAATATCAGTGTTTTATTGGGTGGGGATCAGTGCCCAGGGGGGTAGGGATGTTTAAGATAAAGAGCCAGCAAAGGAAATTACAGTGGCTTAATTACACCCCTCATAGATGAGACTAGATACAGAGTTATTGCACAAGTCTGGAAGGAGTGTAAATTTCAAGCTGCGTCTAAGAAACAGAACAAGCCGATTTAAGAACTCACCATGTTACCAAAGTTAGCCTGTGTTTGTTGTACAATAAATGTAAATAAATAGTAACTGATCATTGTTTTTGTAAATTATGGGATGGTTTTTTAAATTCACTTCCATCGTCATTACGTTCTGATGCTAAATTGCATTTTTTTAAAATATTAACTAACAGATCTTAGAGTCTCTTTAAAGCTTGACCAATAAGGTTACTTTTCTGTACATGCTGGTGCTGCAGGATTACTTCTCAGTGTTTTAGCAATTACGCCAACCACAGGACATCCCATTGTGATGACCACACGAAGACAAAATGCTAGATACTTGTTACTACAAGCTACTAAAAAAGAGCTAGCTACTTAGCCTATCCCTGACCCTATGTTGAAATAAACCTCTTGGCATAGTATTTGACAAGCCTTTTTTCCTTTCTACGAAACAGTAGGCACATAAGCTGCTAGGACTCATGAAAGAGCTTTAGAAGAACAAATGTGGCTGTGTTCTACATGGCTCTGAATCTTGTGAAAGAGCTCCTTAGTAGACAAGGGTTCTTACCACACGCCATTATTCGTCTTTCAGACAGACTGCCCAACAGACTGACCAGCCAGTTCAGCACAGATCCCTGGTCAGTTAACACTTCCATCATAGGAGACCACGCTCAACAGCACAGCCAGCCCTGTATCAGCTTCTGGAGTAAAACGATCCATACAAAACAAACACGTTCCTTTTCCAAAATAAACAGTGAAAAATATTATTTATATAAAATGTGTACAGGTAATGATGCTTAAGGTTCAAGGTTTTTTTTATTTTTTAACGTTTCCATGTCTTGCAAGTGTCCAACACGGCAGGAAACCGTTCTAATGTCGTAAAGTAGTTAAGACATAATAAAGTGATTTAGTTCACGTCGAGGCACTGCGCCCTCAAGTGGTAGCATCTAGTCATTACACAGCAAATGAAGGGTAGTGAATAATCTTAAAATGAAATAAGTAAAGAAATGGCTAGATGAATGCATTGCTCCCACTAAACGCAGATATTTAGCCACACTCACTTATAACAGATACAAATTGAGAATATGCTTTGTAGCAACATCAGGGCCCTTCTTCTATGCACAAAGAAATGCCATCAAGTGTTATGTAAAACAACAGCCAACACACAGACAATACCAGAACATACCAAACTCTTAAGATAAACTTTATAACACACTCATTTTGTATAGCACTCACTCACCCAAACTGTGTCAACGATATGCAAAAAAAGAACAGGATAAATGAGGAACCTTTGTTAAATGTGTAAACCCATCTATTTATCCATGTAGATATAGATAGATAGATAGATAGATAGATAGATAGATAGATAGATAGATAGATAGATAGATAGATACTACAGAAAGATCGATTTAACAGACATGCTTAAAAATACAGGTAAATGTATGTCTAATATGTGTAATAATAAGAGCCTACATCCCACCTCTCAGCAAACCCTTAATTTCCTCCTTCTAAAATTGTACAAACAGCAGCAAGCACCGGGCCATGTAAAAAAATGCAGCTAGAAGCAGAGCTGTGGTGTTTTATTGAGTGTAATTACCTAGTTTATCTGTGAGCAGAACCTCTGGGAGAAGCATTCCAAAACAGATTTGAGGGTGTGCCAGTACCTCGTAATGCCTTTGTTTACCTCCCTTAAGTAACAGTGGAGAAAAGAACACATTTAAGCAAACAGAAAACCAACCGCTCAGGAACATAAATATTTTGGGGCTATTAAAATTTAATGGTACACCCAACCGTGAACACAGCAAACTGATGATTTCATTATTTGCTTGTTCATATGCACATTGTAGAGGCAAAACTTCAAGTAAAATATATACAAAAATAATAATAAAATATTTAAAACTTCACAGTAATTCTACCTGAATGGATGTGCCACATTAATGCTTGTTGGAACAAGCATTGTTTTTGTAGAATGCAGTAAACAACTAGCCAAAACACCAGAGAGAAAAATTGTCTTGATTAATTCCTTCTACTGCTCCTGTTAGGGGTTGCCACAGTGGATCGAGATTCACAATATTGATTTTTTTTGTTATTGTGCTGGATGCCCTTCCAGACACATCACTATTAATCTGGGCCTGGGACCGACTCTACAATGCACTTGTTTATGCACCAATGACAACTCCAAGATTGAAACGGGCGTTTCGGCTCTTGCTGGTGTGTTACTGGAAAATTCCACTGCTGCACCTAGGTGCAAGTAAGAATAATGGTTCTATTGCTACTTTTCCTTCACAAGCCTGAAATTCTAAATAAACTGTGCAAAGAGCAACAGAACAAACTTCATCCTTAAAAAAAAAAAATTCTAAAAAAAAAAAAAACACTTCACATGTACACTTAACTTTTTTTTCATTCAACGGCAGAAACCAGCCAGTATGAATTCAAAATGTGAACCTGTTTATTTTATAAGCATCTAGTTCAACCAATTACCAGAACATATATTTCACCACTACTGCTGCACACCAATCACTCCTGATTGAGGCTGGTCTTGACTAATACAACCCTCCTCCAACACATGGACAGTGACCGACTGCTATTTTACTGATTCAATTGAAGATCTGTAATGCAGCCAGCAGGTCATATTTGCAGAAGTTATTCCCTCCCTTGTACTAGCATTGTCCATATCATTGTCCATATAGGCACTGACCGACTGTTGAGAGCCGTTGAGTAGTCAGCCCTGGTGGGCTAGTGAGCTTTCGGGCTGTGCAATGTTAACATTAAAGCACAATGATGTATCTATCAGTTTTAAGTTTGTTGTGGCTCTTCTTTAATTCTGATCAAATCTGCATGGCCAGACATCATGTGTTTTGTTTGTATATGTCAATTAGCTCTCATTAGCATCTTGAGTCTCATCAGCAGGCATAAAGCACAGCTTTGGTTTAATAACATTAATAAAAACTTAATAACTTTGTGTAATTGTTTAACTAGATGGGCGGAAATAAAATATTAGGCACCAACAGAACTAATTACCATTTATTGCTATTAGCTTAGTCAAGCAACATCACAAATCATGCAAGACAAACAGAAGGTAAATTTCTTAAAAACTGTTTTGAAAAGATTTAACTCCATGTAAATGATAACTAATGCTCTTAACGAGACTTGAGGAGCCAGTCTCGATTTCATTCCCCTTCTATTATCCATCTAGCTGCATTAAGTGATTGTAACTGAGGAAGTCTGTGGCTTTTAGAGCCCCACAGGGAGATGTGGCCATTTTACACCCCCAGCAGAGAATCACACCAGCTGGGGCACCAAAAAAACTTGAGTTAAAGTGACCCCCCGCTGGGTGGTTCATTTCTGAGAGTATCTGCTCAGACAGGATGCTGCTGTCCAGCTTGCTGTGATGTCAGTTATGATAATTCTACTTGCTGTCTCATCTGTCTCACCCTCTTATTAAAGCATCGCTGGTACTGCTTTTAGTGGACTTCAGAAATAAGCTCTAAATGTCACAATGAGTAATATGTTTTTAGAAAACATGACATTTCCAAATGTATGAAAAATATCAGATAAATAAGATCAGCAAACACTGATGTAAATTTAAATAAATTTTTCTTCAACGTAAATAACATGAAACCTGGGCTTTCTAATCACTTCATGTAACGTTGTAAACACAACTTTTACAATAGGTTGATTCATGACGGCACATTTTATCCCCCATTGAACATTTCCTATGCTGTTTACAAATGGCAAATTAAAAGCACCATGGTTCAAAACATGTCGTCACACCTTAGAGTAATGCAATTGCAACATAAACTCTCCACAAATTGGATTAAGCATCCATTTGGAAGCTCAACCACAGGAAAAACATCAAAATGCTTTACTGATAACACTGCTGCTGCACATCAAGGGTTTGATTATTCGATACCTGTACCAGCAATACAGTTTGTACTTGGTTATTATTGTCATTTCTTGTTTGGGCTTTTTTTTATTTCAGTCTCCCTGTATGTTTGTGTATAAGCGAGAATAAGTAACTGGAAAGGTCCACGCTATGAAACAAAAAGCTTTTGAATATCATTCAGTTAATCCCCCCTTGTTTAAACCCATGTTCATTACTCACACAGGACATTCATTTCCAAGCTCACACAGGACAAACTTACCTTTTTTTCTCTCTCATCCCCCACTACTTTACCACCACCACAAGCCTTCTCTTCTTTCTGGTTAAAAGGATGGCAGCGTTGTGTCTGCAGATAGGTTCGATTTGATTGGCTGGATGATAGACTCACTTGGGAAAGCCCACCTCTATACATGGATTGAGTGGGGCAGGGATACAGTGTGAAACTGAATATGCAAGGCTGGTCTCATGTACACACTCACTCGTACTCACAGCTGAGTGTCTGGAAACATGCTGCTGGATGAATCTGGCCAGAACGTAGTGGGTTTGTAGGTCCTGTTTATAGTCGTGGTCCTTTTCCTTAACGGAGGAATTACTACTTGGAAGAGATGTCTGGGAAATGCAGTGTTTTAAGAACAATCACTGCAGCTTTGTGCTGTTTCTACCACAAAAACTCTGTTATTGGGGCCAAGGTAAGTCAGTCAATATAACATTTCTACATCTGTTTTGCATTAAATTTGCTAATTAGTTTATAAGATACAAATTTGATTAAATATGAACAGTTACATTCATTTATCCACTCATATTACTAATTATTGGCAACTTGTGTTGAGGTACATTGAAAACAAGACAGAATATGAATATTATTGGAAGACTGTTAAAAGCTCACCATTTCTGTAATGTATGCAAGCTCAGATAAGTTCATGATTTCATCACAATATGTTAACACAATGGTTCTGTATTGCTTATTGTAGCCATCATCGTGCACCACTCAACTGTTCATGTCTTCAAATTATTGTTAAATCCTGAGAAGAATTATTTAAGTTATTTTACTTCTATTTCATTTCCATGAACCACTTTATCCTGGCCAGTTCAAATTAAAAACACTGGAGGGAGGAATACATGAGACAAGGAACATATTCATCACAGGGCTTTAGTCATCACTAGGGATGTAACTATTCACCAAGAATCAATGATGAGAATCGTGATTAATTTAAGATGAATCAATATTCACTTTAAAACAGCAGAGGGTGATATATTTAGGAATATCTAAATACAAATATCTTCAAATTTGACATGTGACCTACTTTTAAATTAGTACCACAGCTTTTTTTTTTAATTAACTTCAATGCTTACAAACATTTTTAAAACTGCATAAGAAACCTGCAAAAACAAACAGAATGCAGAAATAATCAGGTCATTTCAGTCACTCATGTAGAGAAATATTTGAAATAATCTTTTCTGACCATCAAGAAAGATCTTTTTACATCATTTCGATGGTTTAGGTGGGTATTAAAATACACCCAAAGCAACTTCTTATTGCTTATATACTCAAGTCTTAATGTTTCACATTAAATATAAGGAGTCTTGTAACACAGATTTAGCCAAGGAACACACTTGTTTGAGATTAAACTATTTTTAAGTATTGCATCAAGACATGACGTTCAGGTTCAAGCAGTCCAGATCAGAAACAAGTGCACTTGACAGGCTTGTAAAGCACTCAACGTGGTGTGAAGATTGAGAGAAGGAAAGATATACGAGTGGAGTAAAGAGCAGGTTACAGTGCTAGTCATGAAGTGACATATTGCTGCTTTCATTACTGTAAGTGACGGTCCTTGTTAGACATCTGCTACTTCCCACAATCCACTTTCTTTGGACTGTGGCTGTATACGTAATGGGCATTTGTTTACTGCGATGAAGAGCATTTGCACTATGTGCAATTGGTCTTTATAGGATGGACATGTGCTCTGTTATAAGACTGTGTGATCTATACTGGGGAAAATCAGATGACATCAGAATGCGTTAAGCATGCTGAACCCAAAGCTTTAAATAGAAGATGTTAGAATAATCTTTTCATCACTGCATTGAAATTCATCTTCCGCATTTTAACACAATCTGTGCAGTGAAACACACACACACTAGGGAACACTAGTGAGCACACATGCCCTAGCCACGCCAAATAGAGGTTAGGTGCCTTGCTCAACGGCACTTCAGTTGTGACCTGTCGGCTCAGTGAATCAAACAGACAACCTTCTCATCACAAGCGCAGTTGGCTAACCCTAGGCCTTTGCTGCCTCACTTTACCTATTTTACTATTCATATAGACACACCAGCTTTTAATAGTGTTCAGCCTTTTCAACTAAAACAGCTTTCACTTGTTTGAAAAAAAAAGTCTTTCTATAAGCGTTTGAAATTGTTTGCCAGAAGAGCATTTGAGTTTATCAAACTTCAGACACTGATGTTGGAGTGCCTGGGTTGTAATCTCTGTATTAGTTCATCCAAAAGGAGCTTGATTGAGCTGCTCCAGAATAAGTCCATAGCAATAATAATCATGTTAACATAAATGTAAGAAATGATTTATTGTAAAAATAATAATAATAATAATTGAAGGTAGAGTGGCTACTGAAGGTACATAAATCCATGAATTAATTTAATAATTCATTAATTTGCAAATCCTGCCAGATGTCATGACAAATTACAGGACAACTGCATTATCTGTCCAGCTAACCAGCTAATTGACTGATTAAACGTTACAATTATTTAAAATCAAAAAGAAGTTACACAATTTCAATTGTATATGAATCAGATTTCTAGTTAGTAATTTGCATGAAGTGAACATTTCTAGAGAGCCTATTTGTTTTCTCTGAAAGAACTGAAAATTCTTGAATCTAACATTACTGGAAAAATCTGCCCATAAATAGCTGGGTGTTCATTATTACTAACATCAGGCCTGGCAACATACTGGACCCTGGCAGTCTAAAGATCTACTTAGACTTTTAAGCCTAACGTTTTTTGGGGGGAAATCATTCCTAAATATAGCACCTTGTGTGTTGGGGTCAGTGAGTATAAGAAACACAGAGTGGTCAGTGTTTTGGTCGACTGTATGGACTCCTTTATTCACAACGGCTGAAGCAATGGTTCACACAATTGGGAGCTATGTACCTCTTATGGCTAAAAGTGACACGAGTGGCTTTATTTTGGGGCGTGAGTGCATATGTGAACCCGAGGAGGCATGTGCACTATAAATGGATTCCTGACAGTGCTGCTTTAAATAAGCATGCCTAGTACTGCCTAACCCAATTGCAATATAGACTTGTAAGGGATGTGATTCAATTTAGTTACACAAAAATACATAGCTTATGTATGTTGGCTATTGTCTATTGTTTTGAAGAATACATCCTCAATCCTTGAAACCCTTTGCCAAACTCCAAGTTCACTTCATAAACAGGTTGTCATTAACAAATTATTCAATCTTGAAGACTTGTTACCCACAATCTGACAGTTAAATCATACATAAGTGCAAATTGGATTCAGCTGTTCATCAACTCTTTAAAGGTGCATTAATTCAAACTATTTTGTACAGTGCGTTTACAGCCTTGTGATCTCTACAGACAAACATCCGACAGTATAATGAGCTGTAGCACAGTCACAGTGTTTAAAGCTCATTAAATGTATCCTCTAAAACTGCTGCTTTGACATATGATGAAGTGGAAATGTCTAGGAAAAACTAAAGCTCAGCCTTGAAGATACTACAGTTCTGCAGCCTAGTAGTATATCTGTCCCAAACTACCTATGAAACCAAAATCAGCACAAGAACTGTACATAATTACATTAATTCATTGGATTTTTATGACAATAGTGCTAAGGCATAGTTTTAATTATAGATATTTTAGTCTTTATGATAAACCTGGTTTGTAAACACTAAGAGAAAGTGACAGTGATTGTGAAATGCAAAGGTTTAGATGTAACAAAACAATAAGAGCAAGCCACCAAATGCTACAAATTTTCTAAATTTTATGCTTATAGCTCTGAGCCAATAGTTCGAAGAAGGCCATCCCAGTTTGATGACAATCTTCATTAAATCTAAGCCAACAGGCCCTTAAATGGTCAAAACAAAACACATTTACATTTTAATCTTAAATTACTTACTATACAGTTACAGAATTTGAGCAAATGAGGGTTAAGAGTCTTGCTCAAATGCTGAACAGCAGCAACCTGGCATTGGTGAGGCTTGAACCATCAACCTTCTGAGTCAGTAAGTTCGGTACCTTATCCACTAGGCTATGGCTTGTTACTGATACATCCTGCATTACATCATGATTGTGTGAGCTCAGCATTGGCAGGGAACTGCAGGAGGCCACTGGACTGCCAAACACTGAAGCCTGAAAAACTCCCATCCATGACCAGAAACATGGCTAACTCATACATTGTATTACTCATGACCTCATCTCAGTATTACATTTACTATCCGCACAGTCACCAAAGTACTTTCCACAATGAATTGCAGTAAATGTTTTAGTGCCTAAAAATGCATGCTTTCATGCCTATATGAAATTAAAACCTGGAGGGGGGTAATTAAAAAGTTGTAAATTCTTGGTAGGCATCTAGCACAGACATGACACCAAGAGAGAAACAAGGTAAAGAGAGTAAAGAAACTAACAGCCCAGATGTTTCAAGTCCCAGAAGAGTTGATGGCCTGGGTATATGGGATTCTCAGTTTCCTTAATCTCAGGAATGGTGAGACACCAAACACATGAGAGACTTAATTTGCTGACCAGAAAAGCAGTTAATTAACTAGCAACTCTCTAGGGGAGACCTGATGTCTTGAAGACATAGGGAATGCTCAGGGTAAACAGGAAGCTGTGAGGGAAACACGGTGGGGTTATTACAGTGTGTAATTTTAGGCCTCTGTGAGATCTAAAATAATAAGAGTTCCCTGCACAAACATCCTTCACAGTGTTTCAAATAAAGAGAATTCCAACCAAGTGAACATTTCAGACCACAAATGGATAACATTTTACTTTATTGCAAAGCTTTTTGGCAGTACAGATTTATGACCATCACAATAAACATATCCTGGTTTTGGAAGCAAAAGTGTTTAGTTTTGCCCATTTCACTTGGCGAAACTAGCAAACCATGATTGTTACAAAGGTTTTTTCAATGTTTTCAGAAGTATAATTACAATATATGCACCGGCACATAAGTAAATTTAAATTCTATAGGTTAAAATAAACTGGTATGTACTGTAGACTTAATCTAAATCACACCTCCATACATTGTATTTATTGAGATTATATACATGCATACATACAATATACATACATACTATACTTGTCTGTATCATACACAACTCCTAATCCTCAGGATATAATGAAATTGAGTTCTACTTAATACAAGTGAAATGAAAACAAGACCCTATATCATCCCTACTAGAAACATTAGTCAGCTCTATGTAAATCCCTGCCAACAAGTCGGATGTCAGCATACTAGAGGAGTGCACAACCACTAATACCCTAATGACTCAGCACTGGAGTCAAATTTGACACAGGCATTCTGAAAAACAATCTCTTAAGTCACTCCCTCAAAAACAACACTGTGAATAAGTATGTGCACCTTATACATTCTATTGCTAAAAATTATTTTGTTAGATCTAAAATGTGT
The DNA here is from genome assembly GCA_034509105.1 of Microcambeva barbata. Taxonomy (NCBI): domain Eukaryota; kingdom Metazoa; phylum Chordata; class Actinopteri; order Siluriformes; family Trichomycteridae; genus Microcambeva; species Microcambeva barbata. The sequence goes on from JAYDZF010000002.1 coordinate 7,841,468, forward strand.
ATACAGAAAAACAATGAGAGAAAGACAATTCAGACAGGAGCCATGAATAGTACATGAGGGTTTGCACAGCTATATGGGGCTGTTGAATATCAACAAATGATGAGGACACTGGGATCTATTTCAGACACAAGGTCATTTTATTTTTTTTAAAGGCCAAATTTCTCCACAAAGATTTCAAATTTGGGGAATGTCGACTTGCAAGGTACCACTATATTACTTTTTTTCATCAGCATATTGAAGGCCAAATTGAGAGTTTCTTTTAACGTGTGGCATGAGGGTGCTTGTCCCCACCAGTGTGTATTGTGGTTCCAGGGTTGAAATTCAGAACACCACATTGACACAAACTACTACTTTTAACTGTAAGTCTTTAACGATATTGAAAATGAAGATGTATTCAAAACCTGTATCACCCATGTGAAAAACGAATACAATAATGCTTCTCAAGTCTTGGGCCTCGACCCCAACACAGTTAAACCCATCCTCAGAATAAAACTTTTACAGTTTACTGAATACTAGGGCAGAAACAATTGATCCCCGCAACTATATAAAGCTCGAGTTGTCTTGCACTGGCTAATTTTCTTTTTGCGCTGTGTGTTCATGCTGCTGGCAGGTGCCGCACAAACAAAGAAAAAAACAAGGGTTGCGTCCCAAATCACAACCAACACAGCACTTAAAGGCACTTCCGCCTTACTTCCGCCTACTGTTCAGTAAGAAAGTGCGATTTAGGACAGAATATCATATCACCGACCACTAAATGAAAACGAACGATAATAACGGAGGAGATCTGACAGAACAAATAAAGGAAGAAGAAGATGATTTGAAACTGGAAAAAGCGCAGTGTCATTGTGCGTTTCTTCAATGCAACCATCACATGATTTTGGGATAAAAAGCATGAATGCACACACGCACACCAAATTCACCTCATCTAACAGAAACAATCCTGACCATATATTTTTTGTGTCTTTCAAAACACAAAAAAATATATAAATAAGTTTATTTATTTGGCATTGATAAATATTCTATTTAAAATTGTACATTATTTAAAATTTGCATTTTGTTTTAAATTTGTTTGTTTTTTATTTTTGAACTTTATTAAAGCAATAAGAAGAATTTCTAACCCGATAACTCGATTAATCGCTGGAATGATCGATGGCATACTTGATTATTTATCATTGTTCACTTGCTACCCTCTGTTGCCCATCCACGATATTGGCGATTGGTCAATTTTTTTGCCATTTGCTCTCTAATTAAAATCTACGACATTTACGCCTGAACTTCTTTATACTAACACCAGAGGGCGACAAAGAATTTTATTCAATGCTTCCATCTACGTTCCAAACCGAATAACCCGATATAAACTGGTTATTTGCTTAGATTTGTATTTTGTATTTTTTGTATTTTGATCGTACATTTTATTGCTCTATTTGGCAGGCTTGTTTTAATTCGGTAGCACTTGAACTTGAACAAGGGGAGAATGGTCCAACAGGATGGGGACCAAATACAACCTTGGAGAAGGCGGGTGCGAAATTCAAAAACAGTGGCTGGGATATTCTATTTAAAATGATAATAATATAATATCCTATATAATATCCTTTTCTCAGTGAGATTTAACTCAGAACTAGTTTTTTCCGGAGCTATTTAGAGGTGGACTTGATTGTGTGCTTCGGATTATTGCCTTGCTGCTTAAGTTAAACTTTAGGTTCTCCTTGGCTCCCTCAAACAGGCGTAACATGTCTGATTCAAACTTAGATCAGAAACAGTGACGGTGGTGTGGAGTAATAAACCTTTACACTCTCATTAAAAGAGAATAAAAGCAAACAACTCACAATTGATTTTTCAACAAGTAAAACACATCTGTCTGCCGGTTACTGTAATGAGTGGCTTATGGGGTGATGGCCCACTGTTGTGTGCACGGCAACACCCATCTGTGCAATGTAAGTGGTATCTATGTTTATTTTAGTCATGGGTTTGTCCCTCTATATATACACTACATATGCTATAAAATACTTCAAATGAAGAGCTGCATGGATAATGTTAAACTTAAATTATTGATTTGCCTTTAGTAATTCTTTTAAAACGCTTAAGTTAGATCCAGGAGCTGTCTGGTACCCACATGACTCAAAAATACTGGGCATGAGTCAGAAATATGTCCCGGGTTTTTTTTTTTTTTACTTTTCTCAACAATAACTTTCTTGCTCAGTTGTTTAATTTGGTTAGCCAAACAACTATAGTTGTTTTTTTTTAATTCAACTAATGCCATAAACCAACACTTTAAATTTAAATTAAATGATGTGACAATTTCATAATCCATTGTTAACCGTGTTATTTTTTGACTGTCACCAAAAGTTGCTTTTTGTAAAGCAATCCAGTAGAAAGAAGGTAGCATTGTTCATTTACAACTAAACTACCTTACACAATGTTAAAACATTTGATCAATTGATTTGAGACCGTTTGCTTACTTACATTTATTTAATTCGTTAATTAATGATTTCATCACATCATCCTCACCTGAAAATAATCTTCCCCTTAAAGAATCTTTGAGCAGTCCCAAAAGGTTAAAATCACATGACGCAAAAATCCAAAAAACTACTCTTCCCATCCTCACCGTTGTCAGCCAAAAGATAAAAGTGCACAGACTTTTTGAAGCTTATGGTAATGTAGGGAATATTGTCTTAACAGTACATACATTCCATTATTACTCTATTTCAAACACCAACATCCTGATCTGTGTTCTATGTGTCGGGGTTTTGTTAGATCATACATCATGAGAGTGCGCGTACATAATTTTATTTGCTTTAGGTATTTTTTTCAACTTTTGAAGCATCTTTATTCTTGTTTAGTCCACAATCATAAGTGTCATAAGTTTCAGCTGTGTTAAGAAACTGGAAAGGAATAAGATTCAATGTTAACGATCTATTGTGCTAGACTGAATACTTCATCATCTAAAGAACAAAGTGACTCAAAGCAACCACTTCCTGTCTTTTTGGGTTATATTTGTAACCCTTTCAAGTGGTCAGACACCATGGGCTTTTTGTGTTCAGTACTTAAACTTCACTCGTCTCTTTTGTACTGTGGTGTCCAACAGTTTGAAGCATGCAGAGTAAAAAAATCAGTTAGCTTTTTCCACCTGTCTTACATGGCCAAATAAGGAGAAACTTGTTGCTTTTAATGTATAAATGACGCAGCAGTAAAACATGCCAACATACTACAACTGGAGCTAGAGTTCAAATCTCTGTGGTGCTACCAATTGTGTCTGAAGGATTAAAGTCTCCTTGCAGCTACAAACACTACTCATACCCTTTTCTGTTTGAGGTCATATTAAGAGACAACAATTTTTAGTTTATTTATACCTCATAGTCTAAAGACAAAGTAAATTAGTGCACTACCAATGGAATACCAGCTAAACCAAACCTTGTAATCCAGGTTTTGATTTGGCTAGTGAATTGTATTGTGTACTTCCTAAACAATGTCTGGTATGTGACAAAGATGAAGACATGGCTCACAAGTATGGAGAACATACAGTATAATAATAATTACTATTAGTGTCATTGTCTCAGTCAATGATTCATGTTACAGACACAGTAGACACAGGTAAGGGTATAAATACTGGAGCCTTGCTTTATTTACTGTATTCTACTTAAGTAACGTCATTGCAGAGTCTCTCACTCACTTGCTCACTTTCAATGCCACTTATTCGAATGGTAATTGCTGGAGATAAGCCAAATCAAAAAGGGTACAAAGCACACAGAAACACCCTGGACAGGGTTCCGGTCCATCACAGGGTTGACACTGACATAGCAAGTTTAGTATCTCTACTTAACCTGACTACATGTCTTTGGATTGTGGGAGGAAACCAGAGCTCACATATAAAACCTATTCAGATATGAAAAGAGTAGAATATGCAAACTCTACACAGAAAGATTAAGGACCTTTTTCTGTGAGGTGACGGTGCCTCTCCACTGCAGTTATTAAAGCTATTTGTAACCAAAGGGCTAAAAGAAAACATTCCTAAATGTGTGGTGCTAGTAAAATATTCTGGATTGCTAAGTGTGGCTGAAAGGGCATGTGCGTGCACAAGTGAGGTTTGTCTTTGCTTCGTTAATGCACTGCTCAAACAAGTCATTACCGTATCAGGTTGTATCTTTGTACCGTATCAGCTGTAAATTTCCACCACACAAACAAATACATGCCACACATTCACCATAATTTCCTGCACTCCTCAGTCAGTTTTATTTGCCATATAATTCACAAGGCCACAGTAAATCCCAAGCTCTTCCTGAGTAGCTGGATTTAGATCTGAGGTTGAGTACTGCTACCACACGGAGCAGCCGCATGGTACACAACTACCATGCTGGGCATGAAACTAGTACTTTATAAATTTAGGGCTGGGGACTGCACATAGCAAACATTACAGAAAAAATTCCAGAACTTAAAATTTTGTTTGTTTTGCCTTCAGAAAACACAAGAATGAGTAGCATTAATCAATAATAATGAAAACTAAAGGCAAACTGAGCAAATTTGTTATTTCAGAATAGTATGTCAAACTACTAGCCCTTCGTTTGACATAGTACCCATGAAGAAGCTCTCAGTTTCACAAAGGTTGGTGACCCCTGGTTTAGAGGATCCTGATCACCTGTGATAAGTTTCATCCGGTCTGCATCATTTCCAGGAATCAATTCATCAAGAATATAATTTTACTCTGGAATATTACACAACTCTAATAATTTCTGTTTTCCTTAAACAATTCTATGACAACACAGAATGAGTCAGACTGCAAAACAGGAACAAGCTGTTTAAGCATGTGTGCGCCTACAGAAAAGGGTAGGACATGTTCTAGGGCCTATCACAGACTGAATACAAACATGTAGGAGGGATTTTGTGAGTAATAGAAATCCCCAGCTGTCTGTCAGAACAGGTATGTCAGGCAGTTACACACTGAAAGTTTGTGACAGGGAGCCAGATTGTTAGGTTATGACAAACAACACAAGCTCAGCTTGGAGTGTAAAGTTTTTTTTAGATGTGCAAGTACCACCATGGATCCTTGGGTGCTGAAAGAGTCTGTTGTTCCCATTTATGTGCAGTTCTCCAGGGACAAATACATTATAGATGGAGCTCCGGAAAAGCTGCGCAGAGAGCTGGAGGAAGAGCTGAAACAGTGTGGTGAGGAGCCGAGAAGCCATGCATGGTACCACGGAGGAATACCCAGACAGGTACTTACACACAAATACACCTGAATAAAGGGCAGAGGCCGGAGTAACTAGCTGGGTCTTTGAAGTTCTCTTTGTACTTTAGTTTTTGTCTAACCCCTAGAGTGAAGTATTGTATTTTTGTTCTGCTGTTTTTCTATCGTATCTTTTATTTGCTTATATAGAGTAGCTTAGAGTAGAGTTATGTGATTTTCCATCGCACACTAGCATTGAGAGTCTGAACACCCAAGCCACTATGATTCACAAACAAGTGCATTATAGTGCTGGTTCCAAGCCCAGATAAATCACATTTTCTTAGATAGTGTAACATTGTTCTGGTTTAGATTCACACTTTATCTTTTAAGGACATTTAGCCTCTAGATGAAAATCGTAATGATAAAATACACAATGTTATTAGTTACAGTTCCTCCTTGAGACATTATTTGTCCATTAACCACTGATATGCAAGTATATCTAGATTATTAAAAAAAAACGTGAAACCTATGAATAGTGTAAGTGGTTTTCTACATACTCTGTAGTGCATGAACTACAAACTGTATGAACGGTTGGCAACTGAAACTTAAATTGATAACAGCAGAAGTTTAGAAATAACTGACAATAAACAACATGTATGTTTCTGAAGAATTCATCACTCTTTAATCCACTCTTTAAGTTCAGATTTCAGTAATTTGGTATATATTTGAACGTATATAAATATTTTTAAATTTGTATTTGAAAGTACATAATATACTAATGTACTAATTCATCATAGATAAAAGCAAAAATCAATGTAGAAACTTTAATAGATGTTTGAATGGATGTCTGGATGGATGGATGGATGGATGGGAAGAGAGGGCATATTAAGAATATAGACTTGCAGAGAGAAAGACAAAGGGTGGGAATGACTTCATTCAAAATCCTTGTTTGACATTTGCATACAACATTGTCCTGAGTCAAACATCTGCAGTTATAACACAGAATTAATCTGTTGACACAGAAACATGAAAGTGTCATTAAACAGCAGTGTACATCTGACAGAAAATAAGTTTGTTCAGCTGCAGCTGTGTTGCTTGCTCTATGGCAGGGGTGTCAAACCGGATCCATAAAGGGCCGTGTGGCTGCTGGTCTTTGTTCCAACCAACCCAGGAAGTCACATG
>JAYDZF010000002.1:7856678-7872421 GCA_034509105.1 Microcambeva barbata
TGTATACAGAATAACAATAAAGTCTAAGGGTCAGAGCATCTCCAAAACTACAGCTCTTTTGGGATGTTCCTAGTCTGCAGTGGCCGGTATCTATTAAAAGTTGTCCAGTGTCATGGGCAACCAAGACTCTCTGATGTACTTGGGGAGAAAAGGCTAGACCATGTGGTCCGAAAAAAAAAAGAAAAAGAAAGGCAAAGTATTTTAAAATGAGGAATAATTATTTTGTCTTTGTTCTTAGCTGTGCAAAATGAATGAAAGACTTCTGTATGTCTCTTCTTAATCAGTCTATCAAATCCGTTTCAGATTATATATGCAAATCCATTATAAATAATTCATACATCATTTTTTGCTTTCAGGATCAAGACCTCAAGCCCAAACTCTCCATATGGAGGCACAATCATGCCCCAGGTCTCCTGTGTTCAGAACAGGCAGTGAGCCAGCACTTAGCCCAACGATTTCTCGCCGGATGCCCTTTGAGATGCAGCAAGGCGAGGCAATTCGAGGTTCTGACAGTCAGCTTTGTCCCAAACCACCCCCTAAACCAAACAAAGTGTCCTGTATGAGGTTCCCCCACTCACCTCTTGCCACTTTAGGACCTCCTGCAATTCCTCAAAAGCATTGCCCCTCTACACAGCAGTTACCCACCCCTGGTAGCCCAGAGCGTAGCTACTGCAGACTCAGCCCTAATAGTACTTTAAAGTTAGACAAGATCAGCACCAGTAATAGCTATGTGGACAGGCTCAAAATAGAAGATAAAACGATAAGTGACAAAAGCATGAAGCTGGATCGCAGCTCATATCATCACGCTATCGCGGCCTTGGACAACAGCAGTGATGAGGAAAATGAAGAACAGCAAGGAATCCAAGGAGGTGTTGACAAAAAGAAGGTTAGAAGATTCCAAAAGCCTGTGATTGAGATGGTATCTACGTTCAGACCAGGGGAAATTGAGTTTAGGCTCCTGCCATCAGAAAATAAACCACTGGAGATGTCTGTACTGAAAAAGGCCAAGGAACTGTTGGTCAGTAAGGACCCCAAGACCATCGCCAAGCACATCCTGCAAGCAGACTGTGAGGTATGCCTAAAAATACAGGTGCTGAATAAATGTTACACTGTGTGGCAGATCCAGGGTATTGACGTTTTGGTTATACAGAAGTATCCGAGTGGTTTTAGTGAACAGATGATGCAAAACCAATTGCTGACAATAATAACAATGAAGAAGTGTTCGACTTGCATTCATTTGGGGTTTTTGTGTGTGTTTGTTGTATACCAGCCGATTTGTGTGTAAACCAAATGGTACAGCAAAACTAGGTGCATTCTTAGGGGTCTTTACATCAAATTGTGGTCATCATTACAGATTTGGTATGGTTTTCACACCGGATGTCCTTCCTGCCACACCCTTAGAAGAATAAATATTTTTTTTAAATAAATTGCCTAAGGACAAAGCATGTCTGTACAAAACCACACCCTGCTCTGATTACAATCAAGAGAGTTCGTTAATTAATATTTTGTTGTGGTGTTATTTCCAGTTACTCTGACATTACTCGTAAGGACCAGTCTTTCCTGTATTTAATGGTTGCACAGTTGAAGTGCAGGATAAGGAATGAATGATGACTAATAGTTCAAAACCAGAAAGTTTGATATAAGAAACTTCTTTTTTGAAACCTTGTACAGGAGTTGTTCATTGATGTGACATTATGTGTTCATTTACTAGGTTGCACGGACCCTAAACGTATCAGAAGAAATGAAATGTCAAATGGGTGTGACTTCTGGTCTTGAGCTAGTAACGCTTCCACATGGAAAACAACTCCGTCAGGATCTCATGGAAAGGTATATAACACTTCTACATCGCAGTGATGATTCACCCACCAAAATAAAAATAATAACCCTTACTTACTCTTCTATGCACCTAGGCATAACACTATGGCGATTGGGGTTGCGGTGGACATTCTGGGGTGTACAGGGAGCCTGGAGGAAAGAGCAGCCACGTTAAACCGCATCATTCTGGTCGCCTTGGAACTAAAAGACTCCATGGGAGACCTTTATGCCTTCTCATCTATAATGAAAGCACTGGACATGCCTCAGGTACCATCCACATTTTATACAGATAAGGAAATAATTGAGGTGTGTCTTGTATGGTATGACTATAGATTTTTTTGTGTATTTTTGCTCACAGATAACCAGACTGGATCATACGTGGACTTCCTTACGGAGGAATTACACACAGACAGCTATACTTTATGAGAAATCTCTCAAACCTTTCTATAAAGGCCTTTATGAAGGAAGCGGTAAGTTTTTCAGCATCCACTCCATTCTTATTAGAGTTCCAGTTATTACCTTGTTTATCAAGAATATGCACAGCTAAATTAAAATCATATTGACACAAAAGTCTTAATGCAAAATACACCAATACTTTGTTAAAGCACCTTTTGATTTGTTTATAGCTCTCAGTCTTTCTAGTAGGCCCACTTCGGGTCATCCAAGTTAGATTCAGGTTTGCCTGGGATTCCAAAACTTTGATTTTCCAATGGTAAATCATTTATTTTGCTGTGAAAGAACTAAGTCCCAATTCAAGAAACAGTAGGACAAAGCATTTTTTGTAATTTAGGCAAGATGTGGCTAAGCATCAAACCCCAGTTATAGGCTGTTAAACAGCAATTAAATGACTTGATAATGCTTACTATTATGTTTTGAGGTCACCAGTTCAAACCTCACCTCTGCCAGGTTGATGCTGTTGGGGCCCTTGAACAGGCCCTTAACTCTCATTGATTTAAAACTGACACACAGAATGTTATTTGATGAGGTGATCCTGAACAGCTCTCTCGTCTCAACAGAAGTACCCCTGAGCAGTGCAACCATACCACTGTTGATACCTCTCCTCACCCTGATGGACAGACCAACAGTAACTTTTGAAAGCATGGAGCTTTGGGAAAGCAATGACGAGGGATGTGAGATCATGTTGCGCCATCTAGAGGAGGCTCGAGCTGTTGCACGCAACGCTGATACTTACACCTTCAATGCGCAACGTGTCCTACAAGGTACCGTCCAGTCGGGTTCTTAAGGTTGACTACATCCCATCACTGTGGCTCGGTGGCTAGCATTGTATCCTCACATTAGGTCCTAGGTTCGATTCCCGGGGGAGTGGTCCAGGTCCTTGGAAATACAAAATTGCCCATGTGTTTGATATTTAGGACTTGAACTTACAAAACGTGTGTAACCAGTATCTGTCCTGTCATGAATGTAACCTAGAAGTAAAACATAATTACTCATTATATTGACATGTATATTCTCTGAATACACCATACAACAGCATTTATTTAGTCTTACATCAAACATCTGCTTGATTTTCAAATTTTACATGCTTTACCTATTTGAGCTAATGACCTAAAACCAGCTGTGGTTCATAGCATATCAAATACCCCAATGCTGGTTTATCCATAAATATATCTATGACATGTTTCTAATCCTATTTGTTGTTTTTGCAGACTTCAATCCAGATCAAGACATGTTGGAGATCCTCAAGACCGATTTCCACCTACGTCTACTCTGGGGCAGCCGAGGAGCCGGGGTCAACCAGATAGAAAGACACGACAAGTTCAAACTCATCCTCACTGCACTGTCTAAAAAACTAGAACCTCCAGTCAAACACACAGAACTGTGATCAAAGCAGACAGATCACTTTTAAAAAGCGGCACAGAAAGGCAATGAACACTTCCTTAATACATGTGATGTGGCTTATTAAGACGACTATACATACTACTTTTTAAAAGTGCTGTTACACCAGATCTTTAAAAAACAAGCAAATACATAAAGACTTCAACACACAACCTGGAATATGTCTAAATGATACATCATCAGATGCTCTACTGACGTGAAAGACTTCAAACATTACATGCGGGATGGGGATGCAGAAGAAGTTCCAGAAGAAGATGCAGATAAAGCAAGTGGAACACTGGGATGGAACTGGTCATTATTACATGAAAAGCAACGATTTAACAGTTAACTCATAAAACAAAGAGCCAAAGTTATGATAAACAGGAAAGAAAATGAAGACGTCTGAAATCTGGACTGTGAAGGATCAGATATTTTTGAAAGTTTTAAAATGATGCACTCGAGTATTTTGTATAAAGACAATACAAGTTGTCCAGTTGGTTTTAGAACTGTAAAGTAATAAATGTGAAAGCACGTTGAAATGAAAAGATCCCACATGGAAACTGGTGTACATATTTGTTATTAAATTAGGCATGTGGACGCAAATCATGTAATATAGTTTATTCATTAATATCATTATGTGTAAATAGTAATGTGATTTTAATCTTTATATAAGATGTTGCAAGAAGTGTACAGATAAAGGTCCAAATAAAACATCTAACTAAACAAAGGCATGCTTGTGTCTTTTTAATGTTTCTATTTCTAACTGCTTGTAAACTTCAATTCAATTACAATTAAGTAATCCATACTGAGGGAGACTACTACCCAGCATCACCGATAAGCAAGATACTATTTGGGGAATATTAATGACAATAAAACACACTGTTTGTGTAACATTTGTATGCTAGGTGTGTTATGAGGTTGAGGTCAGTCATGATAAATAACCATACATTACCAGTGGAACAAGTGTTGACAATTGATGTGGCTACAATATTTAAACTTGATCATCAAGTACAGATGTTCACAGGCTTTTGGCAATGTATGTATTCACAGCAGTCTATACATTTCAGCACATACATTAATGCTTAGGTTTGTGTGTGTGTTTGATTAGCAACACAACCCAAATCAAGCTTTAGGGTGGAGCTTTTTGGCAGCCTTATATTGTAAATACATGGTATTGTAGAGCTTGCTTGATGGTGCAGTGCAGCTCACATTTTAGTTTTTAGGGAACATGAATAGCTTAGTGGTCACCAGAAAGCTATTTAATCCACCAACTGACAGGCTGCTACTAGCCGGTCTTGAATCCCGAAACATTTTGCGAATTTTTAAAATGTGCATTAAAGAACCTGGATGGAAAAGCTCAACACGCTTGAATGAGGTAGAAAAGTTAGAATATCTCATCGCCAAAATGAAAAAAAGTGGATGGAAATGGATTTCCTTAAAAAAGGATGACGTTTCAAACATAACGTAATGTATTGGAGGCTACAGTGAGCTGTTGTAGGCTTTAACTGAACATCTCGCCCACACCGCACAAGTGACCAGCTTGTTCAAGACAATAACAATCCTCTTTTCAGTTGGCATGGGTGGCACAGATGACTGTAAACTTTTGGCTCTACAGATCATCTGATTATGGTGCATAGATTATCAAAGGCTGATGTTGACATACTGGAATTATTGATCCAAAGCTCATCTGAACAATTAAAGCAGGGCTGGAATGACTAAACATTTCCTAGTGGAGACTGGTTTGACTGCACTCATTGACTGTTCTGCCGGGCGGCTCATAGCTGTGTAACCATAAAAAGATAGCAAATGGTTGTACATACAATTCCACTTAAAGCATTTTATACTTTATTTCTGCAGATATTTCATGAATGCAAAACGTTTGGATGGAAATACCGTCATCCCTTTAGCAATGCAGTCAACCCTCAATTGCTTAAGTTGATGCTGTAACAACAGGAAATTGCTTAGGAGTAAAGCATCTGCTAAATGCTGAAAATGTAAAGGTAGATTATATTTCAATTCAGACAAATTCTGACAGACATCACTGTTGAATTTACATCATGGTGGATGTGAATAGATTGATAATACTCCTATTTATACTAGCATAGAGTAGTCACCAGGAAATTACTGACTAGGAAGTTGAAGGCTATTCGACAAAGCTGAACATGATCTATAATTGATAAATGAATACAAGACAGGTTGTTCCAAGTTCATACTATAAATTTGGAAAATGATGTCCAACAGACGTGTTGTCAAATGTCCACACACTGGTAAAGGCTTATCCACATCACCACCAAGTTGCAACTTTTGGGGTCGTGGGCAAGGCCCTTCAATTTCCTGAATTTTAGAGTGTTTCTAAAGGATTAGACTTCACATCAAGCAGAATATACATAGTTTCTTATCTCCCCCCCCCCCTCTCTCTCTCTATCACACACACACACACACACACTATATACATACATACACACAATATGTGAGAGTTCATCGTTTATTTCTGGTTTGCTCTATCTTGATCAACCAATTAAGAATAGTGGTCACTGTTATCTGGCTGTACAATATATTTATACAAAAAGGAGCAGACAGACCAAACATGATTCATATATTTACTCATTTTTGTTCAAATTCAAATGAAACAGGATAAAAAAGTGCATCGGTCCTATGCAGAATAGTGTTCAGACGAAAAGATGTATTGATTACAAAGAGATAACCAGGTGATCGTTAAAAGAGAAATCGTTCGATTAAAAACCCTATAAAAGACAATAAAAACACATTCAGTACGAAATAAAAGTTGTTAATACTTACAAATCAGTAAGAAAACCTAGCCAGGTATATACATGTGCATACATCCATATGCAAGCATACACACAATTTAATATATAAGCATCATTCACAGACACAGAGAAAGATGGACGTTTTGATAATGTGGACGCTCATAATATAGCTATAACGTGTTCACAGCATGTTCTTTAAGTTAATATTGCAAGCTGGTGGAGAACAGAGTAAAAAAGTGTTTGGCTGAAGTGATGTTGGAGTGTTGCTTGGATTTCAGAGGCTCGTCCAGCCTTTGGTCAGCTGTACACAGGGATGTGTCGCCCCTCACAGATCTCAGCTGGTACTGAGAGCCATGCTGGGAATTGGTGGTGTTGCTACTGTGGTCCCACCCTGCTTCTACTCTGGTACGCACATGCTCAGTTTGGCATTGTACATGATGCATGAAACATGATTTATGATGGAGGAGCTGGAGCATGAAGACAAAATGAAGAAAAACAAAACATACACAACAATGACAAGACATCACAGAAGTGGCATGACAAGGGATTAGACACAAACAAGTGGTTACATCCAACCGGGCGCTGATTGTTCAGCCCCGAACTAGGGAGTGGCATGGTCACATCATGCATGTTAAGGCAAGCTATGGGAGGACCAGAGTCCCCTAGACAGCACTGGAATGGAGTGCAACAAGGCAAAGTGTTAAAAGCCAGGCACAGTTTAGGATAAATGCATCAGGTTAGCACAGCTCTTTGGATTTCTACCGAATCTACCATGCTGCCGATCCCTCGCTTTATACCCCACCCCCTCTCCCACCCTATTGTCCATTCTATTAGACGAACTTTGCTATAACAGTAATGATGTTAGTGGAAATGAGAGTCAGCGTGCACACATGCAACCTGCCCTCACTATCTCCCGTTTCCTCCCTCTGTTTTAGTCTTTCAGCCTGAAACCCCCCTGCACTAATAGCCCCAGAGCAGCGTGTCCCCTCCACCAACACCACAGAGCCCCACTCATCCACTCAGGAACCTGCAGCCACAGAGAGAAAAAAAGAACACCATCACTCAAACAGAACAAAACCTACGAGATGGGCCAGAGCGCCAAACATAACCCAGATCTGGTTTTATAATATAGAATTATTTAAAATGTAGTCAGACCACATTGTTAAGAAACAGACAGAAGCAAAAATTAATTTTAAAAAAACAAAGAAAAAGGGCGTATCAAACAGACTTCCTTTTAACACAAGGGCATGTGTACTCAGCTTTGATCACAGAAGCACCTGTGCAGCTCTTGCGCCTAAAGAATTAAAACCTGTATCCACAGGAGGGCAGAAAAGTATCCTACTATGAGCAAAAATGTTGGGTTACTATAACTTCTACATTGGGCTACTATAACTAGTACACTATCTCAAACAACATTAAACAACATTGACTGCATTGTGGCTATAATAAATTTACATCTGACATAGGTCATTTGTTTTTGCTGGAGGCATTTGAAATGTGATTTGAGGTTAGCGTCTGAATGTGGTAATTTTTCAGGTGAACTAGTGAGTTTTTGTACCTTTTCTAGAATTTTTATGGTTCTGCCCTCTTGTGGGTAATGTTTTATACTTTAGATCGATAAAATATGCACATGCCCGTGTGTGAACAATACCTGTGGTGTCATACTTAGATATATGCATAGCAGTGAGACAAGTACTATATATACTCCACTGACCTGCCGCTTCAAATCTGTTCCTTTCTTTAGGTATTATAATTTCAAACTTTGCAATCACTTGAACAGAAACGATCAGGCCTTATTTTAAAGATATTTCCAGAGAATTGAGTAAAAATCATTTTAGCAGATGCATAGAGCAGCTGGATGAAAAATAAATATGGTGTTCCAATGTCAGAACTGACTAAGAGGTCTCTCCAGTGTGTCACAAAGCCCATCAGAGTAAAAAATCTCTACATGACAGATTTAAGAATTCAGGGAACACTTTTAAAGACAATAGAATGGGAGATGTTCATAGGAAAGTAACCTTCAACAGTCACTTCAACCGGGGTATGTGTGTGTGTTTGTCCGTGGCTCACACAGTGAACAGAGTATGATGCAGATCGTCCTGCTGCTGTGGGCTGCCAGTGCCATGACTCCACCACACGCATGAGGTGGTCACAGACCTGATGTCATGGAGGATGTAGGTCAAATGTAGGTGACCGCACCTTTGCTGTGTTTCTCCAGTGTCACCTCCACGTAGGACGTAGGCACGTATCCCTCCTCACCGCTCTGCTTACGGACTCTTGTCCAGCCGTCGCCTTTGTCCTCCTCTATGATGTACAAGATCTCTTCTTCCTTCATTACCAACGTGCCCTCGTTAGAACCTGCGGACAAAACACAAAAACAGATTTAAATGAAGTTTGAAAGAAATGTTCAAACTCAATTATTTAAAAAAGTATTTCACTCAAGTATTAACCAAATAATTATATGGCGAGCATTGTAACGTCATTTAGTATATTTAGTCGAATAGTTCTTTTGTTGGTTTTAAAATGTCTGTCTATTAGGTTACATGTATCGAGGTATAACTGGCTAATATTCAGCTGAAAACATAATTGTTTGTAGTTTTAATCACATGTAACACTGGAATTGTTCATTGAAGAGAGTTTGTTGAATTTCAAGGTCAATCAATCCATGAGTCTATCGATAGAGTTGATCATTAAAAATTAATCCTTGATCATACTATTTTATAAAATATTATATATATATTTATATAAAATATGAAATCATGGTGTGGGTGTTTATGGTAAAAGAATGAAAACTGTAAAGAGAGTTTTTTTTACCATCAAAAGAGTAGAGTGCTTTGCAGTGGCCAATAGCAGGAAGGGGATCATCATCATCAAACTCATCATCAAACTCATGCCGTTCAGGGTCTGGAAGTGCCCGGTGTTCCTGACTGTGATCGTCTGTGTAGCTACCTTCAGGACTGAAACACAAAGTGAAAAATATTACAATTACTTTAACCTTAGTAATTTTAGTGTTGTGGTTTATATAAGTTGCAATTATTTGATGTTAATCTGCTACTACAAACTGGTCAGGGTTGTGGCAGTGTGGTGAAAGGCAGAAATACTTGGACTTGGTAACAGTTGAGACCAATCAAAGGAGTACGTTTTAGGCAATAACACAGCGGAGATTTGAACTCAGATCTCAGATCCTGTTTACTGTCCAATGTGAATCATGTGAAGAAAATGACCCACCTCTCTCTGCCATGAGGAGCATGATGATTGACATCTGAACTGGGCCGCCGGTCGTTTCGAGAACTCTGTTTTCCTTCCACCTCTGCCAGCCATGTCTGAAACGGAGATTCAGAGATGGACAGGTATTAAACATTGAACAACTCCTTTCAATATTAGCCAGTAAATAACATGTGTTTAGTTATTTTTGACCACCACTGTATGAATTATGCCAGCAAATTAGAACAATTGTTCTCACATTATTTCTATGGCTGTGGGGTTTAGACTGTGGCACTAATATTTACACCTAGGAGAAACCAATTTTATTTATATTCTTAAATATCTTTGTGAAAGGTTTATCATTGGCCGAACAACAATATCTTGAAAATGACATCATGTTTGAGACCCCAAAATAAAATGCTGTCTGCAAATATCTGCCATGTGTTATGTCCTGAGTACCTGCATTTAAAAAGTGACCTTAAAATTAATTTTTAATACTTAATGTGACTAAACCTTGCAACCAATATGCCTACTTTTGTGTACTTTCACAATACTATGGAGTTTGACAGTAGAACCATGAAGTGACCATCAATTCATAGTAAAACTGTAAAGAAATTCACAGATGTACTATGAACATTTTGGAAGTAGAACTGTGAAATAGTTCATAGTAATCTAGTTGAGAGTTCTGTTATCTTTAACAGTAGTACCATGAAATTTCATTGTAGTACCATTACATGACCAAATTACCAAAGTCCTCATTAACAGTACTTTTTTCACAGTTTTACTAAGAAAGTGTGAAGTATAAGTACACAACCAGCTTAACTGGCGTTTTTGTATACAACATAAATTACAATAATACCATAACCTTTATACTAGTAACACCAACTAGTATAAAATCAACAATATTCCTTAGTGTAGAAACGCCATTCAGAATTTTCTCACTTTGTATGCTGCACTGTAAATGTCTCTCCACCAGGGGTGAGTAGAACACAAGGTTTTACTGTGCGCTATAATCCAGATGTGCCTTTGGTGGCTGCATTTCCTTTTATGAGCATAAAAAGCAGGCTCGTCGCTGGGGACGTTACCTCATTTTTGTGGATCTCTGAGCGCAGCTTCTCCATGTTGCATATGGTCTCTGAGATTTTTGGCTGAAGACTTCCTGGATCCCCCATCTGTGGATTCTTCTCGTAAACGTCCTTCATTTTGTTCAGTGCATCTCTGTAAGACAAATTATTTATATCAGATATAGATAGAATTAGTTCTTGTACGTGTTAGATGGCACACAGGTGCTGAGCTAATAATTGGAAACCCCCGGGGCTGCCACATTGTCACCTTTGGGCTCTCAAGATGTTGTATGTTGCAGTAATGTTTGATATTAAATCCTATGCAGTGTTTTTCTTATGTTGTAATAGCAGTTAACCAGGCTCATATGTAGGCTACATAACGAAGCAATTATTTGGACTTTCTGAGTGAAACAGTAACAAATCACTTCTTAGTCACTTGTGAATCCCTAGCTTTAGTCAACAGGGCAAAGTGGTTACCAGATGAGAACACGGACGCCATCTAACTGAGCCACATGCTTTTAATGCCTGTGAAATAGTTTGACTCATTATCTTATGCTGATGAACATAATGTTAAAACGCGAAGAGAATAAATGATCACTTTGTATGCTGATTAGAAACATTTTAAACATAATTTAAAAAGTGGGCTATTCGTTGCCCATTTTTTTAATTACAAGTTTCTACCTTTGGTCCATTTCTTTCTGCAGTTCTCGGCTAAGGTCGTCGATCCTCTGCTGTAATTTCTTGCGTCTCTGTTCTGGAGGGAGATGGCTGAGATCTTCCAGATTTGGAGCCTAGGAAGACATAGTTTTGCGGTTAGCCGCCAACAAGTTTGGGCACGTGTACAGACAACATTCAGCTACAGACTGATGAGGGTTATGCAGCAAAAACAAAACCAGAGAGCGGTCCCTTACGAGGAGTTCGACTGGATTTTGGCCAGATCTAAACTTTACAGTTAAAATAAGTAAATACATCAAGTATGCCCTGTAATGTAATAAGATAGATAAAACACAGTTGCACTCCTGCTAAAGATGGTTAAAAGAAAAAATGATGAAAATGATTGCAGGTTCTGCAAAAATCCCACATTTAAGTAATGCACACTATATAAACCTGCCGAGTCCCTTCATCGTGTATACTGTATTATCCATTGTTAGAGTTAATAATCGGTTAAAAATCGGCTCTTAAATTAATTATTTATTTATTTATTATTCTGGCCAATAGATCAAGTAATGTGAACAATAGACCAGAATACCCATGACCTATTCAGCATTTATAAAGCAGTCTTCAGGTTGGAAACCTCGATGAGAAGAATGTAACTACAGAGCAGAGAAGGGTTTAATGGACATGCTTTCTTGTTAGCAACTAATTGCTAACTACAAATCTGCTGACTTGTCAGTGGCTTGACAACAAGTGTCTGTGAGTCATTAAGAGAAGCTTTCGCTTAGAAAGAATGGGTTTAACACTGTTTGGCACTACTTTTAATTCCAGAACAAACACAAAAATCATGATTGTGGATTGTGGTTTGATAGCCAAATTGGAGCTGTAATGTCTATTCATGATTCATCAAGCTGAAAAATGCATGGACAAATCAAGACCAATGACAACCACACTTCCCTGTAGTTATTTTACATCACAGTGAATAGGGGGTCTATCAACTCATGTAATACAGGTTTTTATCATTTTTCATACAGGTCTTGGTGTGATGTGTGATGACATAATTGTGATTCCCAAAAGATAAGTACCATAATCCTTCTCAGAGACATGATCAGAAAAAGGACAAAAATGATTTTGCTCTGTATTTTGCTCTGTTCTCCTTTTACACATTTGGGGGTCTAAGACTTTTGCTTTGAAATGATAACAGACTATATAATATTCATTTCAAGTTCAAGTATTTAATGTCGAACACAGTCGTGGACAAATGAACGATAGGAGGAAACCCACATAGACATGGGGAGAATATGGAAACTCCAAACAGAAACGACCCGAAGTGCTTCTTCTGGCCAACCCAGGACCTAGGAAACAGTGATACCACAGCATGCCGCCCAATATTGAAACCAAAACTGGTTAGGACAATCAGACTAATAAACCAATTTAGTTACAAGTTCTATATTTGCCAGTTTGGCATCCTGAAATATTTTAGTTAGTTAACATGACTAAACAAAAATTAACAGCACTGCAAACCCACACACCAAACTAGCTCTTACCGCTCTTGTTAAACCCTGAAATGATGGAATCTTGGAGGTTACTGTTTTCATTTCATTCAGACAGTAAGCTATTCGCTCAGTGGAAAACTTATGAGACTGAAAATAAGCAGAGGGGAAACTAGGGACGGGTGGAGGAGGGATGGTAGGGGGTAACTAGGGCCAAACAAATAGTTTAAGAAGAAAACATACAAAGGAAACAAGTTAACAAAAAGTGATGAGTGCAAAAACAATAATAGTACAACATGCAGGCAAAATGTATATGTAATAAAAAATGTAATAAAAATAGTTTATAAAGGGAAATCTACTTGGAGAAGTCATACTGCTATAAGTACAGTTATTCATTAACTGTATTTCAACTCATTTTTGTATTTTGGCTGGGCAAAGTCTTGCGCTGGCTTGTAAGATTTGCTTTATGTAACCTGTCCAGAATGCAGGTGCTTTTGTCTTATGAGAAAAAAAAAAACTAATTTAACTAAATTCTTATAGCAATGTCAATGTTGCATTGAGTGTTTATGTGACGTAGGCTTGTGTTAGTAAGAGGAAATGTTTTGAGTGGGATAAACTGAATAAATACACTTCACGGCATTGGGACTCCATGGCAACACCCTATGTTCTGTAACCAGGTCAAGTATGCACATACATTTGGACATAAAGTCCACCTGTATGTGTGTGCACAACCTACTTTGGGCTTCTTCCCGAACAGCCACAGTTTGTTCTTGGCCTTTCCGATCGTGTGTTTAGGGTCAGGTTTGCCTCCGTCGTTTTTTGGGGTTGAGATGATGCCGTCTGACCCTGTGCGCTGAATGTTCTGACTGAAGTCCTCGAAGGGGAAGTCTGCTGGGGGCTCGAAGCCGGACTTAAACGACTCCACTACAATCACCGAGTCCTGTGTAAGAGTAGAAAAAATTAGTATTCGTCTATACTGACCATCAGTACTTCATTAAGTCATTATAATTCTAAAGGGGGGCCGCTAGAGCTGAAGTCAAAGATTACATACACTTGGAATTCCTGGCATTCTTGAGATTTCAGTGATTGTGGCATGTTTCAGAGAAGCCCATCAGGTACTAGTTATACTACAACTTTTAAAAATCATTGGTTATAGTGAAGGCAGATTTAAATTAAGTTAACAATACAAAGTCTATAGTACTCCACATCTTCTGACCAGTTACAATTCTATGCTCATGGTTAAAATCTAAAGATGACAAGGCTTCCTCTGTGACTGGCCCAAAATTATGGGAAAGTTTTATTAAGATGCACCCTACAACTGAAACAAAGTCCAAGAAGGTATTTTTGTTTTCACAGGTGTTTGGGTTTTTAGCATAGATTGATAAACCTTTATTAATATTGTCATTGATATAGTTTATCATTGCTCATATGTAATTGTACAGCTCCTTGGATGACACTTGATGTCTTTGAATGTACTTTATAAACAAACCTGATTTAAAAAATATGAAAACAGGTGCATGGGTGGCACATCATTTATATACAAATATACATTACGGAAAATGTCCAGGATTCAAATCTCAGTGGTACTATCAACCAGTCAGACAACTGGGGAAAGTGGGGTTGGGGTGGCTATATCAGGGAATGTGTCGTTGAACTTCCTGTGCCCGCAGTCTGGTTAGCAGACAAGAAGATTCTGATTGCAGTTACAGCCTAGCGGTAACAATACTGGAGTGGTAATAAGAAAGGTGTTGGTAAAGCTTCACCACGGGCAGGTTACTGCTATTGGGTCCTTGAGCAAAGCCTTTAAACCTTAATGGAAGCACAATATACTAAACTTATAGTAAATCCTAAAGAATGAATGATCAATTCTGTCAAATAGTGTCATTTTCTTTTCTTCAATGTCCACGAACGGATCACTGATTCTGATGTTCCCAGGAAGTGTAATTTATATATTGCTTGCTCTTAGGGATCTGAAATGACACAGTCCTTCGCTGGAGGACAATATGAAGGACTTCGGAGAGTATGAGTTACACGCAAATAAAAAAGACTGGAAACACGTCAGCATTACTGAAATGTTCCTCTGTGGATAGTGTGTGGAAGTGATCCAAGCAGTGGGTGGAGGTACACAGAGAGAGCAAAACTAAGCCCATTAAAAACAGATCAAGTAGCTGAAGATGCTAGATAGCTCAAGATGCATCATTGGAGAGTTTGTGAAATTTGTACCATGATGTCCTGAACCTCCAGTTTTGACCATGTTTATGAGACAGCGACTCTGCAAAACATCTAACTGAATCCCGTGGTATATAATACCAAAATAATATCAACAGGTACTTCAAAGTCCAGTTTATTTGCTTATGTTGGACAGGGGTTAGCATTGTCTTTGAATCATCGGCAACTTCTCAGCCCCCAAAACAAAAGGCTTTGATGCACTTTGTGTTATACACATTCATCAGTATTAAACTGGTGTACAAGGTGACAGGGCCCTTCTACAAGTCTGTCCCAGACGCCACAGCCTAATTTCCTCTGGAATCAGTGAGTCTTAATTGTGGTTTGTCCCTCCTTAGACCATGGCTGGTGGGTACTAACTATGGCAACCTGTCCAGCCAAGCATTTTTTGATGGCAAAGAAAACATGAAAGTGTGTATCTCTGCTCACCTTGCGCACATCGACATTTTTGGCAGCAGTCACCATGCCCTCCAGGCACTTAGAAATGATGGGGATGACTTTCCTCTCCACCTCAGCAAAGCTCCGGTACGTCTCACCCAGTTTCACTGTCCGGCGCTCGTCCATGTCCTGTAGATTCTGCAAACACACAGAGAGAATATTACTGTATTTTCCGAACTGTAAGCCGCTACTTTTTTCTTTATGGTTTTGGTTTACGGAATATTGGGGTGCGCTCTATAGTCTAT
>JAYDZF010000002.1:7872569-7892460 GCA_034509105.1 Microcambeva barbata
TATATATATCATTTCACAACCTAGATATCAGTGGTTTATAGCCCGGTACAGCTTATATATGTACATTTCCATTTTAAAAAAAAACGTAGTAGGTGCGGCTAATTTTCAGGTGCGCTCTATAGTCCGGAAAATACGGTACTCCCTTAATTAAGTGTTATAGTTCATACCTGTAAACTGTCACTGAAAAAATATTTCCAATTCTACTAGCTTAATTCTGGTTAGGTCCAAGTCTACTGAAAACGCTCTGTGCAAGGCAAGATTTCCATGGGCAAAATATCTCCATGGTCAATATATTTGTTACACTGGTGATGGGCTAGTTTAATAAGAGGCTATAATGAGCAATGTTTGCGGTGAGTCTAATGAGCAATGTTACATAAATAGTTTTTCATTTTTATGTTTTTCTAAGGAAATAAAATGATCTAAATATGAAATCAAAAAATCTAAATATTAAAATGTTACATTTATTGAAAGCTAATTCAAAACCATCAAATGAACACATGAAAAACATAAAACAATTACAATTAATTAAAACACAAAAATACAATCCAGAGAGTATTTACTTTAAAGATCTGAGGGATGGCCACGTTAAAGTGCTTCCACTGTTCAGAATTGAAGCTCTGCAGCTGAGCAGCATATTCGTTCTTACTCTCATCTGCCATGTGGTTTCTCATGTACAGCTGTGACTTGGCCTGAAAAAATCAAAAAGGTAACAAATAAAATAAGCCTTTATCATAAGACTTTACATATGGTAACAGGATACAAAATTCTTATTATTACAAATAAACTAAACAGCCAAATGACAAAAATGTAAATACAGTTGGGAGATCAGATTTTATTGCTTTCTGCACCTGTTCTTTTTAATAGAACACTTTGAAGTTTATAATTCTCATAATGTGACCACTATAATATACAGATAGCCCACCACACATTTGTCTCTTTCCATAATAACTACTTTCCTCTGGAAGGGTAGGCTCGTCATTGTATGTGTGCGTTGAACAGGACCACATTTGGAACCAAGCCCTTGATGTTTCGTTATCCAAGCATGTATCGTATGATGTTTAAGCATCTCATGCACATATAATTCAAGTGTTCTCATACTTTTGGCCATGCAGTGCTTTTCACAGACACAACCAAATGATTTGTTCATGATCAACAGACGGCTGCGTGCTTACCTTCTCCACCTCAGACTTTGTAGCGTTGATGTCATTGTCTAACCTCTCATAGAGCATCTGGGATTTCTCAGCTTCTCTGCACTCTCGCTCAAACTTCTTCTTGCTCTGCCATGTTCATGCAATAACAGACACACACACACAGATTTCAGGTTTGTGTGAAACTTGGTTTATAGACATGCCCTATATTCTACATTAAGCTACACGCTTATCCCTCATCAGCTTTGGTGAATCCTTATTCATATTTTTGAAATCCCTAACCAATTTATATATGCTGTCCACTTTTCATTCTTATTTTGTCAGGTCCAAACTTAGCCCTGCTACAGGCACGGAAATCAACACTTTCTCAGAAAAAAACTTCTTTAATTTATGTTCCCTAGCTATATTTCATATAACTTTTTACACAATGTTAACAATGAAAATAAAAAACTTGAAAAACCAATTGGGGAAAGCCAAGAGAATAAATTATACAAAGAAGAACCAAAACAGTTTAATAGAATATTGATTTTCTGAAAATATTCTGGAAATGTATAGAAGAAAAACAATTGGATTTTATCCCTGATGGAAAAACACTTTGGTCTGGATTTGAAAAAGCGGGGCTCAGGTACGTAACAGTTTTGACTTAATGGTGATGTGAGACACAATAGGCAATGTTTTACACAAAAAAGCATTGTATCTGCTTACATCCACTCAGTAATTATCCTGAAGTTGAACTAGGTCTTGACCTGGTATATATCAGTGCCAAATATATCAACTGAGTGATTTGAGACTTTATGCCAACTTGATAAAATCCCAGGTAAAAGAGCATGTTGTGAAATAAGTGAAGTAATCAATACAGTGATAAATCAGCCGGTGCAGTGGGACAAAAAAGGAAAATTCTGTAAATGGATTTGTGCTTTGGAATTAGTCAGAACATCTGTCTTTAATTTGGTGACAGTGCAACAGAAGAATACCTTAAGTATTACAACATGGCCACTCTGGATGCGAGATTCAGCTGTTGCTGGCAAGCGTCAGTACTAAATATAAAGCTGCAAAAACAATCCAACACTGACTGTTTCAATCTGCACACTCTGTCCTGCAGCGGAGGGGAAATAGTGTGTGTGTGTGTGTGTGTGTGTGTGTGTGTGTGTGTGTGTGTGTTTATATGAATTTATGTTGTCAGTCTTCTGCTATCCCATCCATTCTCTTTTTAAAAACTCTATCATTCTCACAGATACAGATGAGACAGAGGGAGAGCAAGTCACAGCTGGAGAAAAGCACATCATTTAGCTCAGTGGACACCACTGACTCACACACACTCACATTGTCCATTTGTTTCCAGCACTGGTCCAAAAACTGCTGTGCTTTCCGTCCCTCCTGAAGGTGCTGTAAAACACATCACACACAAACCCAATCAAAATTTAGGCTTGAGCAAAATTAATGAGTTAATGAGCACAGGCAGCAACATGGCCAAGAGTAATGGATTTTCATGTTAGCTATAAAAGTACAGCTTAAGGAGTTAAAGACAGGCAACATAGTTGAGGTAGTTCATGCAAATTAATGATGCAACTGATACCCAGAGTCTGGCACCAAGCAAAAAGGTTGATTTCTGGCAGTGTAAAACCTGTAATTTAAATAAAATTTTACATCCACTTGCACCTAACATCTGTTCCTGTTTTCTTTTACAGTTAGTAAGTGACTTGACTTACATACTTGACAGAAACCTATGACTGAATTCGAGATCCTACAGCTAGTTAAATTCCCCAGAAAAAAAGGAAACTTCAGGTTCCCGATTTAAAAATAAATACAATAGTACATCAGTACCGTGTATAAATGTATGCATCAATACATCTCTATCTGCCTGTGTATCTGACTGTGTTTCCAAAATAAATGTGTGCAGTTGAATTTCAAATGTCTTAATGCTTGTTTTTTATATTCTTAATGAAACATCACACATATTTAAGTAAGTATTTGTACATCTTTTTTGTATTTTGATACTGTAGTAACAATATTGTGTGCTGAAATCAAAGCATAAAAATATTGTTAGTCCTAATACTTAATTATTTCTTAATTATTAAGAAAATGGTTAATGTAAATGTGATTTGTTTGATATCATTTTTCAGATTGGGGTTTGGAAGGGGGTGTAACTAAGAATCAGGGTGTCATGGTTTGCTTTCGAAAGGAATTAATTTGAAGTTTATAGGGCAATTAATAAGGAAAAAATAAGAAGCCAAGCACAGACAACTGACGAAACTGAATCAAAGTTCCAGCTCATACAAAAGACCCTGACTCACTAATGAGTTTGTGTTCTTAAAAGACTAAAAGGCTCTGCAGAAAGTTCTCACAGACTTTCACTAGTCAGGAATGTCACATTGAGACATTTCTAAATGACTTCAGGTCCCGAGAACATCTGAACAAACAGGTCAAGGTGGGGAATGAAACCTAAACCGTCTTCTTACACTGAGAGGAACTTTGCTGAGGAGTAAAAGAAACCCGAAAAAGCATGTCTGCCATAAATAAGGTAGACACCTTAATGATGCACTTTTTAGTGGTCACATGATCACACAAACAAAGCCCAAGTGGGGTGTATACGTGCATGTGGACTTGAACCATCTTTGTAGAAAATAACCCATTGGATGAGCTACAATTTGCCCTACATTGTTTATAACTGTGGAAAACTGATGATGAATAAATTATTGGTGTGAACTACAGACGAGCCAAAGCATTAAACATTTTGTTCTTTGAAGAACATTGATTTATTTTCCTTGTATTATGATTTGCACATTTATTTACACTGCCCATCAACCCAACTACTTGTTTTCTTACTAATTTAACAGTTTAATAAGTACATTTTTGCTGTACTTACATGTTTTCTCTCTGCTTTCAGATCCTGTGAGTACCGCATCAGCTCACCATAAACCCTATGCCCCATCTCTTCAGCAACGACCTCTCGCTGACCCGCATAGTCGTTCAACTCATTCAAGATGGCATAGAATGACAGGCACGACGTAAACCTGTAACCCAGTAACATAAATGCATTAGAACAACCAAGCAAACATTCCGTAACTAACTGAAAAACTATTTATGTTTAATGTATGAATTGCATAGAATATATTAAGATGAGATGAGATAGATAAGATAGCCTTTTACTATCCCACATAGGGGACATTTGTAACATTACAGTAGCATTCAAAATTATACAGATATACAAAGTGTTTGTAAATATATTAATGAAATGTAAGCATATATATATAAAACCGTGTCTATAAAATTACAGACGCATATAGAAAGAAATGTACAAGTTACAAAGGAATCACTGTCTCTTAAAAGCAGAAACAATATTGCACCTCTGCATGAAGTGACTTGAGCATATAATGACAAATAGCATTATATGATATATCAAAACCTTCTACTACTACCCTACTACTTTTTTAACATAAAGGAACATTGTGAGTGATCTTGTTTTGAACAGATGTACCCAAAAGCATCATTTTTGAAAAGGTAAGGTGGATACAAAACTGAACATTTAATTGAAACTAAACTTAATTGCTGAGCCTTCTGATGCAGTAATTTACAGATTAACCGTCAGCCTTGATGTTTTTTACTCTGTTTCAATAAATCTAATGATATGGAAAAAACATAATTACATAATCCTTCAAACAAATGTATTTAATGTTTATGGCTTTTGGAATTGGAGCAGAATTGAAGGTTTACTGAATATAACCAAAACTACAGCAATCATGAGGAAAGTACCTCAATCAAACCAGAAACAGCCTCTCTTATGTCTGTATGTAGATGCATGACCGAGAGCAGTGGCACCAATAGGGATTCAAACCCTGAACCAAATGCACCAAATAGTAGTCGTCTAGAGCAGTTTACCACTGTGTGGTTACATCTTATAAATCATATTGTGTTTATATGTATAGCCACTATACATTTACATGTTTTCTTCTACTAACTCCCTTCTACTTTTTAATCCCACAAGAAAATTTCCCAAATGATGGTTCATATAGAACACTGCCAAATACTTAAGCACAAATCCCCCACATCACAAGAATGAGCCAGACTTTAGTGTATAATCAGGACAGTGGAGAGGCTCCTATGATGTAGTCTGCCAACTCTTAAGGGCATCAACGACAGCAGAGTGCTGAAGCATGCCGGCAGAATTACAGAAAATCCTTCGCATCCTGGACATTTTCTTTCCCAAACACCTCCCCTGGCAGAAAATTCAGGGCAATCAAAACGAACACAACCAGACATGCTAACAGCATTTCCCCAGAGATGTAGTACTTGGGATAACAGACTGTGTGCTGTCTGGTCTGTTTATCAATCCCATCCAACACGTAACTCATCTAAGGAGAAATAAAAACATCTAGTCTGAAGAAGACAATATTTCATCCCAAACATAACATTGACTAGTAAATCTTTTGTTAGGTTTGGCAAACTGGCACACGATTGATGACTATTTCACTAAATACTATTATTATACTGCGATGGACTGGTGCCTGATCCAGGATGTTACCTTGTGCCTTGCACCTGTTGAGGAGCTGGGATAGGCTCCAGCACCCCTCCCCAACCCTAATAAGTATAAGGGGTTAAGACAATGAACTGCACTATTTTTATAATCATTAATTTCAGAAACCAAAGTGAAATTTGGTGTAAACAAATCACAAATAGCGCAATTGACAAGAAAGGGACCATCTTATGCTCTTTTAAAACATTATAGAATAGGCCTATGGGCTATACAAATCATGTTCATGGAGCAGCTCTATCCTTGCCAGTTTGAGTCCATTTCAGAATGGTTCGTTTAAGCCTTTTGCACTTTTATGTAAATCAGCTGTTGCTGGCCATGCCCCACCCCCCCGGGGTTGATGGGTGAGAGGTGGTGCAAGTGTGGTTCTATGTCCTTTTGTGACCTGAGAATAAGGGAGACATCAAAATGGCTCAGAGAAGTATACGATTCCTGAAACTAAAATCTTTCACCTGACTCTCAGAAAGCAGATGGATGTTTTTTTTGCATGTGGAGTGTTTATAAGAGCAGTAGAGAATCAAGTGGAAATAAAAATTTTATATTTGTTTTCAACAACAGATTAAATTAAACTGGCAATCTACAAACGATACGTGTCCTTCATCAAACCGCAACAATATATAGAATTAAAGAAAACGCATTCCTTTTATGGGTAACATAATGTTGAAACAAAGTGATTCTAGTTCTAAATAGGCACCATATGCAAACATGATGATTTTGTTTGCAGTTCCTTGTCACACTCCCAAACAGACAAGCCTGGACTCCAGACTTTATTAATATGCCACCCTCACACACAACCACACACAGTAATGCAGGGAGGAAGACGTCCTAACCCTGAATGACCAGTCGTGTACACTCTGAGGTTAAGGGCCACATCATTTCATCGAAATCCCACTTCTCCTGCCATGAGTGCTAACCACACTCAACTCACACTCCTACACAGAAGAGAATGTTCCAAGGTCAGGAGTCTTCAGTGTCTAATGGCGCGCTAATGGAATTCATTATAGCAGAAGGGAGGCTTCCGAACCGACATGCAGCCAATACTCCCTGCTTGGTCTACAGCAAACTGCAGTGAGAGACATCAAGTGAGCGTAGCATGGCATAAAATCCTCTCACAGACACTTTGGTGGTGGTAAACAAAAAAAAGCCACAGGCGTGACGAGGTGTGATGAGGACCTGGACATTCAAATACTCTCTGTTCCGGTCAACAAATAAACATGCTGATAAAAAAAAGTGCAGAAAAGGCATCTTTATAGTGTTCTAAGTTCCTATTATCACTCATACAATGTTTATTTTAATAATTTAAGTACATATTTTACTCGTTGAGACACCAACACAATAAATTATTTAGGTAAAATCAAACAGAAGAATCAGCTCCAGTGCAGTGCATTAATATAGGTGCTGCATTGCAGTATGTATTACTAATAGCATTTCCCAGATTCCCGTGCAATACTTCTTCTCAGCTCATTAGATTAGATAGATAGATACTTTATTTATCCCCGAGGGAAATTCTGGATTACAGGACCTCTGGATACTATACAGTGACTACTAGTAGTTGACCTAAATATTTACATTCTGGACAGTCTTTTCTTCCATTCACAAAAAGGGTTTGAATGTATTCCTGAGATTCTTTGTTAGCACTCGTTGCATTTTCAGCTGTCCATCTGAAAATCTGCTGAATTGCATCAGAGTAATGCCAATCGAGAGCTCGGCCACTTGTGTACAGTGGTTCAATGTACAACAAAATTTACAATGCAAACCAAAACTGAGAACACAATACCATTAAGGTAATGTTAACAAATGCATTGTCAAGTGGGGCGGTCCAGGTCCGGTTCTCCTGGGTTTAGTCCCCCAGTCCCCAAAACATGCAGCCGGGTCAATTGGAGGAACTGAGGGCAGTCCTATAGCCACTAGGATGCATAAACCAGTGTATTGTAGTGCCGGTCTCATGCCCGGATAAATAGGTTGTGTCAGCAAGGGTATTAGGTGTAAAATCTGCCCCAAGTCAATGAGTCTGTGGCAACCCGAACAGCAGCAGCCAGAAAAATAAGAAGACAAATGCACAATATCAGAAACTGAACTGATTAAGAGCTCCTATATATACAGTTTTTGCAAGTTATAACTTTTAGTCTCATGTAATTTTAGTAGTTGTTGTTAAACTGTATAAATCTTGGTATGTATAATATTCTCCAGTCCACCCATGAAGGATGGGCCCCTACTGAGTCGGGTTCCTCCAAGGTTTCTTCCTGTATTTTTAAGGAGTTTTTCCTTGCCACAGTCGCCCTTGGCTTGGCCAACTGGGATTTTTTGGTCTGGTGTTCCTACACTCTGTAAAGCTGCTTTGTGTCTATTATAAAAAGCACTATACAAATAAATTTACTTGACTTGACAATTGGGACGTTACTTTGTCGTAACAGGACCAATTTGTGTTCAAACTATTTTACTTATGAATATAATAAACAGCACACACTGCAGTAAATAAAGTACAACTCACCTGGGCTCATCATCCTTGGAACGCTTTGGACAGTATTTCTTCACCAGGTTCCTGTTGGACAACAAACAATTTATTACATTACATTACATTACACGGCATTTAGCAGACGCTTTTATCCAAAGCGACTTACAATAATGTAGTCCAAAAAGACACAGAATTAAATCGAAGAATAGGAATAATTACAAGAAATACTTGTAAATAAATTTATAACAATTATAATCTACCGGCGTAATTGTGGCTTGCTAAATGTCAAGTTCAACTAGCAGATCTAAGCAAAATTGAATTTAGCATTGTCAATTTGTCTTCCTCTTGATGGCTAATCTCTGATTGCAGTTTGTATTTTTCTGCTCAATACTTTTTTCACCCATGAACTCTGCACGGGCACCTCTCCATGTGCTAATAAGAGTCCTTACACAATGTTTGAAGAGCCCAACAACATAGTCCGGTCATTTCACCCTGCAGGCACTGACAATTATGCCTGATGGCTGGTAGCGTTTCAAATAGAGAAATGCAGCACCTCTGCACTGGTGTGTTAGCAGAATATCCCACTGTGCCAGTGTTGGTTTTCTGAAGATAAATAAATGAACCTGCCATTCCATAATTTTCCTCTGTTTTTAACGAGTTATTGAATTATTGATTAATTGGTTTAATGTGCTCTTAAATGAATTTGACACACTGGAAATTCCTGGGAAGATTAAACAACATTTAGAGTTCTACACATAATCAATTGCTCACACTGGGGTTTGCTCGAGGTCCAAAGACTTAAAACAGGCTTAATTGCATGCTCACCTTTTTTATTGCATTGGAGCACATCCCATTCTTTCCATTCCAGGTCTAGATGTAAATAAGGGGATGACTACCCCAGACAAAGGGCCAGTTTTGAGTAATATATTTTTAATAGATTACATTATCATTCAATGATAATTCATTAATGTGTTGTGTTTTCTTGAGTTATTTGAGTCTTAACTAATATAGTGGATCTCAGACAATGTTTCCTCCATTTGAAAGAAATCTTAAAACCTTGATGTTCAACTGCCTAATAAAGATAGAAGAGAATCAGATGAAAGAGTCTGCTTAGAGTTAAACTAGGTCAAAGACATGTGAGAAACCAAACACAAATTACATATTCTTTTGTTTCTATGTCCCAGTTCTTCATGAAAATCTTAAATTTCCAAGTCCAGAGGGAGTGGGATGATTTCTGATAAATGGGAGCTTTAGAAAAGAAGTATTACGGTTGTGTTAAGACATGTTCCTCTCAGGGGATGTATGTGGCTATTTAAGTAGGGGAGGGTATGAGCACAAAACCAGCATAATAATGCCCATCACTTCCCTTAAACATGCTTCCTCTAATTCTTTTTATATAAGCAGGTCAGGCTGAACACTTCTCTCTACCAAGTGTACCTGTTATTACAGGTATTACCCAGAGGAACTCTGGTGTATGTCATAAGTGCAGCACTTCCTCTTCATGGTGTAATAATATACAGCTGGAAACAGCTCAGATCTGCAATGAATGTGTTGACATGCATGTAATTGTGGACTGAATACTCGAGTAGGATGATTATGGGCAGCCTCTGATTGTACTTCGGTCAGTAATATAATATATAATTTAAGTTTTATCCACTACTAGCAACCAGGCATAAAATTATGACCACCTTCCTTGCATGGACTGTTGTTTAAAAGTTTGCTTATAATTCTTTTCTCTGACGAGATTTAACTTTAGCCTTTTAAATTTGGGTTTAATTTGAGTTTTCTATTTGTGCCACACCGTCCATTTCACCAGCCAATTTTGATTAGCTACAGAATGATTATTCCTCATTGTCATCTAATTACAGAAGATTTAAATGGTAAGTTTTGGCACATTTTGAAAAAGCCAATTTGCAGGAAATGTTCCTTGGCAGCAAATGACTAAAGAAATGGAACACCAGTTCAGCACAACATTCAATTTGTAATAGACGTTGATGGTTCATTTGTTCTATGTTGATTGCTAAAAGATAAAAGAAAAGGATTGTGGTAGAGATGGGGAACATCTTTGTTAAGTGAAAGGATTTTGTCTTGTTGCAGCTCTGGGCAAGGATAATTAGCATTCTATTAACACACACATTTAAGTGGAACTCAACATTTTTCAGGGCCTGACTTTCATGAGATTAAAGGTGATTTTGGCTTTATGACGAGGTTTGAACTGGCAACCTTGAGTTATATTGAGATTTGAACTAGCAACCTTCAGATTACTAGTCCAGTTCATTAACCCCTAGGTTACGGCTGGCAAAAGTATCAACAAAAACATGACCATCCAGTGCTAGAAACATTTTAATTATAACAGTTGTGCTCATTATTAATTTACTTAATCTCAGTTTTAATTTAAAGGTTGACTCTCCAGACCTTTCTTATTATTCCCCCACCCCCAACTGGGTGTCGCTCCAACAAAGATCCTGACTAATGCCTCTGATGTCATGTACATTAAGTCAGTGGTACCGTGATACAGCTACCAAAGATCATGATTGCTGAGGAGGCAGTTGGCTCCAGTATCCAGGCAACCGTGTAATCCCAGAGGGAGGGAGGCCATAAGGCCTCGCTTCCTTCAGACAGGAAAAAGGAGGAGAGCAGGACGAGAGGAGATTGGAGAGGCCACAGCTGTAGATTGTAACCCGAAGCACATTTTTGGCATGTGATTGATTCTGTAGATACTTTATCACATTCACAAGGTTAATTACCAAACTGTAGGAAACTGAAACATCCAGGATGACAATTAATTGAAAGAAAAAAAAAGAATCTGAAAGGTCAATGAACAATGTGCCATAATTAGCAACACCTCTGATTAAGTGATGTTTAAACAGGCAGTGTTGGTGTCGTACACGAGGTAGAGAATTTGAAGAAAATCTGAACATGCTTGGGTGATGCAAAGGTAAATTACGCTAGGCTAGAACAGCTGGGATCCAGACATCAAATCACAAAGTTTTAATCGGCCAGTTGGGTATCCACATACAGATGTAATTTGCTGTGTCTGACGGGAAATAAGGCTGAGACTCCACAGTGGACTAGTACGCAGAACCGTAACAGACCTCAATGAACAGTGTATTCCTCACCATTTAAAAAAAAGAATACTCTTTGAATTCGTCCACCACATTTTAACCCAATCCATTCAGTGAAACACACAAATACACACTAGTGAACACTGCCTGGAGCAGTGGGCAGCCCTAGCCACAGCTCCCAGGGAGCAATTAAGGGTTGAGTGCCTTGCTCAAGGGCACTTCAGTCATGACCAGTCAGCTCTGGAAATGTGATCACAAGCCCAGTTCTCGAATCACGAGGCCACAGCTGGGCATGTGAGCCACAGTTCCCCTTCTGTCTTTTTCACCAAAGAGTTCACTGTGACTGAATACTTCCCATGGCTACCTGTAACCACCAATTGCTCTATAAGTGTTTCTTCAACCCAGCCAAAGTATCTCCACAATGATTTTTCCCTTGTTTTTGTTTTTTTGTCTGATAATACCTTCTACCACCAACAACACATTTATTAATTCCATTCACAGCAGAAATTATTTCCCCCTGTGTGTTTATGCACCATTTTGGGAATGGGCTATTTTGTTGATAAAAGACATGAGGAACTTGCAGTGTTTTTTATATTATGGAGATCTGATATGATTACTATTGATGTATTTTAATTTAATAAGGCAATGTCTTAGTTTATTATAGACTAAGGGGTTTGATAGTGGTCCATTTAGAAGTATTTAAGGTTAAGGTTGTTCATTTTGTCATGTTGGAATTTTGGTGCTATAACTTAAGGAATTAGGTTTAGTTTAAGTTTGTTTATTATTTTAGGCCTTAATTAAGTGTTGGAATATCTCAGTGAAAATATTAAGTATAATATTTCGCACTTGTCTTTGGATTTTGTTACAATAACAGAGTCAAAATCAAGAACTTGGAATGTAATAGTGTTGGTTTATTTCTCCACTGATCAGCTCTCATCTAGCATAGTGCTATACACTGCCCTTTTTCTAGCTTGGGACCAAATCCAAATCCTCCCTCCAAAAGAAAGTTTTGTCTAGAATAACATCCGGCATAAAAACTATGCCAAATCAAACACGCTAAAGCTTGGCCGATATGTGCACTTTCTCGTGTGTGAATATGTAAAGTCTGTGTGTGTGTGTGTGTGTTTGCTAGAATTTGTATGTTGTGAGATTATTTTAGAAGACTCACCGCAGCTGTTTTGCATAGGTTTGCTCAATCTCCAGCCTTTCCTTCACAAACTTTGCATAGCGCTCCAGGAAGTCGATGCCCCATTGTGTGTGTTTGTCAAGGTTCTCAAACTGGTCCTATAAAAACAAGCGAGAAAATCACTTATTAGGTGTAAAGTTTGAAGTGATTGGCAGTCAAGTAAAATACTTGAGCTGTCACTGGAGACACAGGAGATATGCATCAGCGATGCTTTGCTTGATGAACACTGATGGTTTAAGTTGGATGCCCTGACAGCAGTTCAGTATGTAGAAAGTTGACACTTATAAGGAGCTAGTGCCATGACTGAAACTAGTATTTTATTACAGCTAAATAAGCAATCGAATCTTGTTACTGAGTAACCAGCTAATTAATAACCGTCAAAGAACTCCTTGTTCAACTGTTGAGTAGAGCTTGGGGCTATAAGGCAGAAGATTGTTGGCCATTATTGGGCCCTTGAGCAAGGTTGTGCCATTCATTTACATTTTCAGCATTTAGCAGACACTTTCATATAGAAGCTTAAAATTATGATCAGTTTGAGCCATTAAGGATTAAAAAGCCTCCTCGAGGACCAAACAGCAGCAACCTGTCAGGGGTGGGGCTTGAACCAGTCTGCAAACTAGTCCAGTACAGAAACCACAAGGCTACAGCTAGCCCATTGTGTGACCTTATGACCCCAGATTTCAAACATTCAGAAAAGTAAAGTGTATATACACACAAGTGCATATGTATCTATGATAAAGTCACTCTCAGTCATCTAAAAATGCAACCCTTGATTTCAACATAGTGACATTTCAAGATTTATTTTAATTTTCCTGTACGGAGCAAACTTGGTGTGGAAGATCTCAACCAGAAAGAACACTTTTGGGAGGAATTAGAGTGGAGACTGCAAACCGGGCTTTCTCGTCCAACATTCATGTTGTTCAGGAGAACTGGTCAAATATTTTGTATACAGACTCCTTAATCTTGTGGACAGCCTTCACAAAAGAGTTTAAGTTTTTATAGCTGCAAAGGGTTGCCCGGCATCATATTAATCCCTATGGATTAAGAGTGGGATGTCACTGAAGTTCATATACGTGTGAAAGCAGATACTTGCAAATACTTTTGGCAACATACGTTCCTGGCATGCAACACATTCCAAAACAAGAATAAAAAGTAAGGACAAGGACAATTTAAGGCTAGTAATGCATGAATAATGAGCTTTTAATCAGATGATTGTAATCATCTGGTACAAGAGCAGTATACAGGATCAAAGGTTGTGTAAGCAAATATGATCAGTGATCTCCAATTTGTCAACAAATGCATGAGAAAATGTTACAATGTTTTAAAACATTTTTATGCATTTTCCATACTCTCCCAACTTCTCCTTATTTGAGGTTTTAAGTCCAGGATGGATGCCAGTGTTTATCTGGGGTTGTGTAGTGGTAGACCACAGTTTAATTACATCATGTGATAACATCTAGACTGGTATTTTAAGAATCAAAAAAAAAAAAACCTGGCTGCCTTAGTGCTAACCTTAAAGAGTGGTGAGGATGACGTTATAGTGTCCGTATAATAGAAGTCTGATGTCAGCTCGGCATAAGCATTATATCATCTAATATGTCTTGAAAACATCAGCTATGAGCCAAGCTTGGTAACAGCTGGCCGGCTGTCTCAGGAATCACATTAATGGTAAATTTTCACAAATGTCAGAAAGAGACATAATACAAAAATGGTTTCTAAAACCTGTTAACCTGTCTGTTTAAATCAAAAGAGAATTAAAAGAGCAACAGGCCGAATAGTGCTGGCCCACTTCCAGGCTGGGCCGCTCAAACTGGAGAGAGAGAGACAGAGAGACAGAGAAAGAGAGAGAAAAATCAAGTAAGATGTTCTGGTTTCTCTGAAAGTAAACTAAAATGACGGGTCAGAAGGGAAGGAAAGTGCAAAAAGAGTGAGTGAAAAGTTGTGTATTCGGCATGTAGTCGTCTGCATCTGTAGAACAGACCAGGTTCTAATTCATTCAGCAGACTTCCTTTTCACAAGTTCTGATATATCGATACCAAAACTAACACATACCAGCTTCTTTGTCATTGCAATTTGATCGTAACACGACAATTGCACAATTCAAAGTGTGATACATACAGAATATACAGAAATTAGTTACATCATCATCATCATGGCTACAAACTTTGACCTTGACCTAAATAGAAGGTAATTTTCTTCCAATCCAATACAGATGAGGCATGTGTTGTAAATACTTATAATCTCAGTATGTTTACCATACTGCCATAACTACCACAATTACTCATTTCAGCTGTAACACTTAACTACAGTTGTGTGAATGCATTTAGTTAGTGTGTGACTTTTATTTTGTAGTTTACATTTCAAGAATGTGAAAGCCTTTGTAACAGCACTAGAGATGAGAAAACCCTTAACACTACCCAAAGCAGCTGGGTTTCTATAGACATTGTCTGTATTTTACACCACTAGCAAATGCCACAAGACAGTGCTATTTGTATGTGATTAGTATAACAGGGTAAGTATTGATGTCACTGTGCATGTAGAAATATCACTTATTCTTTCCATTGGTTGTCCTACCAGGCTGTACCTTTTAATTGGACATCTGCCAAGATTGAACCATTATACAGCCACATTAAAGAACATAAACACACTGGCATGAACTGTAACACATCAGCTATTTGTATTGCATTGAGCATTGCATCATCCACAGTCAACATGAACTTGTTAGACTTGTGATTGCTCCACCTTGTCGCACACCTGCTCACAGAAGCTGAGTCACCACTTCACATAGCTAAGCCTTCTCTTCAACAGGTAACATTTCTCATAAAAAAGAAACCATATCTGTACTTTGAAACTCAATCTCGAGCCAAAGCTTAAGGCGAAATGAAGTTACAGTGTTAAATATGTTCCAGTTTAGGTGTCTAACATGCATTCTACAAAACTGTGCAATAGTATATAGGTGCTAAACAGAAATTGCACCTGGGAATTAACTACACAGCACTCTACCTTTTATCACAATCACACAGTTTGGATCACCTCATGCTATCCAGAGACAATGTGGTTTACATGAAATTCCACTTTACCAACTGAACCTCAGTTTGAATTCAGTTCATCAAACAGGCAACATAGCAGTTAATCATTAAGAATGACTTTCAGTGGGGTAATGCTCAATCTAGCCACATATTTACGTTCTTTGACCCAACAATCAGAGCGAACAATGCATTTTCACCGTCAGAACTGCCACTCTCTGGATGTTTTTAATACCATTCTGATTAAACTGGTGTGCATTGAAGTCCCTGTACACCAGACGTTTTTACATACTCAAATCAGCCTGTCTGGCTCAAACAAGAAAGTCAATGTGAAAGTCCCTTTTTTGTTTATCTTTCATGTGAACATTAAGCAAACCGTTTGAGCCGTGTCTGACCACTTTAATGCACAGCACTGCTGCTATATGACTGCAAGAAAATCTGTAAGTTAGCTAATTCATCTAAGATTTAATCAAACCGTGTGCAGTTGTGCAACCCACTGGTTGTCAAGTTACACAAATGACATGTTCGAGTTATTTTAGTGGGAGAAAACCAGATGAGCAATATGGTCATATTTAATTTGCCATATTTTACCAAATTATTTCATTGGTAACAGGAGCAGATGGACACGCTCAGTAAGTCTGCAGAGCCCATGATGTGGTCACCTCTCTAGTAAATGCTGGTAGACTGGCAGAGCTGGCAGGAAAAAAGATCTCAGTTTACAGACACCTGATAGGTATCGCATGCTTTAGACCCCCTGCTTTGTCTACTGCACATGACAAAAGACAACCAGGCACAGGATCATGTTGCAGTGGTTAGGACGCTCATGAAATGTGAATTTGGACCATGCTGACATTGAGGAAAGTTTCTTTGGCTTCAGGGTTATTGAGAATCCACAGTTTTCCATAGCCTGCTCAGTAATGGTATGTCTGATCCATGCTGCATCCAACTTGAAAAGGTTGCTGTTTTTCCAGACATGTGTGTCATTCTTGTCTAGTATGAAACCGTTTGTTTGGTTTGAGATGGAAGGATAATTCCTGTGGTCCAAACATTAAATGTGCAATTTAATGTTTAGGCTTGCTAAGTAAACCTCTTATGCTGTTTACAAGTCAACTTATGGTCTACTGAGGCATGGCATCCCACTCTTTTTAAAGGGCAGCTCGCAGGTCAATAAGGTTTTGGGGTACAGAGTTATGAGCCTCTACATGGCGACTGAGCAG
Organism: Microcambeva barbata; assembly: GCA_034509105.1. Taxonomy (NCBI): domain Eukaryota; kingdom Metazoa; phylum Chordata; class Actinopteri; order Siluriformes; family Trichomycteridae; genus Microcambeva; species Microcambeva barbata. The sequence continues at coordinate 7,889,198 of JAYDZF010000002.1, forward strand.
ATCCAATAGGTTTTCTACAGAATTCAGGTCTGTAGAAAGTGCAGGCCACTACATTTGAGATACCCCAGTGTCCAGCAGCTCTTCCCTAATGAAGAGATCTTGATGAGCTGGAGCATTGTCGTCCACGAAGAGGAAATTAGGCCAGTGGTTTTTTTCATGCAGAGGCACAATGACTGGACTAATAATGTTTTCAAGTACTAAGAGCTCGTCACTGTAGGGAGGTTATGTATTGAATACACACCTGTCCACCCTGTAAACCACCACCTTTAAAGGTCAAAAGTGGCTTATGCATAGCACTCTCCTTGATGTCTACAACAATGTTGGCCGCCATCATCTCTGCTCCATGTGAATCAACTTTAATCGGTGAACAGCACTGTAAATGTTTTCTAATGATCTGATGTGATACTTGGGTGCCTCTCACCTCCCTTAAATGTGCATGGAGTGGTGTGACTTTCATCATTCGGTTCCACAGGGCACTGTTCACAATGAAGCGTTCAACAGTGTGGGATATGGCCAAAGGACATCCACTTCTATGTCTTTCTGTGACTCTTCCAGTTTCTCTGTGTCTGTTTAACCCTGTTGATGACACTGTGTGACACTAAGCGCAGTGGCCACTTCCATCTGTGAACATCCTGGGTGATGTCGTCTTGGTCTCATGATGTCAAAATGTAAACAGCATGATGAGGATTGTTAAAATACAAATTCAAATTGAATCAGGAAATATATTAGTCGATTCATGGATCAAACAGATGTTATGAATTTTGCCAACAAGAAAACAGCAAGTTGTGCAAACATTTCCATAGAAAGCCAAATATCACGAACTTTTGTGAGATCTGAAATTTGCTTCTCCTGCTCAATAATAGTCATATCAGGAAGCCCATCATACCAGAATGAAACATACTTAGGCTAAATAATGGCAGGAAGCAAGATTAAACAAGGAGCGGGAGCATCAAAGCCTAGCATGAGTGCAATAGAATGACACATTTTTATCTAAGATGTAAGACAAGGATAAAAGCATTCAGTGTGTCAGATTTGCTGTGATGATCTGAAGCTAGAGTTAACATTGAATCCCCCAATATCATACAACTCAGAAAAGATCCCCAGACTGAAAGTGACTGCTCTGTTTCCAGTTCATGAAACAAAATTTAAATAAAAAATGGAAATGGAAGCAGATCTTGTGCTTCTGTTGATTCATGATAGGACACATCTGTTCAACTTTGAAGTGAATTTCAGATTTAATCATGTTCCATAAGCACAGACTACTGGAACATGGTTCTCAGTAAATACCCCCATATAATCATAGATTTGAGAAAACATCTAGATGACCACAAGTTTTGGGATAATATTATGTGGACTGATGAGTCATGGGTGGAACTTTTTGACAAGGTCCCAGTACATATGGTGAAAACCTAACGTTGCATTCCATCCGAAAAACATCATACCAACAGCTTGGAGAAGTGTAAATGAAATAAGAATGCCTTTATTGGTCATAAATAAGGACCACTGAACCACTTGATGTACCGTAATAATACCACTGAATTTTCTGTTAATAAAAAGTCCCCCAACAATGTTAATTTAATGCTAGTATGCAATTAACAAGAAGGAAATGATACTGCCCTTTTAGTGCATCATTTTACTCTTATTATCAAAATGTTTGGTTACATCTACCCTGCCTTTCTGAGGCAGCGTCTTCAGGCACAGAACGTTCCTCTATGTAGTGTTTGTAGGCTTCTGCATATTTTGTTTGGAAAAATAATGGTGGGAAAAGTAGTAATTAGTAAACATTTTTTGCTGATGGTATTAAAATGGTACAATGCTGGAAGAATGCCCCGCAAAGAAAGGTGTGACCATGTAGAAAAGTGATGTCAATCTTAATAAAAAAAATCTTTAAAAAAATCTTGTATATATACTTTCCATTAACCAACTTAACTACTGCAGTACATTATGTTGCTATTTATTTATTAGGCTTTTATCATCATGTTTTACACAATTGGCATATATTTATCAGACACTGTAATTAATGGGGGAAAACAAGATTCATATGTTCACAAGGTTGTTTTAAACAGTCATGTACAATCTTGTCTCAGTAATTCCTCTCACTTTCATGTCTTTGGACAGTGGAAGGAAACTGGAACCCCCTGAGAAAACACACAGATATGGGAAGAACATGCAAGCTCCACACCAAAACGAGTGTTCTTCCAACTTAGCCACTATGTTACCTATGGAACTAATTTAAATAATATTTTTTTTGTAATAAATCACATACATTCAATTACTGAGAAGTTAAAATCAGAATACGGTTTTATTCCGATGAAGAAAAGGAACAGATGCTGCCTACATAACCATTTGATTGATCACATCACTTTCAGAACCTGATCCAAATCAGATGTGTGTGGATGTAAATTGTATAATGCTAAAAAATATACCCTTGTGTACTGTTTGGTACTCACTGATTATGACTGAACGTTGGAATGGATATTATAACCAACACCAGTAGTAACAGCAAACACAGCTTAGCTTTCATTCGACTCTTTTATCCATCAAGACAAATTAGGGCTTTTATTAAAAAACAAAACAAACAAATCTAATGTGCAATTGCAAACAGGCAAGAAACACAGGCTTCATTTCAGAGACTCATTATTACAGTAGCTGTAATACATTTGAGAATATAACACTGCTAATGTGTATTATTTTAGCATCAACAAGGCAGCTATTCAGCTAATGCGTTTTAATTGCGTCTGTCTGTGTGCACGAGCATTAGAATAGCCTCTTGGGTAAAGCCTAAAAATATTGACTGATCAATACACATTTTTGTAATTAGCCAGCCTCCCCTGGAGATTCTTTGAGTTGTTCAGTTACCGAATTATTTCTTTCTGCCTAACCTAGCTTGGTCATTAGGTCACCTAATCTCTTTAAGAGTCAGTACAACTTAGCATTCTTTAAACTTTTGTGGAAAATATGATCGATAGAAGTATGGCCCATTCATGTGCATTCTGTATATAATATTATTATGCTATTATGAAATGAATCTTAAAGAAATCTGGCACCAAATGGGTCAGGGTGTTTTCAGGACCATAGTAAGATAAATGACTCCAGAGCTGTCCTTTATCTGGAGTCTAATGTTATGAAACCTTGCTGGTCAATGCTGTAGCCCAGCTCGTATTTTGCAGTTTGGGGGTTATTGCATACATTTACATTTATGGCATTTAGCAGACGCTCTTATCCAGAGCGACTTACAAATGATGTACATTTTACACATTTTA